>OX451740.1:168560374-168991471 GCA_948472305.1 Vicia faba | reverse complement strand
GCACTTAAGGATTCAATCCTCTTCCATCTTCAGATCACGAATGGCGGACATGCCAATCTAAATCTTGAGGTTTAAGAAGATTGAACAGGGGCAGCTGTTGTACCCCAAAATTTTCCCTCCATTTTTCTTCAAGACATTCTCCTAGGGTTCTCAAATGCTCAAGGTTGCTCAAAAATTGATTAGACAAATTCTTCTCCTAAGCAATGGACTTACAACCAGGGTTTCATCTTTCTTAAGGAAGTTTGTGTTTCTAAGGCCTCAAGTGGTTCCCATGGTTTCTCATATGTCTCAAGGAATGCTCATGCCAAATTTCAAGCCTTTTATCACAAGTTTGCTCAGTCAATTGCTCATATGACTTAAACTTAACTATATTGAACAAAAAGTCAATTATGGTCAACATAAAGTCAAACTTTAATATTTTGGTCAACATCAATATTTTGAAGTCATATTCATCATTTTATCAAGGTTTGATCATGACTCATCAAGGAAACACTCAAATCATCAAAAGTCAAAAGTTGCCAAATTAGGGTTTTTCTAAGGAGAAGTCAACTAAACTTTGACCAAGCATAACTTTCACATACTTCATTAAATTTTCCTCAACCAAAGCTCATTTTTAAGGAAATTCAATTCTCTACAAGTTTGTTACTTTAAGCTCAAGTCAAAAAAAGGCTTCATTTAAAGGATATGTGCCAATACATTATAAGTCATTTTAAAAGTCAACAAAAAAAACACTTTTTGTCAAGGCAATTTACATCAAGATAAAGTCTTCAAATTCAAAAATGATCAAAATAGAGATTGTAGAGGACATCTTGAGCTTTCCATAAAAGTCCCAGATCACCTTGAAATGATAAAACTGATAGAGTTATGACTAGTACAAGTTGGAAAGTTTTGAGAAAATTCATGAAGTTCAAATTGATCAAACACAAATTTTTGGGCTAATGGGCTTGTGTTTCAAGGTCCAAACGTGTATTAGACCTCATAGTGAACCTATGAACCTATTCATACACCCCTTTTATTTTAATTCCATTTATTTTTTATTTTATTTATTTAAATTCAAAATTAAATAATATAAAGTCAAGGTTTTGCTTACAAGGACCGAGCCCACAATGATTTAACTTAATTCTTCTCTATGTATTGCTCTTCATTCAGACATAACATCAAATGAAAACCGTTGCAGAGAAAACTATTCTAAAACAACTAAAAATTCAAGAAACTAGGGCAACACAAAACCCTTATTTCTAGCCCTTCTAAATTGAAACCAAGCATTGTATTATCGTCTTGAAGTGCCCAAGAACCCATCCTGATCCTCAAGCAGTCAAGATCTTGCCCAGAACATCATGTTCATCCTCACCGGTTTTGGTAGTTTTTTTTTTAATTCTAACCTTTGATTTATGGATTGTTAACTAATTTGATACAATTACATGTGTTCATATACATCATTAGAGCAGGTTTGATGCATAATATGTGAGCTCTAGCACAGTGGTAAACCATGCAGCGTGGAAGGCTAAGGGCATGGGTTTAACACCCACCTCTGACATTTTGTGTGATTTTGCTTCTAACTTGTTCTTAATGCAGCGTGGAAGACTAAGGGAATGAGTTCAACATCCACCCCTGACCTTTTGTGTGATTTTGCTTCTAACTTGTTCTTAATGCAGTGTGGAAGGCTAAGGGCGTGGGTTTAACACCCACCTCTGACATTTTGTGTGATTTTGCTTCGAACTTGTTCTATTTCCCTATTTTTTTCCTTAAACCCTGAACTCACCTAACCATAAAACCAAAAACCTTTTTTTTACAAACCTAAAATAATTGTTTTTTTGTAAACCTTAAAAATAATTAGGTTTTAGGTTTTTTTATCATCAACCTTTCTTTAATTTAATTACTCAATTATTTTGTTAATTAAAATTAATTAATTTTTAGGTTTTTTATCATTAATCTTTTTTACTAATTTAATTAATCAATTAGTTAATTAAAATTAATTAGTTTTTAGGTTTATTCATCATTAATATTTTTTATTAATTTAATTAATCAATTATTTTGTTAATTAAAAATAATTAATTTTTAGATTTTTCATCATTAACCTTTTTTATTATTTTAATTAATCAACTATTTTTTGTTAATTAAAATTAATAGGTTTTAGGTTTATTTTAATCATCATTAAAAAAAACCTTTTCCATAAAAAATCATCAAAAACATTTCTTTTTTTCTCTATTTTAATAGATAAAGTGTATGGAGTTCGCAATTTGTAAATAGTCTTATCTTCCGCTTTTCCATTATTATGTAACTGCTCTAGTATGTAATAGCTTAGGATTTCTATTTTCCGCTTTTCTATTACGTAACTGCCCCAAGACCATGTAATAGCGTAGGGATTTTATTTTCCGCACTTCACTGCTTTCTTTATTATTTTCTTTACTGCTTAGTAAATAAGCCTTGTATGGAAAGATAAAAATGAAACGATAGCAAACCTTAATGAAAGATAAACAATAGTCGAATCACAACACACTTTGCACACCCTCACCTCTACGGTAACCTCCCTTGTTGCCTTTCGAAAAACAGTCATGTCCCTCGAACGTCGGGACGCTTTAGCAAAGACCCTTGATTAAAAAGATCGTACTCGATGAACCTTTCGATATTGCCTTTGGTAAATGATCTAGTGTCCTAAATGATAATTCCTAAAGCGTTTTTACGAGTTTCCTTCAATGACTGTAGGATGACCCACGCCTGTCCCTTCACATCCATCGATAGGGCTTCCTACTAACTAATGGTAGGGTAGCACTATCTAAAGGAGGAGGAAATTACAAGAAAGGCCTTCAGTAAGGGTAGATCTTAATCGCTTTCTCACAAAGCTCTTCAAAATAAAACATTTCACACAATAACACTTTTAATAAATATTTTCAAACAAACACTTTGTACGCGTTCCCGAGGACAAATATGAGAATCATTACAATGTTATGCCTCACTATGGAAAGTTTCAAAATATTTTCTCAAACACACATTCATAAAGAAATTTTCAAAACAAAGTGAGCTAGAGATTAAGAGCCCGTAGATAACTACGGATGAAAAGGGTGCAAACACCTTCCCTTTTCATAACCTACCCCCTGAACTCAAAAATCTCAAAGGTCTTTCCTATTTTTCTCACCCTTTCCTTATTAGATAAAAGAAAATTCGGTGGCGATTTTTGCTATCTGCAAAATTTGCGATAAAACGCAAAACCAAGTCAGTTCTCCAATCGTATTACACCGCCCTTTCAATTTTTCTACTTAGCAAGTTGTTCTTTTATTTCTTTAGGCAAATTATTTCTTGACTGCATCAGCATTCATACAACGTGGGAACTCCTTACCATCCATAGTTTCAAGAATTAATGCACCACCACAGAAGGCTTTCTTGACAACATATGAGCCTTCATAATTAGGAGTCTACTTGTCCCTAGAATTAACATTAAAAGACATGATATTTTTAAGCACTGGGCCGCCTTCTCCGAATTCATGATTTCATGCATTTTTCGACATTATTCCATGTAATGCAATTCCGACATCACATGTATCAATCATACCTATCCATTAATAAGAGCATGACATAGATTTTCAAGCATATTGAATTCTACATATAATCATGTATAATCATAATCCAATCGTAGTCGTACATATTCATGTCATAAAATAATAATGATTACACAAGGGTTATATTCATTACACATTACGTTTCTAAACCATCACTGAGACTAAGGAGGCATCCAGTACACGCTACAATACAAAACTGCACTTAAAGGGTTCAATTAACACAATTCTGTCCAGGAGGGCGCGCTGAGCGGAGCCTACCGTTCTAAGTGCGCTCTATAAAATAATTAAATTTCAACTCTCAGGAGGGCGCGCTAGGCGGGATCATCACACTAAGTGCGATCTACAAATTTCCCAAATTCAACTCTTAGAAGGGCGTGTTAAGCGCAACTTACGATTTTCAAAAAAAGAAGAACAATATCAGTTCTGTTTTAGGGTCCAAAACACCCATTCATACCGTCCAATTAAAATACCCATAGCATACAACACAATTTCAGGTTAGGAACATGTTATTCATCATTAAAATTAACATGCATTCAAAAATTCTCAACCTAACCCTTAACCCCAATTTCATGTCATAATCCCAAATTCTACCCCAAGTTCTATCTAATAGAACTCACCTTAGGTAAATGAAGATTAGGAAGATGAATATGATTTCTTTGAACTCCTATCTTGCCATAACTCCTTCTCCAAGTCAATCAATCATGTAACTCCTCTTTAACCTATTTTCAGCTTGGATCATCGAACTTGAAACACATTTTTCTTCTTTAATATAGAACTTCTTGACACGAAATTTTATTTCAAAATGAAGGGAATTTCATGCAAATTTCATAACTTCAAGAATTTCTTAAAATAGAGTTATGAGAAAAAAGTTATGACCTGTTATGTAAGGACTGCTCTACAGTTGCGAAAATGGAGTTTGGAAGAGAGAAACATGACTCCTTCTCTCTCTCTCTCTCTTTCTCTCTCTCTCTCTCTCTCTCTCTCTCTCTCTCTCTCTCTCTCTCTCTCTCTCTCTCTCTCTCTCTCTCTCTCTCTCTCTCTCTCTCTATCTATCTATCTATCTATCTCCCTCTCTCTCTCTCTCCTCTTATAAAAATATGATTTTTGTTACTAACCCACCAAACATGCCCTTATATCCACATGGAACGATGTTTTATATCCAAAATTTCCCTCAACTAAGTATAATTACAACAATGCCATTTGGTTCATTTTTAATAACTCATTTTTTATTCTAACCAGATACAATTATTTCTCTTAACAAATTCCAAATACAATTATACATATTCTCATACTTAGTAGTATAAATATACGGATGTTACAATATTGACCTTAGGTCAACTTAAACAAATAATATATATTGTGTAATAAAAACTAATAATTACAAAAATCCAAAAAGTAAGAATAATTAAAATATGTTGACTATTAACACCAATGCGGCCAAATTTGGAGTATAACAGTTGCCCCTATTTAATTATTCTTCGATTGAGGGGTGTGAGAATACGAAGTTCTCGCACATTCGGATCGAAGAGTTATTAATTAATTGAAGACCCTAAACTTCGACCAAAAACATTTGAAAGAGAAATTCTATAATAAACTAAAAAGTAAAAAGGCAAGGATGATGCAGTTAACTCATCAATGTCTAGAGCATGGATTCACACATCTAATTTTGCCAAGGGACTAAATCCATAAATATGAAAACATACATTATCACAATTTCCACATCCTTGCCACAACCTATGGGGTAAGTAACGCATGTGCCAACTCCATTTATGTCAAGGGACTAAACCAATGGAGTTTAAAAAAATATATGAGGATAAACTTACTAAAGCTTCGATACTAACATAGCAATTTGAAACGCAGATTCGCAATATTTATCATAACCTAGGGGATAAATGATGCGGTATCAATCTTATTTATGCAAAGGTACTAAACCAATAAGATAAAAAAAATTTGGAATATAACTTAACATTGCTTAGGAGCTTAAGATTATGTCCAATTTGCATATCTACCACTAACTAGGGTAGATAATGCAAGTATCAACTCTATTTATGCCAAGGGACTAATCCAATAGAGTCAGAAAAGGGTCTGAAGACAAACTGGCTAAAGCTTCGTGTCTAACATAGTGAATTGTATTACAGACTTGTACATTTATCACAACCTAGGGTATAAATAATGCGGGTTCGATGTGTGAATTGAAATTTGAAATTTTAAAAATTGAATAACTAGGCCATGGATATGATTCACAGGTATGCCACCTAGTGTAATTTTGGTTTGTAATACCTCTAAACATTGTGTCTAATCTCTACTTAGATATTTGTAATAGTATGAAAAATTCTAAGATGTAAATTTTTATTCACATATGACTTAGTTAGTGAATATGCCTCAAGATATTCCATAGTATTCTTATTCCTTTCGTGATTAAATGAAATATATGATTGCCATGTTTATGTATGATTCCCAATGACAATGTTATTGATATGTATTTCGTATGTATATGCACTAAGTGTTTATGAATGTTTTTGATAATTCGGTCCTTTTAGACCATTGGGTCTACAGGGTCACTGACTCCCCAATGTTGTATGTTGTTTTTGTTGCGGTATCTCCAAGTTGACTTGTATCTTGATATGTTGTTGTGATCAGTGTCAGTGTGATGTTTGATGATTGTATCGTGGGGGTAGGCATGGATTTCATTTGACATTTTTCTAACTAAAGTTCTTTTTTATGTTTGTCAATGCTTTTTATTTTATCAAATTCCCCAAAGTAATTTCGACGTAGTGTTTACAAGAAATAATCATAGTATTTTGCAAACAAGTCGGAAAAATAAAAATCAATTGAAAAAGATTTGAGAAGTAAATTATTTTATTGATGAAAATGCCTTTGAATAGGCCAGAGTAGAAGATGTAATTCCTAAAAAAAAGGTAATTGTAGAAAATAAACTAAACTGAAAAAAGGCAAGGAAAAATCATAGTCAATACTGATATTCTCTCCTATATCCTTGATAACTCTAATCCTTCTCTTTTGAGAGAGAAGATTGGGTCAATACCTCTCCTTCGTGGTCATAGATGTAACAAATCCTTAGATCGCAGCCTATTTGTTCATTTTTTTAATAGAATCCCTAACCCTGGATCTTCCCTTCGGGTTTTCAATCAACCGGGATGATTTTTTTGTTTATATGTCCCTAATTTTTTCCTGGATTGCCCTTTAGGTTTTCAATCCACTGGGACGCCCCTTTTTGCCTAAGTCACCCTTTTGGGTTTTCGACTTAGCAGGCTTTCTATACAATATTTTTGGTTGCGTCGAAATTCAGAGGATGTAGTAGTTCTTCCTCATCCAATGTTGTGAGGATAAGAGCTCTGCTTGATAATTTTTTTTAACCACATATCGACCTTCGTAGTTAGGTGTCCATTTACTAAGTGAATCTAGACGGGGAATTAGAATCTTCTAAAGAACTAGATCCCCTTCTTGGAACACTCGAGGATGAACCTTTTTATCAAATGCTTTTCTTCATCCACTTTTGATATAATTGGCCATGGCACAAAGTTGTCAAGCATTTTTCTTCAATGAGGTTGAGCTTATCAAGTCGTGTCAGGACCCACTCTGATTCTTCAAGCTTAGTTTCCATGTGGAATCTTAGTGATGGAATTTCGACTTCAACAGGGAGTACAACCTTCATGCCATAAAAAAGTGAGAAAGGAGTTGCACTAGTCGAAGTACATAGTGAGGTACGGTAGCCATTTAGTGAGAAGGGAAGCATTTCGTGCTAATCTTTCTATGTCTTCACCATTTTCTGGATGATCTTCTTGATGTTTTTATTGGCAGCTTCGACGGCCCCGTTCATCTTAAGTCAATAAGGTGATGAATTATGATGCTCGATCTTGAAATCGTCACATAACTCCTTCATCATTTTGTTGTTCAAGTTGGACCCATTGTTTGTAATAATTCTACTAGGAACTCCATATCTCCATATAATATTTTTCTTGATAAATCGGGTAACCACTTGCTTCGTCAAATTCACATAAGATGCGGCTTCTACCCACTTGGTGAAATAATCAATGGCGACCAATATGAATTGGTGTCTGTTGGAAGCCTTTGGCTCGATCATTCCTATCATATCAATTCTCCACATTGAGAATGGCCATGGTGAACTCAGGAAATTAAGTGGAGTTGGTGGTATATGTGGTAACCGGTAAAAAATATCGAGTCGCCACCATTAATTTTTATCCTAAGATGGGAATATAACGAAATAACCCTAATTGATGATATAGAGATTATAAGTTCTTGACTCACTTTAGACAAAGAGAAAGTGTTAGACACCTTTCATCTACCTTATTCACAAGGATACTAGGGTTTAGGATTAAGGTTTAGGAATAGGGTTTTAATTTTAGTTAGGGGAACTCGCCACAATTTTAAATCGTATGCCTACGCATCCTCTTATGAGGAATCAAAGTCCCAATTCATAGTTCATAGTTGTTTGGTTAGTTTTTTTATGGACTATAGAAATATCTTGAATTCTCCTTGAACCAAGTCGTGGTGTGTGAATAAAGGAAATGTAGACAAAAGTCGCAGTCGATAAAAGAAATTTCCATAATACTTTTTGAAAATATATATGTTTGAATTATGTTAGTAGAAAATTTTTAGTAATTGATTGGTTAGCTGTTTTAAATATATGATAAAAATAAGTTTGAATGATAGTCAAATTTTTATAATAATAGAAAATAATTAGTAGTTCAGAAAATAATTAATAAGTACATATTTTCTTATTATTAATAATATATTAAATATTTTTCATATTAAGCCAATATTATTTATTAAAATTAAAAAAAAGCAAAAATATAATTTAATGCAAAAATGTTGATGATAATAAAAAAATCAAACAAACAAACAAATAAATAAGTTAATAAAATAAAATAAAATAAAATAAAATAATAAATTAATACAAAGGGGGTGAAAATGGTAGTTTTGTAGTAAAACATAGATGTGTTAGTAGTAAGGGTTGAGGCTCAACAATTCAGTTCAAGTCCAATAAGACTGGGGGTGTAAATTGACCTTAAGTGGCAAAATCAGGGGGTCTGGAAAGTAAGGGCCCAAGTTCAGATACTGAACTGGGCCCAAAATACGTAGGGGTGTATGTTACATTTAGGTAGCAAAATTAAAAAGACACGGGGGTGCGTTAAGAATTGGGCTTGGCCCAGGGCATAGTAATGGTCTGTTTTTGATTCAAACATGGGGGTGTGTTTCATAGTTATTAAAATGTAAAGGGGATGTGAAAATAGAGATGGGCCGTTGGCCCAAAATTTGTTTGAGTTTGGTCCGCTGGGATCATGTATAGGAGAGTCCATAGAATTATTGTGGATGGGCATGGTGTGATCGATGGATCATGATCAAGGGGTGGAGACTGAGGGCGCATGGTAAGGGTAATGCACCAGAATGCGGGGGCATTATATTTTCCATTTCTTATTTATATTTCATTTCATCTCTTCATCCTCTTCTCTCTTTATCTCCTTCCTCCACTCATCTTCACACCTTCTTCTATAAATCGCCACTGCTGAAGAACCCCCAGGCCACCATAAACCGACACAAAAACACCAATAACAATGAATTTCTGTCAGGAAATTCACCATACTACCCAGATTTCGTCGAATCCTACCCTAATAGATCAAGAAAACCAACAACAAAAATTATATAATCTGATTTAACCTTGCCTTCTCCGCCGTGAATCCTTTCTCTTTGGTTCCACTTCATTTTTGATCTTCTTCCTCTGTTTTTTCGTAGGTACAAGCAATTGGAAGGACGAAGTAGCGGGTGAAGATTGAAGATCTTAGAGCTTTTGTTCAGAAACCTTATATCTTATATAGGGCGGCTTTGGTTCGGACTTCAAGTCTCCAAGTTCCAGATCCTTCTTCTTCTCTCCTTCTTCTGCTTCCAATTTTTCCTCCCCTCTCAATTCTTAGAAATTAAGGGGTTTTATAGTGTTTTAGGTTAGATATATTAGGAAAATTTTTATAATTTATGTTACAATTCTTTAGATTAGAGTGGACTTAGGTTTGATTGAGTAATAAAATTCAATTATAAATTAGTTACATTTGTAGATTATGGAAAAATTTGATTTGTAATTGATACAATTTTTAGATTTGATTGTAAATTGAATGAATTTTGATTCGTTTACGTTTTTGATTGGGGTTTTTTTTATGGAATATTGTTTTGTGATCTTTCTGGGCTTTTGGGTTGCTTAGCACCAAAGAGGAAGGACAGGGACTGCCGCTGAGAAAATTAGGGTTTCAAAACCCTTGGTTGACTTCGATCAACGATTCAGAAAAAAAAAACATTTGATAAAATAATAACAATAATTTAATAATAATAATAAATAAAATGATAATAATTGTAATTAGTAATAATGTTTTAAAATAATAATTATAATAATAATAGTAAAAAAACAAAAATGAACTCTAGTGTCAAAAATTAAAATGGGTCAACCTTTTGATCCATTGGGCCACCCTCATTTCTAAACACACCCTTTATGTACCATTTCCAAAACACCTTCCTTCTATTATAAAATCAAATAACAAAGCTCTTATAAATTCAATGGGCCACAAAGACCTATTGGTCCAGTCTTCTAAATGAATCAAAAAGCTTAATGGGTCATCAGATTTTAATGGTCCATAATACACTCCTATTGTATTTAAAACATGCTTCTAAAATACTCTTATGGGCCATGTAGATCTTTTAGATGAGTTTCTCAAAAAGGAGATAATAAAATAAAACCTAATTGATTTTATCTATACCTAAGCCACAAATAAATATTAGTATTAGACTAAAATATTTTAGATAAATATAATGACACAAAAAATTAGTAAGAAAAATTACTTAATAAAATGTAAGTAGTTTTTAGTGCGAAAATATAAAAATTAGTATAAAAATAAACCAATAGTTCTAGCAAAAATAAGATTGACTATTTACACGAATACGAGCAAATTTGGAATATAACTGCCGCCCCTATTTAATCACTCTTCGATTGAAGGTTGCAAGAATATGCAAGTCTCGCACATTCGAATCGGAGGTTATTAAATAATGGAAGACCCCAAAATTTGACCCAAGGTTATAAGGATACATTGTATAACGTTCCCAAGAGAACAGAAAAATAAGGCCATATGATGATGTATCATCTTAACAGAGTTTGAACAAAGAGTTTTGATTCGACTAAGATACAAATACGCAGATAACTCGTCGATACTTTAAAAAGAGATCATATATTTTTCGCGTATTTACCATAACCTAGGATGTAAATAAAACAAGTTAAAAATTGACTTACTAATACTTCAAGACTAACATAGTAAGCTTATAACACAGATTTTGTCTATTCATCATAGCCTAGGGGATTAATAAAAATAGAACTTGATAATACATTTCCGCATGGAGACTAACACAATGAATTATAACACATAAGTACAGATAGCATATTGTTTCTTTGAGACTAACACAAGGAGTTATATCGTAGATTTCATATATTTACTACAACCTAGAGAGTAAACAATACGAGGATGAACGTGTGCATATATCACGACCTAGAGGATAAAAGACACGAGGATAGGCTTATGTATTCATCACGACCTGGAGGATGAACAACATAATCCTGATAATTCACAAACCTAGCACAACCTAGAGAATAAATAATACAAGGAAAAACTTGTGCATTTATCACAACCTAGAGGATAAGCGAGACGAGGATAGGCTTATGTATTCATCACGACCTAGAGGATGAACAGCATAATCTTGATAATTCACATACCTACCACAACATAGAGGATAAATAATACGAGGAAAAACTTGTGGATTTATCACGACCTAAAGGATAAACAACAACGAAGTAGGCATACATATTTATCACGACCTAGAGGATAAATAATCGTAGATGTGGCTATAGACGTAGTCGTGGAGTTTCTTTTGATGTATTTCTAACCAAAATGTTTTTTGATGTTTTATCTAATGCTTCTATTTGTTTGTCTAATCCTCGAAATGATTTCAACGTAGTATTCATAAGAAATAATTGTAGTATTTTGCAAACAAGTCCAAAAAACAAAAAAGCACAAATTGAAAAAATTGAAAAAGTAAATGTTTTATTGATAAACAGGCCTTTGAACAGACGATAGATGTAACTCCTGGAAAGAGGTAATCACATGAAGTTTTTAACAAAAAATGAAAATGGCAATAAAAATGATAATCGCTAATGCTATTTCACCAATTTCCTTTTGATAACTCCAATCTCCTTTGCTTTCGAGTCAAATGATTTGGATTAATCCCTCTCCTTCATGGTCGTAGTATGATTCTTAGATTGCAGTCTTTTTGTTCTATATTTTTAATGAGATCCCTAACTTTTTCCTGGACCTCCCTTTCAGGTTTTCAATCCACCGAGATAATTTTTTTTGTTTATGTCCCTAACTTTTTGCTTGGATCGCCATTTAGGGTTTTCAATCCACCGGGACGCTCATTTTTTCCTAAGTTGATCGTTTAGTGTTCGAACTTAGCGAGCTTTTTATACATAGTAATTTTTTACTACATCAGAGTTCGTCAGATGTGGCAGTTCTTTGCCATCCATTGTTGTGAGGATAAGACAACCACCCGAGAATGTTGTTTTTACCATATACGAACCTTAGTAGTTGGGTTTCCATCTACCACATGAATCAAGGCGAGGTAGTAGAATCTTCTTGAGCACCAAATCTCCTTATTTGAACATCGAGAACGGACCTTATTGTCAAATGCTTTCTTTATTCGCTTTTGGTATAATTGGCCATGGCACAAAGCTGTCAAGCATTTTTCTTCAACGAGGTTAAGCTGATCAAGTCGCGTCGGAACCCATTATGACTCTTCAAGCTTTGTTTCCATTAGAATTCGTAGTGACAAAATCTTTACTTCAACGGGGAGTATTGCCTCCATGCCGTATACTAGAGAGAAAGGAGTTGAACCTTTTGACGTACATACAGAAGTTTGATGACCATGTACAGAGTAGAGGAGCATTTCATGCCAATCTTTGTATGTCTTCACCATTTTCTGAATGAATTTCTTGATATTCTTATTGTCAGCTTCAACGGCCCCGTTCATCTTGGGTCGATATGGTGAGGAATTATGATGCTCTATCTTGAAGTCATCGGATAACTCCTTCATCATTTTGTTGTTCAAATTGGACCTGTTTTCCATAATGATTCTACTAGGAACCCCATATTCGCATATAAGATTCTGCTTGATGAACCGAGTAACCACTTTTCTTGTCACATTTGCGTAGGATGCAACTTCTACCCATTTGGTTAAATAATCGATGGTAACTAGTATGAATTGGTATCTGTTAGAGGCTTTTGGTTCGATCATTCCTATCATATCAATTCCCCACATCAAAAATGGCTAAGGAGAACTCAATACATTCAAAGGAGTCAGTGGCACATGCATTTTGTCGGCATAGATTTAGCATTTGTGACATGTCTTTATATAATGGTAGCAATCAGCTTCCATCATCAACCAATAATAACTTGCTCGTAATATCTTTCTAGCCATTGCATGTCCATTTGTACGAGTTCCAAAAGCACCTTCATGGATTTCTCTCATAAGTATATCTGCTTCATGTTTCCCCATGCACCTGAGTAACACCATATTGTAGTTTCTTTTGTACAACACATCACCATTTAGAAAGAACTTTGAAGCTAGCTTCCACAGAGTTCACTTGTCAATCATACAGGCATTTTCTGGATATTCTTGCTTCTTGAGATACCTTTTGATGTCATAGAACCAAGGCTTGTTATCTGGTCCTTCTTCAATGGAAATTAAATTTGCAGGTTCTTCAAAATGTCTATTTGTAATGTGTTGTTCGTGGTTTGTCCAGGTCACTTTAAACATGGCTGATAAAGTTGCCAAGGCGTCTACCATATGATTTTCTTCTCGTGGAATATGACTGGATGTAATCTCTGGAAATTCCATAGCTAGCTTCAAGACATATTCCCGATATGGAATTAGTTTTGGATATTTAGTGTCTCATTCACCTTTGACTTTGTATATGACTATTGTTGAGTCTCCATGCACTTTGAGGTGTTTAATTCTTAGATCAATAGCATTTTCTAGTCCCAGGATACAAGCTTCGTATTCAACGATATTATTGGTGCAGTCAAAACATGACCTTGTAGTATAAGGTTTGTGAAAATTCTTTGGAGAAGTCAACACTTCCCCAATACCATATCCTAATGCGTTTGAAGCACCTCCAAACATGAGTGTCCCACGTGCCCCTGGTTCAGGTCCTTCGTCGGGTCCTGGTATTTCGTAGTCACCTATAACCATGACATCTTCGTCTAGAAAGTCGAACTTCATTGGTTGATATTCTGGAAATGGATGATGAGCCAGGTGATCATCTAGTACACTACCCTTGATGGACTTTTTAGTAACATATTGGATGTCGTGCTCGGATAGTAACATTTTCCATTGGGCAATGCTTTCTGTAAGATCCAGTTTTTCAAACAAATACTTCAAAGGATCCATTCTTGCTATTAACCATGTGGTGTGAGTTAACAAATACTACCTTAATCATTTAGTAGCCCAAGCCAAAGCACAATAAGTCTTCTCAAGAAGTTAGTACTTGGTTTCGTAGTTGGTGAATTTCTTGCCGGGGTAGTAAATTGCATGCTCTTTTCTACTCGTTTCATCTGGTTGTCCCAATACATATCCCATTGACTCTTCAAGCACTGTTAAGTACATGATGAACAGTCTTCCAGGAAAAGGTGGCATCAAGATTGGTGGCTCTTGTAAATATTGCTTTATTGTCTCGAAGGTTGTCTGACAATCACCATTCCACACCATTGTCTGATCTTTTTGAAGTAATTTGAATATAGGCTCGCACGTAGCAGTTAGGTGCGATATGAACCTCGAAATCTAGTTCAATAATCCTAAGAAACCACGAACCTCTTTTATGTTCTTGGAGATGGCATTTCTTGTATAGCCTTTACTTTGTCGGGATCCACCTTAATACCATGTTGACTTACAATAAAACCCAATAACTTACCTGACCTAACATAAAATGTACATTTGTTCGGATTCAACCCCAGTTTGAACTTTCGCAGACACTCGAATAATTTCTGTAAATGTATGACTTGATCCCCATCTGTATGGGATTTGGAAATCATATCATCTACGTATACCTCCACTTCTTTGTGGATCATATCATGAAATAGTATGACCATAACTTATTGATAAGTTGCCCCTACGTTCTTTAGACCGAAAGGCATCACCTTGTAATAGAAAGTTCCCCGAGGAGTCACAAAAGTGGTCTTTTCCATATCCTCGGGTGCCATTTTGATCTTATTATAACCTGAGAAATCATCCATGAATAAGAATACCGAAGCTTTAGCTGTATTATCCACCAAAACATCTATGTGAGGTAACGGGAAATTGTCTTTGGGACTTGCTTTCTTCAGATCCCGATAATCTACACATATACATACATTGCCGTCCTTTTTGGGCATTGGCACAATGTTATCTATCCAAGGTGTATAATCAACCATCTCTAAGAACCATGCATCAAATTGTTTAAGGACCTCTTCTCGAATCTTTTTAGACATGTCTGGATGAGTTCTTTTGAGCTTCTACCTAACCGAAGAACACCCTTCCTTGAGAGGTAGTCTATGTACCACAATATATGTATCTAATCCTGGCATATCTCTGCAAGACCAGGAAATATATCCACATATTCATGTAACAACTTGATCAGCGTTTCTTTGACGCTTTTTCCCAATGTTTCCCATAGCTTTATCTCTTTTGGATCCTTCTTTGTGCCAAGGTTGATGATCTCAACAGATTCTTGGCATGGTTGTATATTGTCTTCTTTTTACTCTAATACCCTTGCCAATTCTTCGGAGAGTTCAAGATCTTCTTCATCTTCCTCTTTAGCTTGGTTAATCGGTGCATCAAAGCCATATCGGATAGTAGCAGTAACATTATCGATGAGTTTAGATGTGGATATGCATATTTATCATGTTTTGGTGCAGCTTAGTATGTGAATTTGGAAAATTCATATGAAGAAAATTATTGCCATTTTAAAACATAAGAGATAAATGTAATAGAAAGATAAGGATCTTAATTAAATGTGAGATATAAATTATTAATTGAGAATATTGTTCAAAACAAATTGGGGGACCCTTACAAGCTACCCCTATGCCTCGAGTTTGGCATAGTTTCTTTTAAAAATAACAAAAATTACTTTGGAAAGAAAAAGATCTCTAAAATCTCCACAACGGTCCAATTCTTGAGTTCTTCGCCTGGAGTACACTAACGGATGAATTCAAACGCTCTTTTGATGTTGCTTTTATTAGAATTATCACCACTTGTCCATCATGCTCTACTCCTTTGTTGTCGAAGGTTTCCTGGATGGGAGAAAACTACTCTTTGATCTCTCCATGGTCGGTAACTACTTTAACTGCATTCACATCCGGACCACTATGCGGAGGCATAGGATTTGTTTTGATATTAGGCTTGTCAAAAGTGATAACTTGGGAATCCAACAAATCATGAACTTTATATCTAAAGGCCCAACATTTTTCTATGGTATGCCCCGGAGAATTGGCATGATATTCGCACTTGGAATTTGCCTCATACTTTGGCGGAAGTGCCCCAATTGGAGGAGCTAATGGTTTCAGCTCCACCAAAGATGCTTTGAGTAAGTGCTGCAGTAATTAATTGTGCGGCATGAGGAAAGGATCAAGTCTTCTCAGAGGCCTTTCAAGATTGTTCTGTTATTGTTCTCGTGGGATCACCAATGGTTGTTGTGTTCTTGGATGCGATTCCACAACATTAATTTCTCCTTCCTTTTTTTCTGAGAAGTTAGGAACATGCCTATTTTAATTATAAGGGGTATTGGATGATGCCCCTTGTATCTTACCACTTTTTATGCCTGCTTCAACCGTTTCACCAATAGTTACCAAGTCATAAAATCTAGAAGAGACGCTTCCTACCATCTTATCATAATACAACCCAGGTAAAGTACCCATGAACATATCGGCCAATTATTTCTCCAGGAGTGGTGGTTGCACACGGGCTTCCATTTCCATCCATATTTTATCATACTCTTTGAAGGACTCATCCTTCTTCTAAGATAAGTTTTGGAGTTGCATGCAGTTAGGCACCATGTCAAAATTGTACTTGTACTTTCTCAGGAAAGCGTTGGCAAGATCTGCCCATGTTTGGATGTGAATTCTCTCCAATTGCATGTACCAATCTAGAGATGCCCCACTTAAACTGTCTTGGAAACAGTGGACCATTAGCTTTTGATCTTGAGCATAGGCGTGCATTTTCCAGCAGTACATGCGTAGATGGTTTCTCAGGCATGTGAGTCCCTTATATTTTTCAAAGTCAGGTACTTTAAATTTTGGAGGGATCACCACGTCTAGAACTAGACCCATTTCGAGAGCATCGACATTGAAAGCATCGTAACCCTTCAACTTTTATTCAAGAGCTTTATATTTATTGATCGCCAAGGGATTCTTAACCATCTTAGGTTGGTGTGTCTAAGTATCACCTTCCAAATCAAGGTCTCCATGTTGTAGATCTATGTAGTTGTCTGCATTGTTGACCGAAATTTGAAAATTATAGGGTGCCCCTACCTTTGGTGGAGGTGGGACAACCCCTTAAGCATCAACTTGCTTGACCTCTTGTTGAGATACCATTTACTTTAAAGGTCCTGACTCTGGTTCTCTTCTTGGTTGGTGACCGCTTGATGCACCAATAATTTGGGCTACTTCTTCAAAGGTTGCCCTAGGAATATGTTCTTGCCTCTCAATGATGTTATTCAAGGCTAGAAGAACCTGGATCATGTCTCCTTTCATCCTATCGATGTTGCCTTGAACTTGCTCCAAATCTTCCTTGAAGGAAGCTTGGTTTTCTTCGATCTGTTCCATCACTTTCTTTTGATCCGCTCTTGTTTAATATGGCAGTCAGAGAGGTCGTGCTTTTCTACCAGTGATTCAACTGGAGATGATTTTGAAAAATAATGAGTTTTTGTATGAAATGTGATGTTTGCGAATGCATGTATGTGCATGCTAAATTTTTTTACCTTTGTCTTATTCATGTTGGATTCCTTTATATATTTTTTCTAGGTTTTGCATTTTACTGGTGAGCATCTCAAAAATAAATACGCAAATGAGATATGGAAACAAAAACTTTTATTAAAAAAAAACAATTTTCCTTAAAATGAGAATACACTTCAGATATTGAAAAATATTCGAACCAAAACATCAAAATTTAATTGCTGGAAGGAATAACAAAGGGAAACAAGATCTTCTAAGTGTGCCTGTGGATATCTGCTCTGAAACCATCAACCATTTTCCTGTAAAGCTTGAGGAAGTCTTTAACATCTTTTGGGAGAGAGACATCACATTTTCCACATCTCTCAAACTTCTAGGGATGTCACCAATGAGATTGTTGGCTAAGAAGGCGAGTCTTGCATGCTTGTCTTTGTATTACCGATATTCTTGGTAGGGGTCTGGAATTATCTTATAATTATCTTTACCTACTTTGGCGATATCTACATGCTTCTCTTCCCAATATAAATTCCCAGTCCTCATTTTTATCTAGAGTCTCATCTGTATGAGGAAATTCTTTCAGAGGTCTTCTAACATATGACAAACTTGCTTATATTCATCAGTCTTTTGGGCGAGAAGTATTTCTACCCTCATCAACTTGAGACATTATCCTACATCTGATTCTTGACTATCCTGGAGTCTCGTAGTAAGATATTAAATTTGCTCTTCTTGATCTAAAGAAGCTTGGGCAAAACATTGAATTTGAGCCCTCAAATTTTCTTCCATCTCCTTTTTTTATCTCGCATCTCCTTTTCGTACCACTTATTTAGCCTCCCTATTTCACTAGAATCATCCTCCAAACGTTGGTTGTGAGAATCCAAGTTGAAGGTAGCACTCAACAATCCTTTGGTTGAATGTTTCCGCTTAAGACTCTCCTTTTCAAATGATTCACGGTCTTTCTAAATCTGTTGGTCTTTTGACTCATGCTCGTGTTGTATTTATCTTTTCTCATTAGCTAAGTTATAAAGGTTAAGCTCAAATTCTTATTTCTCCTTTTGAGCTTAATTCAAGGCTTTCTTCAAGATGTCTATTTCTTCTAAGGACATAGGTAGAGGATCTGATACATCTAGCTTGTACTCAGGATCAATGTCAAATGGTAGTTTAACAAATTACACCCTATCCAAAACCCATTTAGTGTAAGGTTCTTTCTCCACAACATTCTTCCTTTGGACTTTTCTCTTGTTTACCCTATTCCAAGCTCAGATGATCTTGTTGAGAAACTCTCGGTCATTTTTTCCCGTGTCGTGAATGATTAATTCTTGAAGTTGTTCATCAGAGGGTTTATCCTCCAAAGGGTATCCAAGTTATCGCAAATACAAAGTAGTGTTGTAAGCTTTAGATAAGCACCCCCTTTGATTAGAACAACAAGAGTATATCATGTGGAGTACCATAGACATGAGGGATGCTAATACAATCCCCTTACATAACCAACTTCCATACCATGTTCTTTGTTGTGAGACCTCGTTCTTTCCCACTTGAGGTTTACTCGATGTTTTCCTTTCTCTAATGGGATAAATAACATTCTGTGGCGACTCTGCTTGTGTCGGTATTTTTTCGCGGTAGCGACATGTACTATCCAATTTATTAAAACAATTCTATTAACTAGACTTCAGAGTCTGAGGTTTTTAAGCTCTCTCTGAATTTTAATAGGTCACAGGTTAAGTTTTGTAAGCTCCCCCTAATGTACTATCCAAGTTACTAAAACTTCTTTTACAACTTTAAACATATAATGATTAATTTTGAGTTCAGGATCTAAAACTTTGTACAAATTAAGGACATAGTAGTAATTTGATTAAGGTTGAATTTAGGATCCAAAACCTTTTTACGAATTAAGCTTATAGCAATTATTTTATTAAGTTTAAGTTTAGGATCCAAAACCTTTTTACAAATTAAGCACATAGCAGTAATTTGATTAAGGTTAAGTTCAGGATTAATTCTTATTCAAGTTACAACTTACTTTTTAAAAATTAAGCACATATCAATAAGTTGATTAAGGTTGAGTTCAGGATTAGTTCTTATCCAAGTTAAAACTCAGTTTTTACAAATTAAGCACATGAGCATAAATTTGATTATTGTTGGGTTCAGGATATTGATAAAACCATATTTTCACATAGAAAATGTTTTTATCAAACTCTTTAAATACATCCATATTTCTTATATAATTCTCCCTCCTTTTTCATTAACAAAAAGTAACAGAATAAAATAAAAAAGAGAGAAGAAGAAAAAAAAACAGGAAAAAGATCCTGCTAAAAAAATAGTAGGCGTACCACAGTGAAAAGACACAAACATGTTTGATGGATAAGCATGCAGACTACAAATTCCAAGATGGTTAGGGTGAGATTCTGACACGGTAACACAAGTAACAAGGCTCGAGAAGCATGACCATAAGATTCTGAAGATCTTTTCCAAGACAATTTGTCTATAAAAGCAGATGCCATATTAGCTTCACCAAATCATATTTCTCTTTTAAGGTTTATTCAGTCCATGAAAATGGGTGGGAGAAACCCATCAAAGGTAGAAAGATATGTAGAAAAGACTTAGAAACACAAGAAGCAGAGAAAGGAGAGGAAACAAGAGAATGAGGAGGAATCACCAACTCATGCTTACTTTTTTATTGACTTAGAAAGTTCTTCTAGAGTTACTACTTGAAGAAGAAGTAGGGCTATAGAAGCCATACAAAGAGGCGTCATGGAGGATTCTCCTTCATATGAAGATCAGGCTGATCGAGACTACTTGAAGTATCTGGATGAACTAGAGAATCAACCAGAAAGCTCCATTGATAGTTCTTAGGTTTCCTTGTCTTCAAAATGTACCAGACTAGTGTTTTATCCTTATACTCTAGCTTCTTTTAATGAATACAAAAGTATTTTATGTTACTTTTACTATCTCACTTTAACACATGCACTAGACTTAGTAGATTTTTCTTAACCATCAATCAGTTAAAAAAGTTTAGAGAAACTTTGAAAATAGTTTAAAGAAGTACAATGTTAAAACAATTTTCAAAATGTTATTGGGTGGAGAGAAGGAAAACACTATTTCCATAAGTTACAGATGGATAAGATATTAAAAAAAATCTTCCCAGGGAAATCTTTAATTCAGATTTGTTTGATACTTCAAGATCTTCTTCTATAAATACATCCATTCTATGTGAACATTTCATTTTATCGTAGTTCAAAGACAAGAAATGGGAAAGAAGAAGTAGTTCAAGGAATAGAAGAAGGATTGTGAGAAGAAGATTAAAAATTTATTTAAGAAGCGAGAAAGGGAAGAAAAGATCAAGGAGAAGGAGGCGTCAAAGACACTGGCCACTTTAGCTGCAACAACATCTTTATCAGATGAACCTCTTAAAGTCAGAAGAACTTCAGAAAAGGGGATAAAGAAGCTCAAGAAGTTGAATGAGGAATCAGATGGAGAAAGGGATGAAGACTGGGTGGGTTATGTAAATTCAATTCCTAAGATAGATAAGGAGCTCTAAGAATATTATTCTTAAGAATCATCGGTAACAATCTTCGAATGCCTCTCTTTAAATTAATAAATAATTTCCTTTATTCTTGTGTTTGTTAATTCCTTTAAATTATCATATCTATGAATTGTAATAGTGCTTTTTATCATTCCAACCAAAATTAAAAGAAAAAGAGAGAAGTTTGGTTGCTAAAAACAATAACAAAAACTATAAATGTTTTTAAGAAGGATTAAAAGCAGAAGAAGTTTCATCTGGAGAAACTGTCTTGACTTTGAAATGAGCATTGTTAGAGGTTCTTAGGGCTCTTGGTAATTCTAACTTATCACCCCAGACTTGAGATATCATCTCAACTTTAGTTTTCCTTACTCTTGGTTGCATGAAGAGTTTAGAGAGAACTCGTCCATAAGTAATGGAGAATGTCTTTTCTTCTTGGAAGGATAGAAGAGACTTCTTCAGATGCTCAAAGAAAACACAGGGGAGATTGATCTTAGGTAGCTATCTAAGACATATATATATTCTTTTTCTTAGGTAAAACACTTGTGGCAAGAATTTGATACCACACTAATGCCAAAGGTTTAAGATTAGAGGCTTTAGAAAGGTCAGATGAATCACAGAAGATCGTGCTAACAGGAAAATAATGTTCCCAAAGAATCATATATGGATGAATTCCTTCATCCTTGCAATCTACTACATTTGTAATAGTAGATGGAGAAACGACAATATGTATGCCAAATACTTTATAACAAATGACTTCTTTCTGATTTAGATTTTGGATAGATGCATCCACCAAGAATTCCTTAACAATGTTCAAGTAAGTGGGATCATAAATCATATCAAAGTAATTATTCCATTTATGTCTAGAAATAGTCTTCTGAAGATCAAGACCTTGGGTCATCCTTTCATCAAGATTAACATGACTGTGATACGGTGGGAGAACTGACTTGAGGTTTTGCGTTTGTGTTCGCAAATGTTTCGGTTTAGCAAGAGCCGCCACCGACTTTTTATTTTATCCAAAGGAAAGGTCAAAAATCACAGGAAAGACCTTTGAGATGTTTTCTTGGGTTCGGGGGGTAGATTACGAAAAGGGAAGGTTCTAGCACCCTTTTCATCCATGGTTTTCCATGGGCTCTTAGTTACTTGTTTAGATCACTTGCTTTTGCTTTTCAATTGTTTGAAATGGTGCTTTGTGTATGGTTTTGAAAGTATTTTGAAAAGAGGCCTTTGTTTAGGCTACCTTTGTAATGATTCTTGTTTGAATGTATACAAAGGTGTTTGTCTTTTAAAAAAATGTTTCAATGTTTGAAAGTTTGTTGGGAAATGTTTTGAAATTGTGTGTGTGTTTTTGAAATTAGCAAGGATGGTTTGCAAGTTGATCAAGTAACTAGGAGTTGTCTACCCTACTCAAAGATCTTTCCTACACATTTTTAACCCTTTGATATTGTTGTTTTACAATTGTATTTGGTAAACAAACTTATCTTTGGATGTTAAACGGGACGGGCGTGGGTCATCGTATGACCATGATAGCAATATTGCCAAGTATCTTAGCAAGTTTTTGAGGGACTGGATCATTTTTGTATAGGCAACCAGGATAGCGTCATCGAGGGACTATGATCTTTTTGTTTTGTTTTTGTTTTGCCAAGATACCTAGCATGCATACCATGGCCATGTTTTTAAGGCAACAAGTGGGTGAAACCCTAGAGGTGCTTGTGTGCATTGTGTTATCATTTTTTATGCATTTTTGTCTTGTGTTTAGTCATACTATTTGTTTGATTTTGGACTTTTGCATACAAACCCTAATCTTACTATCATGCATATTTGAAAGCAATAAAGTGCGTAAAAGTAAATCTAATACTATTACAACATTATTATGGGGAAGGGGATACAAGTTTGAATAAGGGGTATTGCTCAAAATAAAACCCTAAAACTATTATTACAACCAAATTGAAATATTGCACAAGATAAATAAATAGACAAATATTTAAATGTACAAACAAATATAAATATGCAAAGGATGTTTTTTGTATTTATTTTTATGTATGTAAAATAAATTATTTTTGTCTAAAAATAAGAAAAATATTAATGATTATTTTGGAAAGGGTAGAAAACCCTAGTTTTTGTTTTAAGAAAATATATATTCTATATTATTTATTTATGTACAAGAAAACAAATAAAAATATATACAAAAGTGTTAAAAAATTAAAATGTGTGAGAAAATATAAATAATAAAAATAGAAATATATGATATTTTTGTATTATTTATAAATTTATTTAAGAAAATAAAAGTATTTAACCTAATAAACTATTTTTTGTCATAAAAAAATAATAAAAATAATAAAAATAAAAATGTAAAAATTAAGAAAATATTTTTGGTGGTTTTTAATATTTACAAAAAATAATAAAATGTGAAAATATGAAAAGAAATGAAAAATATAAAAAAATAAAAGAAATGGGCCAATGGGGGTGCAAAGAGCAAGCAGGGGGGTGTCAAAAGTAGAAGAATCCAAGCCCAACCCAAACTTCCTTCATCCCTGTCCTCAGAACGCGCGCGCGCCATGGCTCTGCACATGAATCCTGTCCTCTCTGTTCTTTGCTTGGAATCAAAAACTCACAACATGAAAATTATAGAGCTTTAAACCACGATGTCAATGATATAAAAAACTTGATCTAACTCTCAAAGACCAGAGAGAATTTTCTTGGCCCTAAATTCTAACCTAGTTTTTTCAGCAACTTCAACATCCAAATTCTCCTAGCTCAGCTAACATAAATGAATTCTATGCATATGTACAGCTTAAGGACAATGAGGACTACATTTTTTCTTCACAAACCTAAGCCTAATGATGCCTGAATAGAGAGATAGAAACTTAGAAAATACCTGTTTCAGTCAAGTTTGGATATGGCAATGTAGGGGTTTTTGATGAGGCCTGAAGGTCGTGTTAGCTTTCCTGAAGTTCACTCAACCTTCCCCAATGCTTGGCTTGCTTTGAAATGGTCTGAATGTGCTTGTAGAACTCAACCTGCAAAGCTTCAAAGTAAAAATGGTGAAGTGTGAAAATGGAGTTACAGTAGCTTGAGAATGGTCTGGACAACTTAGGTGTATTGTTTAGAATGTGTTTGAAGTGATTTGGGACAAAACGCACGAGCGGAATTGGTTTTGGCTTGTGATTTGCAGAACTTTCCCTGTTTTGGGCAGAAGTTGGTGTTTTGGTGTTTTGGAGGGATTGAGAACTTGTTCGCTCGTGTTTTAGGCTTGGTGTGATATGCTGAAGTTGTTTGAAATGTTTACAAAGCTTGCTCTTATCAGATTACAAAGTTGTGGAGTTTTTGCACACTTGCTTGTTTTTGAAGTAAGACATGAGAAGTGACAATGACAAGGTTGTACAAGCTAGCACAATGCCTGCTGAGAGTTGGTACACCTTTCCTGATATTAGTGAACTTTGTTTGCTGCAAAAGATTGGGTCCAATGCTCAAGAGAAACAAAATTGCCAAAAGCTAACTTTATGGAAATGGCATTGTTATCTTTTTGCCAAAAATGGAATAAACCTTTGTATAATGCTCTAAAGCTCAGAACAAAGCCTTAATCCAATGTGTTTGCATTTAATTTATGAGTGTAGAAATGATTAGAACCTGTAAACCAAGTACAAGCAAACAAAGGCTCTACCGGGGACCAAACAAAGGAAAACCTTGATCTGCTGGAGAATAACGAAGGCTCTGATGGCTTCTGCGGGGGACTGAGAATGAGAATCTTCATTCTGCTAGGGGAATTTGAATCCTTGGGGAATTCATGCTGGGAAGTCAAGAATGAGAATCTACGATCTGCAGGGGATTAAAAATTCTGACAAAATCATGCTGGCGGGTAATGAAGACTCTGGCAACTTAACTGGGGAATCAAGAATGAGAATCTTCATTTTGTTGGGGAGTAAGAACTCTATGGGGAGAAGCTATACTACTGGAGAGTAAGTTCAGGACTCTTGGAAAAAGCTTACTGCTGGGGAGTAGCTATCCCGCTGGGGAGATCAGGAGTTTGGGTTTTATGCCAATCTACTGGGGAATTACCCTAGGTTAGAGATAAAACAAAAGTTAATTGTTATCTGGTTGATTCTCAGACTTTAAGACAACTTACTGAGAAATCTGGGGAAAACTGAATGGTTTCTGCTGTAGATTGACAGTTGGAAATTTGACTCCGTTGGGGAAGAAGGTTTCATCTTTGCTGAGGGTCTGTAGTTCAAAGTTTTTGCTCCTCTGGGGATTGGGAGTTTGAAAACTTAACTCCGATGGGAAATTTGAAATTATAGCTCTGCTGGGGATATGTATTTTTAGGTTTTAGCTCCGCTGGGGATCTAGATGATGTACCGCAGGGGATTTCTCTTGGAATAGCCTAAAGACGTTTTCCTATACTTTCAACCTGTCAGTAATTATTCTTTCTCATTTCGTTTATTTGTAAATGTGTGATTATATTCAAATGCATATGCTCATTTAATAAATCATTGGACGTTTTCAAATAAAACACGAATGTAAAAAGGAAAAGACAAATAGTTTTCTTCACTTTGAAGTATCTTTGTATTAACTTTGTGTAAGTATTTTGTACGAAGGAGACAAACATACTGGTAAGAGAATGTTGTCATAAAAAATGAGAAAAATTTATGCAAAGAAAAGATGGCTATGTGTGAAAATTCCATGGGGTTCCCATTCTGCTATAGCCTTCGTAACTCTGAATATCTTGTCCATTCGTTGCTTCGTCCGAAGATGATTGAGTTGATCAGAAGCCTGGAGCTTGTCTGTGAAGAGATTGTCCTTAAAGTGATCCGATGAGACATAGTCATACACTTTAATTCCCTAACTTTTTCCTGGACCGCTCTTTCGGGTTTTCGATCCATCGGGAAACCCTTTTTTGCCCAAGTCGCCCTTTCGGGTTTTCAACTTGTCGGGTGTACATATTTTTTTATTTATCCCTAACTTTTGCCTGAACCGCCCTTTCGGGTTTTTGATTCACCGGGATGCCCTTTTTTTTGCCTGGGTGTGTCAACCTAGCGGGTCGTTTATGCATAGTATCTTTTGACTATATCTGTGTTTGCAGGGTGCGGCAAGTCATCGCTATCCATGGTGGTTAGAATCATTGCCCCACAAGAAAAGATGTTTTTGATCACAAATGGTCCTTCGTAAGTAGGAGTCCACTTGCCCCTGGGATCACTTTGCGGCAAGATGATCCGCTTGATTACAAGATCTCCGACTTGATATATCTGGCGCCTGACACTCTTGTTGAAAGCCTTGATCATCCATTTTTGATACGTCTGACCATGGCAAATAGCAGTAAGTCGCTTTTCGTCAATCAAGTTAAGATGATCAAGTCGGGTCTGAATCCAATCGTCTTCACTCAAACCAGCATCCTTCATGATTCTCAAGGAGGGAATCTGAACCTCGATAGGTAAAACAACTTCCATGCTGTATACCAAAGAATAGGGTGTTGCCCCAGTTGACGTACGTGCCGTGGTACGGTACCCGTGGAGAGAAAACGGTAACATCTCATGCCAGTCCTTGTAGGTGACTGTCATCTTTTGCATGATCTTCTTGATATTTTTGTTTGCAGCTTCGATAGCACTGTTCATCTTTGGCCGATAGGGAGATGAATTATGATGTTGAATCTGGAACTTCTCGCACAAGGCGGTGATCATAGTGTTGTTCAGGTTTGTACCGTTGTCCGTGATGATCCTGTCGGGGATACCGTACCGGCAAAAGAGGTTATGCTTGATGAAGCGGGCAACATCATTCTTTGTAACGGATGCGAAGGAAGCTGCTTCGACCCATTTGGTAAAGTAATCAATGGCCACCAGGATGAAGTGGTGTCCATTGGATGTTGTAGGCTTGATCTCTCCAATCACGTCGATTCCCCACATAGCGAACGGCCAAGGAGTTGTTAAGACATTGAGAGGAACTTGAGGTATATGTACCTTGTCAGCATAGATTTGGCATTTGTGACAAGTACGGGAATGTTGATGGCAGTCAGCTTCCATGGTAGACCAGTAGTAGCCTACCCTTAGAATCTTCTTAGCCATCGTATGCCCTCTTGAGTGGGTGCCAAAGGTACCATTGTGCAGTTCAGCCATTATCTGCTCATCCTCAACCTTGTCTACACAACGGAGCAGAATGCAATCATGATTGCGCTTGTATAGGATACCATTGCTCAGGAAGAACTTATCCGAGAACCTCCTTAAGAACTTTTTCTCGTTGACTGAAGCTCCTACAGGGTATTCTTGGGCCTCGAGATACCTTTTGACTTCGTGAAACCAAGGTTGGTCCACTACTTCTTTGGTATTAATCTCGTGACAATGTGCAGGTTCGTTCATCCGTTCAATGGTGATTTTGGGAGCCTCGTTATCCCAGTTAAGTTTAAACATGGATGACATTGTAGCCAGAGCATCTGCTAGCTAATTTTCTTCTCGCGGGAAGTGCCCGAAGGTAATCTGCTCAAAGTTTGGTAGCAATGTCAAGACATGTTCTTTGTATGGGATGAGATTGGGATGTTTAGTGTCCCACTCTCCTTTGATCTGACTGATGACCAAAGCTGAGTCTCCAAACACAACTAAAGATTTGATTCTCAGGTCTATTGCAGCTTTGAGCCCAAAGACACAAGCTTCATACTCGGCCATGTTGTTGGTGCAGTTGAAGCAGAGTCTGGCGGTGAAAGGTGTATGGAAACCTTGTGGAGAAATGAGTACCGCACCGATACCGTTCCCAAGTGCATTGGAGGCACCATCAAAGTACAAGGTCCATCGGGATCCTTGTTCAGGTCCGTCATACGGTCTGAAATCTTCAATGTTGTCCAAAGTCATAATGTCCTCGTCGGGGAAGTCGAACTTCATTGATTGGTAATCTTCGACAGCTTGATGAGCTAGATGGTCAGCTAGTACACTCCCCTTTATAGCTTTTTGGGTCGTGTACTGTATATCTTATTCGGTCAGGATCATTTGCCATCTAGCTATTCTTCTAGATAAAGCAGGCTTCTCGAAGATGTACTTGATCGGATCCATCTTAGATATCAGCAAAGTGGTATGACTCAACATATACTGCCTTAGCCGGCGAGCAGTCCATACCAAAGCGCAACAAGTTTTCTCGAGCAGTGAGTATCAGGTCTCATAGTCGGTAAACTTTTTGCTAAGGTAATAAATGGCACGCTCTTTTCGGCCAGACTCGTCATGTTGGCCCAGTACACACCCCATTGAGTTTTCTAGGACGGTCAGATACATGATTAGTGGTCTTCCTTCGACGGGAGGCATCAAGATAGGAGGTTCTAGCAAATACTCCTTGATTTTATAGAAAGAAACTTGACAGTCATCATTCCATTTAACTACCTGATCTTTCTTCAAAAGCTTGAAGATTGGCTCACAGGTAGATGTTACGTGAGAAATGAACCTAGCAATGTAGTTTAGGCATCCCAAGAAACCTCTGACTTCCTTCTCAGTGCGAGGAGCAGGAATTTCTTGTATAGCTTTGACTTTGGCAGGATCAACCTCGATGCCTTTGTTGCTGACAATGAATCCCAAGAGTTTACCGGACCTGACTCCAAAAGTGCACTTGTTAGGGTTCAATCTGAGCTTGTACTCCTTCAATCTGACAAACAGTTTTTGCAAATGGTCGAGGTGTTCTTCTTCTGTCTGTGAACGGGCTATCATGTCATCTACATAGACCTCTATCTCATGATGTATCATTTCATGAAACAAAGCTACCATGGCGCGCTGATAGGTTGCCTCGACATTCTTCAGTCCGAATGGCATCACTTTATAGCAGAAGGTACCCCATTGTGTAACAAAAGTAGTTTTCTCCTTGTCTTCAGGTGCCATTTTGATCTGGTTGTACCCTGAAAATCCATCCATGAAAGAAAATACCTTGTGCTGAGCTGTATTGTCAACCAAGATGTCAATGTGCGGTAGTGGAAAGTCATCTTTGGGGCTAGCCATGTTTAAGTCTCTGTAATCCATGCACATTCTCACTTTGCCGTCCTTTTTAGGCACGAGCACAATGTTAGCAACCCATTGTGGATAGGAAGTAACAGCAAGAAACCCATCATTGAACTGCTTCATAACTTCTGCTTTGATCTTTTCAGACATGTCGGGCCTCATCCGGCGGACTTTCTGTTTAATTGGTGGACAGTCTTCTCTTATAGGGAGACGGTGAACCACAATATTTGTATCGAGTCCCGGCATGTCTTCATAGGACTAGGAGAAGATCTCAACATATTCATTCAACAGCTGAACTAAGCACTCTTTGACACTTGGCTCTAGGTTGGCACCCACTCTGACTTATTTTATGTCTTCGTCAGTACCCAAGTTGATTGTCTCTAACAGCTCTTCATGGGGCAGAATGACCCTTTCTTCCTATTGTTGCATCCTAGTCAATTCCCCAGGCACCTTACAGTCTTCGTCACCTTCGTATTCGGCATGGTTAACCAGATCTTCAGAGTCACTGAAGGCCATAGCAGAATTGTTACCCATGGAATCTGAAATGGAAGGGTACCTGCATTTTGTGAGTGTGGGTGTGTGTAAGGGATAGCCATCTTTAAGCAAATAAAATGTAAAAATAAATAAAATGAACACAAAAGTTTATATGTGAAAACGTCCATGATTCATTAAAATGGCATATGAAGATGAAAAAATCAAACCCTTACAAATGGACCTATATGCCTCGGGTAAGGCACAAGGCAAAAAGTGTACGAATTGTTTAAGAATTATTACAAACCAACAGAAATGTTTGAAAGATAAATTACTGATTTATGAAAGTAATGGGAACAAAGTCCTTTGCCTCCCAGTTGTTCAGTCCTCCGTCAACAGTAGGGAAAATCCAGTCTTCCAGATTGCTCTCCTCTTCACCATCCTCCAAAGCATTAAATCCATGATGGGTGATCTTCAATGGTGGCCCTCCAGCCCGGGAGTGGCGTACAGCCTTTTGAGCAGAAGTAGTGAAGCCCAAGCCGAATTTATCAGATTTGAAAGGAAAGTCGGGTAGCTGACCCCAAATTGTGCTTCCTCATTCTTCAATCACAGCCTTTGCATCTTTGAGGGATGACATTCGAGGAACAGGTTTTGTAACTGCAGGTACAGGGGACACTGTCTTGGTTTCTGCAATTTTAGGAGAAACCTCTTCAAAGTGTTGGAAAGGGGTCTCTATGAATTCACCATCCAATTCTACATAGCGGAAAGAATTTAGATGGCTTATCATGTACTCCTCTTCGCCATGAACAGTTATAATTTTCCCCTGGACTGGGTACTTGAGCATTTGATGCAGAGAAGAAGTGACGGCTCCAGCATTGTGAATCCAGGGTCTTCCCAACAAGCAAGAATAGGAAGGACGGATGTCCATCACATAGAATGTAGAGTTAAAGGTTTCAGTTCCCACTTTAATTGGGATGTTCACCTCCCCGTGGACCATCCTTTTAGAACCATCAAAGGCTCTGACAATTATATTGCTGGGCTTCAGGGTTAAACCTTCACAGTCCAATCTGTCCAATGCTTTCTTCGGCAAGACATTTAAAGACGACCCAATATCAACCAGAACGTGAGCTATAGTAGTCCCTCTGCATTCCACCGAGACATGCAAAGCGTCATTATGCTTTCTCCCTTTAGATGTTAAATCGGCATCGGAGAACCCTAGACCATTGTTTGCTGTTAGGCTAGCTACACATTCCTGGAACTGATCCGCGGAGGTTTCCTGAGGCACGTGGGCCTTCTTCAAGAATCTGATCAAAGCTTTGGCATGAGCTTCTGAACAAAGCAGCAGGGCCAACATAGAGATCTTTGAAGGGGTTTGCCCCAGTTACTCCATAACATCATAATCGCTTTTCTTGATTATTTTCAAAATCTCTTCCATTTCTTTTTGAGAGGTATCAGGGATAACCAATGGCCGATCCCTCGTCCTGACGAGCGCTTCTTGGATCCCTTTCCCTCTATCACCAGTAATAGCAAAGGGGACAACCTTAGAAGTAACAATTTCTTCAATAACTGGAGTTCTCACAGATATATTAACCGGCACAGAAGTAACCTTAGGAGCATTTGAGGGTCTGAAGATTGTCGTTGGAGGAGAAATCTCCGGAGAGAAAATTCTTCCGCTGCGGGTGATTTTACTCGTTCCAGCAATGTTTCCAATGTCAGAAGTCTCTTCATCAGAACTCTCTTCAGCAGATTCAATTTGTTTAATACCGTGGTAGAAGATCTCTCCCCCATAGTTCCACGGTATTGATTTGTTGGACTTGTACGGGATGGGCCCCGACATGGTTATCTTCAGAGGTACAATCTTCGGATCAGATGTAATCTTAACAGGTCTTTTGGAGACCTTGGAAAGATTGGCGGATATGGTGATTATAGAAACATCATTGACAGGAGTCGGTGCAACAGGAGTCTTTTCGAAAAGGATTTCTTGATTATCCATTAGGCGTTGGATGCCTAATTTCAACAACGGACAGTAGGATGGTAAGGAGGAACAAAGGTAGCAATCGTCTTCACAACCTGGGAAAATCCCAGCCTTCAACAAACTCAGCTTGACTATCGGTAACGGAGTCATCAAATCATCAACAGTAGCAACAAAAAGATCCTCTTCAATAGCATGGGCATTGTGGCCATGCTTTGGCATTGGAGCAGAGATCACATTCGGCTTTTTAGGGGCGTCTAATTCCACTTCCTTAGCGTCTATTAAATCCTGAATCTTATTCTTGAGGGCCCAACAATTGTTGGTGTCGTGCCCTATGCTATCTGAATGATAAGCACACTTGGCGTTTGAATGGTAAAACGGAGAAGAAGTATCCAGGTTCTTCGGTGCCTCTTTCAAGGTTATAAGGTTTAACTTAAAGAGATGGGGTAGAACCTGAGCAGGAGTCATGTTTATCCGAGTATACTGCCATTGTGGTCTTTCCACCCTTGCTTGGTTGGTTCTGGGTTGATTGTTTCTGGGCTGATCCGCTGCAGACTTCTGAATCATTACGGCCCCCACCGCTGGCCGGCGCTCAACTCTTCCTTGCCCTCTTTGGGAGTAGACAGCTGAGACTTCCTTCTTTGCTGGAAAAGTCTTCTTGACGGCAGTGGAAGCATATGCATATTTTTGAATTTTACCGCTTTTAATTCCGGCTTCAACTCTCTCACCAGTTAGCATCAACTTGGTGAATCCCGCAGACGAACTTCCTATCAGGTGATTAAAGAATGGACCTGACAGAGTCCCCAAGAACATATCTACCAGCTCTCTCTCAGATAGAGGTGGTTGAACTCGTCCCGCCATGTCTCTCCATTTCTGGGCATACTCCTTAAAGCCTTCATTCGAGACCATGCCCATACTCTGGAATTGAGTACGGGTAGGTGCTAAGTCTGCATTATATTGATAATTCTTGTAGAAGGCAGCAGCCAAATCCTCCCAATTGTGCACATTAGACCTCTCTAGCTGGTAGAACCAATCTAATTGCGTCCCCGACAAAATGTCCTGGAAGAAATGTACCCACAGGTCTTTGTCAGAAGAATGTGGTTGAATTTTTCTGACGTAGGACCGTAGGTGCATCTTTGGTCAAGACACCCCATCGTACTTAGCAAACAGAGGTACTTTAAACTTGGGGGGAATGCCAATTCTAGAAACCAAACCCAACTCTTCAAAGTCCAGCCCAGGCACTCTCTGAATCTCCATGGCTGCCAGACGTTCTTCCAGATTCTTGTACTTTTCATCTGCAGGAGGATATTGTTGTTTTGAATAGTCTTCATCCTCCTCCTCTTCTTCTTCCTCAGACTCAGATGGTACTGCAGCTCCCTTTCCTTTTCCTACCCCTTCATCAGATGTTGAGGGGAAATCCAGGACTCTTCTAGCTTGACCTTCAAATCTTCTACCCAAAGTAGCCACACCAACTCTCTTATTTTTATTTTTCTCTTTTTCCTTCTCTAATAGAGATTTAAGATCCTCCTGACCCTTAGCCAAGGTCATGAGTAGTTGTTGGAGCTATGAATTCTGCGCTTGCAAATCTTTGACCGTCTGCTCAATATCCATCTTGCTGAAATAAACAGCAGAGAGATAAGGAAACTTGGTGTGAAGACCTGTTTATGCATATGATGAATGAAATGTATTCATGTAATGCATTCAAGGATTCATAAATTCAAATTTGTTTTAAACAAACAAGAAACGCATGTCATATTAATAAGATAGAATTGTTAGTACATAAATGCCTCATGGGCAAAATAATACAAAATTCTAATGTAAAAAAACGTTGTGCATCCTCTTTGGTGCAATGTAGGTGTTGAGAGTCTGCTCTTTGTGAAGTTGGCGAGTAAGTTCTAAAACCTTCTTCTCACTGGCGTAGAATTGGGCTTTAAAAGTATCGCGTTCTCCCTTGAGCTGTATCCAACTCCTTTGTAAATCTTCCAATAAAGTTGGCATGTCAGGATGTAGGAGGGTGTATGGAACCTCTCCTTCCATAACAGGCTCTTTGATCACAGGGAGAATGTAGGGGTAAGGCATCATAAGACTTTGGGCGTGGGTTCGTACCCACTTGAGGTAAGGCTCAAGGGGGATGGAATTCTTGTGTCCCAATGTCTTACTGTCCACCTTTTTGGGCATCCTCCAAGCTCGGATGAACCTTTGTCGAAGTCCTTGAGCGTCGTTGTCGAAGTTAAAAACCAAGTCTGGAATCAGAATGTCATGCGGGCCATCCCATCGGGCATACCCAAACTGTCTCAGAGCCAAGCAAGGGTTGTAGGTAATGCCTCCCCTAATGCCAAGTAGAGGGACATAGGTAATTCCCCATAATGATCAATGATGATAACATTTTCTATGGACCGAGAACGCCAATGAACATCTGAATGTGTAAGAGTCATCAATCGTTGTGACCACCTCAAGCCTTGCTCATTCTTCAAGACTGATTGGGGAAGGTGAGAAATAAACCACCTTGCTAGAAGAGGAGTACAGCACATGAGAACACCTCTTTTCCTCATTGTTCGTGTGTGAAATGAGTGTAGGATGTCCCCGAGTAAAGTAGGCACCGGATTCCTAGACATGAAAATCTTGACAGCATTCACATCTATAAGCTGATCAGGGTTTGGGAACAAGACCACCCCATAGATAAGAAGTGCTACAATCTCCTCAAAAGCTTGCATATCTAGAGAATTCCAGCAGTCTTGTGCCTTCTCAAACAGACACTTCGCCAAGAAACCCTTGACACCACTTCTAGTCTCCTAATGGCCTATGATATCAGATGGTTGCAAGTGTAAGGCTTGAGCAACATCTTCAGGCTTTGGATCTCTTTCCGTACCGTTGTAGGGTAGTTGATGGAGAATAGGAATCCTCAAGAGTTAAGAAAATTCCTCCAAAGTAAGCACTAGTTGGTAGTCAGGAAATGTGAAGCAGTGGTGTAGAGGGTCAAAGAACTGGAAGATAACTTTCACCATGTCTTCCTCTGTGTTGGAGTTGACCAAGTTGAGAAGTCGACCATGCCTTTCAGTGAAAGGAGAATACTCTGGAATCTTGGAACAAACTCTTTGAGTTGAGGAGGAATTCTCACAAGGTTGACCTGAATAGTTTTCCTGCGAAGTGATTCCATAACCTACAAAACAGGAACAAAGATGAAGATCCAAACCCTTGAAATGGTTAGTGGATGCAAATGATGCTCCATGATGTCCATGATGTTATGAACAAGTATATGTACAAACAAATCACACAAGTTCCTAGTTTCAGGCTTGCATGGGGTTTCATAGGTAAGTACCCTCTTGAAGTTTAGTTGGCTCAACCTGTCCTATAAATAGTAACCGCGTTCTAAGGAGCTCAATATCACTGGATTATTTTCTGTGTTCATTGTTTCAGTTTAGCCACTTTACTGGCGACCGAAATATTCCAAGAAAAGAACCCTCAATGAGTGTAGTATCGAGTATCTACCAACTTCAGACTACACCAAAGCCGGTCATCTCACTACATCCTAAAAGGCCAAGATGGTCGAGTAAAGGTTCTAAAAGTCCATTAGTGCTTCATGACATCACTCAGTGGCCCCGTATTCTCTTTGATTGACTCAAAGGCTACCGGTACCCACAAATATGTCACACTAATATAGCTAATGCTTAGACCGTGTCGGTATACCCCGCACAGTTTCCACAACGTATTGCTATTTACCTATGAATGTTTCCCAAATCCGGGTAGAGGATTCAAACCCAAACAATAGAACTAAATATAAAGCAATCAAAGCAAACATGGTAAGCATGTAAAGGTGATATAAACCCTAAGGTAACCCCACTTTTAGATATGTCCCCAGCAGAGTCGCCATTTCTGTGATACGGTGGGAGAACTGACTTGAGGTTTTGCGTTTGTGTTCGCAAATGTTTCGGTTTAGCAAAAGTCGCCACCGACTTTTTATTTTATCCAAAGGAAAGATAAAAAAGCATAGGAAAGACCTTTGAGAAGTTTTCTTGGGTTCGGGGGGTAGATTACGAAAAGGGAAGGTGCTAGCACCCTTTTCATCCATGGTTTTCCATGGGCTCTTAGTTACTTGTTTAGATCACTTGCTTTTGCTTTTCAATTGTTTGAAATGGTGCTTTGTGTGTGGTTTTGAAAGTATTTTGAAAAGAGGCCTTTGTTTAGGCTACCTTTGTAATGATTCTTGTTTGAATGTATACAAAGGTGTTTGTCTTTTAAAAAAATGTTTCAATGTTTGAAAGTTTGTTGGGAAATGTTTTGAAATTGTGTGTGTGTTTTTGAAATTAGCAAGGATGGTTTGCAAGTTGATCAAGTAACTAGGAGTTGTCTACCCTACTCAAAGATCTTTCCTACACATTTTTAACCCTTTGATATTGTTGTTTTACCATTGTATTTGGTAAACAAACTTATTTTTGGATATTAAACGGGACGGGCGTGGGTCATCGTATGACCATGATAGCAATATTGCCAAGTATCTTAGCAACTTTTTGAGGGACTAGATCATTTTTGTATAGGCAACCAAGATAGTGTCATCGAGGGACTATGATCTTTTTGCTTTTTTTTTTGTTTTGCCAAGATACCTAGCATGCATACCATGGCCATGTTTTTAAGGAAACAAGTGGGTGAAACCCTAGAGGTGCTTGTGTGCATTGTGTTATCATTTTTTATGCATTTTTTTCTTGTTTTTAGTCATACTATTTGTTTGATTTTGGACTTTTGCATACAAACCCTAATCTTACTATCATGCATATTTGAAAGCAATAAAGTGCGTAAAAGTAAATCTAATACTATTACAACATTATTATGGGGAAGGGGATACAAGTTTGAATAAGGAGTATTGCTCAAAATAAAACCCTAAAACTATTATTACAACCAAATTGAAATATTGCACAAGATAAATAAATAGACAAATATTTAAATGTACAAACAAATATAAATATGCAAAGGATGTTTTTTGTATTTATTTTTATGTATGTAAAATAAATTATTTTTGTCTAAAAATAAGAAAAATATTAATGATTATTTTGGAAAGGGTAGAAAACCCTAGTTTTTGTTTTAAGAAAATATATATTCTATATTATTTATTTATGTACAAGAAAACAAATAAAAATATATACAAAAGTGTTAAAAAATTAAAATGTGAGAAAATATTATTTAAGTGTATAAATAATAAAAATAGAAATATATGATATTTTTGTATTATTTATAAATTTATTTAAGAAAATAAAAGTATTTAACCTAATAAACTATTTTTTGTCATAAAAAAATAATAAAATTAATTAAAATAAAAATGTAAAAATTAAGAAAATATTTTTGGTGGTTTTTAATATTTAGAAAAAATAATAAAATATGAAAATATGAAAAGAAATGAAAAATATAAAAAAATAAAAGAAATGGGCCAAAGGGGGTGCAAAGAGCAAGCAGGGGGGTGTCAAAAGTAGAAGAATCCAAGCCCAACCCAAACTTCCTTCATCACTATCCTCAGAACACGCGCGCACCATGGCTCTACACATGAATCCTGTTCTCTCTGTTCTTTGCTTGGATTCAAAAACTCACAACATGAAAATTATAGAGCTTTAAACCACGATGTCAATGATATAAAAAACTTGATCTAACTCTCAAAGACTAGAGAGAATTTTCTTGGCCCTAAATTCTAACCTAGTTTTTTCAGCAACTTCAACATCCAAATTCTCCTAGCTCAGTTAACATAAATGAATTCTATGCATATGTACAACTTAAGGACAATGAGGACTACATTTTTGCTTCACAAACCTAAGCCTAATGATGCCTAAATAGAGAGATAGAAACTTAGAAAATACCTGTTTCAGTCAAGTTTGGATATGGCAATGTAGGGGTTTTTTATGAGGCCTAAAGGTCGTGTTAGCTTGCCTGAAGTTCACTCAACCTTCCCCAATGCTTGGCTTGCTTTGAAATGGTCTGAATGTTCTTGTAGAACTCAACCTGCAAAGCTTCAAAGTAAAAGTGGTGAAGTGTGAAAATGGAGTTACAGTGGCTTGAGAATGGTCTGAACAGCTTAGGTGTATTGTTTAGAATGTGTTTGAAGTGATTTGGGACAAAACGCACGAGTGGAATTGGTTTTGGCTTGTGATTTGCAGAACTTGCCCTGTTTTGGGCAGAAGTTGGTGTTTTGGTGTTTTGGAGGGTTTGAGAACTTGTTCGCTCGTGTTTTAGGCTTGGTGTGATATGCTGAAGTTGTTTGAAATGTTTACAAAGCTTGATCTTATCAGATTACAAAGTTGTGGAGTTTTTGCACAATTGCTTGTTTTTGAAGTAAGAGGTGAGAAGTGACAATGACAAGGTTGTACAAGCTAGCACAAGGCCTGCTGAGAGTTGGTACACCCTTCCTGATATTAGTGAACTTTGTTTGCTGTAAAAGATTGGGTCCAATGCTCAAGAGAAACAAAATTGCCAAAAGCTAACTTTATGGAAATGGCATTGTTATCTTTTTGCCAAAAATGGAATAAACCTTTGTATAATGCTCTAAAGCTCAGAACAAAGCCTTAATCCAATGTGTTTGCATTTAATTTATGAGTGTATAAATGATTAGAACCTGTAAACCAAGTACAAGCAAAGTTTGGACAGATTTGCAAGTTGTATCAATGTGCAAAATGCCTTGGCCAAAAGTGATAATTTGCCATTTTCAATCCTTCGATTCTCCCTAACCACAAATGATCTTGGAGAGTTTTTGGATATTTTGGAAAGCTTGTAACATGCTATACAATCCATATTTGAAATGAATTTTGATATTCCAAATGGAACTAGGTGAAAAGTTTCCATGAAGATAGGTCAAAATCCTGCCTAAACTAGGGCAAAATTTCACTAAGTTAAAAGTCTCATGGACCCTTATTCACAAAATCATACCTTGATATCCAAACATCTTTTGGGAAAACTTTGTGAGTCAAAGTTATAGATTTTATGGAGGACTAAAACTTTCATGTTGGAAGTTTTCTTTGAATCCAATTACATCATGGTGAACAAGTTGGGCAAAGTTGGGAAAAAATAAGAAATTTTCATAACTTCGAAAATTTCTAAGTTAAGAAAATTTTCCATTTTAAACCCTAATTTTCAAAATTAGGTTTCTTGGTGAACAAGTTTCATGTTTTGAAACATCTTTATGAAAGATGAACCTTGGCACTTGATTTTGACCAAAAAGTCAAAGTTTGACTTTTCAGTGTACAGTTGATTTTTGATCAATTAACTGGAAAATTCATCTGTCAATCCAATGCATTTGAGATCTTTTGAACCTTGTGATTAGGTCAAGATGATGCCATTGAGTCCTTGAAACCTTGGTTGAACCCAATTTTCCATTGGCTAGGTGAAAAATTAGAAATTTCCCTTCTGTAGTCAAAACCCTAAAAATGACCATTTTGCCCTTTTGATGATCTGATCAAATTTCTTGAGGAGTTGTGGTCCAAACTTGATCAAATGGTTCATATGAGTCTATAATGTTGATGTGGATAAAAAATTATGAGGTTTGACTGTAAATTGGCCATAATTGACTTTTTCCCCAATACAGTTGATTGTTAGGTCAACTGTCCAATTGACTGGGCAAAAATTCTATTCAAGGCTTGAAACTTGGTATGAACAATCTTAGAAGTCCAACATGAAGTATGAAAGTCAAATTGAGCATTTAAAGTCCAAAAATCCCTGTGCAAACTCAAACCCTAATTTCAGGTCATCAGTGCAAGGAGATGTCTTGAGCTGAGCAAACCCTAATCTGGTCTTGAGTTTAAAGAGTCTTGTGAGGGGAAATCTTGATAAAATGAGAGGGAAAATTTTGGGGTACAACAATGACCCTTAATGATAACCTGAAATTAATTTTCCATATCCAAGAAGGCTCGAGAAATTTTCTCAGGAGATGAATTGATGAAATATATAAATTGTTGAAAAACAATGAACAAGTTAATTTTTTAAAACAGAAGAAAGGGGTTCTTATAGACTTAGTCATAAGTAATACAGGATAATCATCTTTTCTTATGTCTCACTTAAGACAATCTTAAAGAGGACCAAAACATTTGAGAAGTACAAAAGAAAACATTTTAAAAACTATGGAAAAGATAAAATTGTGCACCTCCTTAATATTTCTCACACTACTTATGTTGTTATCATCAGAAGCATGGAGACAATTGTCATCACTTGATATTGTTTATAACATAAGTGATATTAGAATTAAATAATTCATCTCAGGTCATTAGTGTCTGAAGCATTTCAGAAGTTACCTTAGAATTAGATAAAAATATTTCGACCTTAGCAGCTTTTGAATGACTTCAGACAAAATACTTTCTTTAAGGAGAAATCACATATCCCTTAGGGAAGATATATTAATAATGTCTTTTCTATAAGAGATCTGAGCTGAATTTGAAGCATATAACATTTTTGATGTCAACCTTGTCTAGGTACAATTGATACTTATCCAATTGATATATTATTTAAAGTAACTCTGAGGGGTTATTTATCAACGGACGTGAATTATATGTTCATCTATGGACATAGTAACAAGTTACTTGTCTTATACTCAGCTCAAAATATTTGGTATTTACCAATGAGTAAAAGGTTTCTATAAGTGGATATCTCTCAATTTTACTCAGAGCATAGTCAGTATAACAAAATTCAACTAACTGAATTTTCCAGACTTTTTAGGGATTTCCTTTAATAATTAAGAACTTCTATAGAGTCTAATAGAATTCATACACCCAAGCATACATTTCATAATATACCAGACTCAGCAGCAGAAAGGTTAATTAGAAAGAACATACCTCTTGAAGGAGTTGTTGATCCTCCTTGATGCACGTCTCCTTTAATGGTATGAGCTGTATGAATTTTGCAGAAGTTTCTAGGCTCATATATAGTTAGTTTTCAAGATTGAACTTCTTCATAAGTTTCCATTGAATGCTCAAACTGATACATATAAATTATATTTTCTTTTAATTACTTTGGTTTGTTCATCCAGCTTAGTTTACAAAAATCACTTTGATCAAACAATGCTTTTCTAGATAAACTGAAGACACCAAAGAATCAATAGAATCCATAGCCATAATTTGTCCATTTGGGCTCTTTCCAAAATCCAAACTTTCTTTCTATTTTAGTGTTAGGATTTGGAACATATGTTTTCTTTCTTTTGTATCTAAAAGCCATCCATTGTCATGGCATTAGAATTTTAGCATTGTCTCTTATTTTGGGCATATCTGCTTCAAATACAATTTGAGATCTAGGCACCCATACTCTTATGGATCCTTTGTGGTTAGTTATAGCAGGCTTTTTCTTGTATTGCGCTTTTTCCTGATTGTAATGAATATGCTCAATCCAGACTTTTGGTCTATAAAAAATTTTCCTTGGATGAGTCTTGACATAAGTTTATGAATCTTTCATAATCCTTGGTCCATATGTCCTTTGTTCATATTTCTTCAAAATGTTTGACTTGTATGCCATTGGCTCTAAGTTCCTTAGAACATTTGACTTTTGAACAGAAGGTTCTGAGTTGATCTGAACCTTTAACTGTTGATCTTGGGGACTGAGTTCTTCACCACTTGTGACTTTGAAATCTCAGGTGTGAATTTAGTCAGTTCTCTTGAATAAGAAATCTTAGGTTCTTACTGGGTCAAATGCATACCCTTATCAGAAGCTGACACAAAATAAGTTTTTAGAAGTGTTTGAGCAAAGCTTGAATAAGAAGGATCTAAGGGTTTCTTTAAAAGCTGAACTTTGGATCATTATCCATTATAACCAAGATCTTCTCCTTTTCTCTTACTTACTTCATATATCATTAACGGAAGTTTAGTTCTCTCAAGACCTGTTGTGATAAAGCTTTGAAGAGCCATCTCATGCTCATCTATAGATTTATCAAAAGTGATTTTCTGGTATGATAGAACTCAAATGTCTTATGACATGTTAGGACATCTGATTTGACTTAAACAAACAAGCAAGGTATTAACAATAAAAACAGTACTGAATAACATAAAAAACACACAAAATTGTTAGCCCGGTTCAGAACAACCTTCCTACTCTGGGGGCATACCAAGCCAGGGACAAATCCACTATGATAGTATCAATTCATAGACCCTACAATAAACCTCCAGTTTACGGCCTAATCAGTTTATCTCTACCCTTCCTAGATTTCTATCTAAGACTCACTTAGATATGAGGCCCTCCTCAATCCCTCTTCAATCACAGATAGAGATTGGCTAAAAAATAATTCTGAACAATCAGGAAGACACACTTCCATGACAATCACTAGCCTAGACTCTTGATTAAGACAAAAATTTGGATTTTCTTCGTAGCTTCTGAGTGAGGACAATAGTGACCCTCTCACAACCTGAGTGGTTCACTTACACCTATTCTCCGAGAGAGCGGAAAAAAGACAAAGTCCTAGACTTCTACATCTTGAACCCGTACCTTTCCTAGGTTACAAAAACTTTTAGTTATAACCTATACCCAACTAGATTTGGGCCTTCAAATAACAGCTTTTTGACTGTTACAAACAATAGTAAATTCTGCTACAAACAAGATCTTTAATCAAATCTTCCTAAATTATCTCCAAATTTAGAAACTGTATATTCTTTAATATTCTAATTGATTCTTCTTGACCTTTAAATCAACACCCTATAAGGTTGCATAATATTTCCTAAATTATTTTGCATCAGTTAAATCATAACAGACTCTAACTGTCCACTTCAGCTCAGGCGCGATGTTGTATGCTCTTTCATAGGACATCTTGTCTGACATGTTGTTCCAGATGTTGAAACTCTTGAACTCAACATGTCCTAACATAAGATAAGACTTCTTGATCATCATGTTCCTGTTAGCATGTTAATACATCCTATATAACATATTGTTGCATTATTTATTTTACAAAAATTAATTCCAATCCTTAAAACTAGAGAACTTTCCATCTCCCCCTTTGGAAAGTTTTGGCTAAAACAAATAAATAAAAATTACAACCAAATTACAGCTATAAATAAAAAACACCCATGAACAGTAGTCTTCATCAACTGTTGAACATTGCAGCATAGTACCATGGAGTTATTCTTCATATAAGATGTCAGGACATCTTATTCGACATCTTCTTTATCCATCAATTTGAATGAGCTCCATTGCAGTACCAAACCCATCACCAAAGTGCATAACCTTTAAGAAAAGGAGTAGAAAGTCCCAAAGTCATTTGGTTTGGTGCACACGAGGAAGAAGATAGTTGACACTCCCCCCTCAAACCAGGTATCATCTCTTGTCATAGGAGACAAATGGTGGCATAAGAGAATTCCCAACCATTCCTTGATCAACAGCCTCTAGTGGACCTAGACAAATGAACCACCATCCCTGGTAACTCAGAACACATGTCATAATTGTGTTCGGAACTCAGATCAAGGGTCACAAAAAAATAACTAACCATAACAAGTGTTAGTTCTCTTATTTTAGGATTGGATTAATTTTTGTAAAACAAATAATAGTAACAATGAAGAATAGGATAAGAAGACCAGGTACAACAAAAAGTCCTATTACAATGTCAGAAAATGTTATGTTGAACTTTTTCAACAACTGGAAAAACATGTCGAAGAAGATGTCTTGACATCGCGCCTGCTAAGTTGGATTAATAAGATTCAGTTTGTTCTTAATATAGGAAGAATATTTAGGAGAATATTATGCATCTTATGTGGCGCATATTTAAAGGTCCAGAAAATTCAATCATAAATCAAGGAGAATGAATACTTTCTAAATAAGGAGATTATTTAGGAAAGTAAAGATTGAAGACCTTTCTTGTGGCAGAAGTTTCTGTAGTTTGTTACAGCTAATTTGTTGTGATTGAAGGACCAAAACCAGTTTGGTAATAGGTTATAAATAGAAGGGTTTGTAACCTAGAAAAGATATGAATGCATATGTAGAAGTCTAGGGTTTTGTCAAGGTAAACCTCTCGGGTTGTGCGAAGGTTACCATGTTCACCTCGAAACCAATAGGTAAGAGGTGTATTGTTCTTGGAGGAAGCTTTGAAGAAACTCTAGGATGTGTTCTTAGTTAGGAGAAAATATAACAAACAGTGGAGTTTGGTGTAGAAACTTAGCTAGGTTGTCATGGAAGTGTGTCTTCCAAATTGTCTATCTGTGTGATCAGAATCTTGGTGAAGGGTCGTTGATGCAGTGACTGAGGTGCTGGCTGCTAGACATCATTGCGATGATTGGAAGTGGGATGGGGATATTCCATATCTAGGTATGACCTAGGTAGAAGGGTCATTGGGTAGTTATTAAGTGCGTAGATCGTCAATGGGTGTGTTGGCTGTAGGGTCTGCAAATTGATACTACTGATAGTGGACTTCATTCCTGGCTTGGTAGCCCCCAAAGTAGGTGTTGTTGTACACTGAACTGGGTAAACAGTTATGGTGTGTTCTTTATCTTTTCAGTACTGTTTTGCCTATGTGTTTATGTCAGATCAAATGTCTCGACATCCTTGTAGGACATCTGAGTCTGTTGTGCCAGAATTTCAATTGGTATCAGAGCAGGCATCCTGTTATGTTCTGGGTGAGATCATGGGAAGGTACTTTCTGGTAATGGGCAAGGAAGAAAGTATTTACTGAAAAGAGGTATTAACTTGGACAATTAATACTACTGTATGGATGATCTCTTGGCAAGGATCATTGGTCATATGTGACAAGTATTGTTCCTGGTTGTTGCCATCAGGCCCGCAACTTAGTGGGAAGCTGTTGTATGTAGGGATTATTTCTTCAATACTAGGTTGCCATGCTTGTACTTGGATAGTGGTTTAAGCATTGTGTCGAAAAATTATTGAGGAGTTTGTTATATTCCGCTGCATGGTTTCTGATATAACCCTAAAAGTATGGGAAGGATACTAGGGTTGTTACCCTCAACAAAATATATGCTGACATTTTCAACTGTATTAAAAGTGTCAAAGATACTTGGGATTTTCCTCCAATCCACTTATAAAGACATTTATCAATAAGATTGATTGATCTATGATGCTCATATACATATCCATATTTACCTTGAAGACTGTCATGGATGGTGTGTTCTAAGAAGAAGGAACTGATGTTCTATAAGATGTTAGAACATTATTTCAGCAGGCATACAACTACCAGTTGAAGAACAAATGCTTTGGGTGCTGAACAAAAATGTTATGAATACTTTTTGTTTGGAACCTACTCCTGATTTAGAAGAGGAGGCATCTAGTTTGTGCAGGTTGATTAGGACATGATCAACAGTTTATCTATTCCATGCATCAGTTTAAGGCTTATGGGAGTATAGAGGTTGAGCTCCATGCTCTTGAAAAGAACTTAGAAAGGAATCTCCACCAGACCCTTTATGTATATGAGATGAGATCGTATCAGCAAGATCCTTCTGATAAAAGGAACCAGATTCATGGAATCCTATTTATGGCCATAGAACATATTATGTTTGAAGAGGAGTATTGTGATCCAACCATAGTGTTTGATGCTCATGAGTATTGTTTAATTGCCCTTAAGGAAGAGAATTGGTGATTCTCTTTGTGTACCCTCAGAAGTTGTTGAAAAAGATCCCCTTGTCAATGGTTGATATGATGTCAGACAGAATGTCATGATATCTTTGAAGATGTAAAAATTGAAGGGTAGTGTTTTTGAAGAATCAAGGGAAACATATGCTTTTGAAAAGTCTGTATTTTTTAGTGTCAAGCCTAACAGAATCTGTTCCAGAGACCTAATAGAGGGAATTTCCTCTGTAGGTACAGACAATGGCATCCATCATCTCAAAGTCAGACATGAGGTCCAAAGAAAACCTTATTAAGATGTGAATCATGCAATCGCATGCATATGTTGGTAGTCTGATCTTGAAGATTGATCAGTTGTTGTTGGTTTATTTCCTTGTGTTAACCCCCACGACAGTTAATTATAAGTTACTATGGAAGTTACCCCCAGAACAATAGTAATAATGGATGATGTCGTATCTGATGTCGGGACATCATCTCTAGATGTGTGCTTTCTCTAAAAAGGAAGTTGTTGTGTAGATCATGAGGTAAGTATTGTTGTTCACTAGTGAAGTTCAAAGTTGGAATGTTTGATCATGATGGAGCTGAAGACCAGTCTCTGACCAATTCTAGAATGTTGGAATGATCCTCTTGTGTTGAACAATGAAGAAGAAGGATGACATTTCAAGTGCTCTAACATCTGTTAAAAAGGAGTATCATTTGCAGTTGTGTGTGTGAGGAAGTTTTTCCTCTGATGACAAATATCTTGTCGAGAGCTAAGTATAAGTCTGATCTTGTTAACATGTGCATGTTATTTATTGTTGTACCCCAAAATTTTCCCTCTCATTTATCAAGACTTTTCTCACAAGATTTCCTTGACTCAATGCTGGATTAGGGTTTGGTCAGCTCATGACATCTCATCATGCACTGATGACCCAAAATTAGGGTTTGATATTGCACAAGGATTTTTGGACTATCAATTATTCATGTGACTTTCAAACATCATTATAGACCCCTAATATTACTCATGACAAGTTTCAAGCCTTGAACCATATTTTGGATCAGTCAATTAGACAGTTGACCTAAAAATCAATTGTATTGGGAAAAAAGTCAACCATGGCCAATTTACAGTCAAACTTCATTTGTTTATCCACATCAAAATTTTAGACTCATATGTATCATTTGATCAAGTTTGGATTACAATTCCTCAAGAAATTTGATCAAATCATCAAAAGGGCAAAATGATCAAAATTAGGGTTTTGACTGAGGAAAGACAATTTCTGATTTTTAACCTAGCAAATGACCAATTGAGTTAAAGCATGATCTCAAGGATTCAATTGCATCATCTTTACCTAATATCATGGTTCAAAACATTGCAATTTCATTGGATTGACAGATGAAATTTGCAGTCAACTAATCAAAAGTCAATTGTACACTGAAAAGTCAAACTTTGACTTTTTAGTCAAAATCAAGTACCAAGGGTCACAATTCGTCAAAACATGTCAAAATGTGAAACTTTTTCATCAATAAATCCAAGTTTGAATATTAGGGTTTAAATTTGAGAATTTTCTTAACTTAGAAATTTTCTAAGTATAGAAAATTTCTTATTTTTTCTCAATTTTAGGCCATTTTTTCACCATGATGCATAATGATTCAAAGAAAGTTCCCAACATGAAAGTTGTAAACCTCCACGAAATATACAACTTTTCTTCACACACTTGTCCCTAAATATGCTTGGATCTCAAGATATAAATTTATGAATACATGCTCATGAACTAAATAACTTAGTGAAATTTTGCCCTAATTTAGGCAGGTTTTGAACCCAACTTCATGGAAATTTTTCACCTAGTTCTAAGACTTATCTTGAAATTAATTTCAAATATGAGTTATGTAGCACATTGCAAGCTTTCCAAAATTTCCAAGAACTCCTCAAGATCATTTTTGAGTAGGGAGAATCGAAAAGATGAAGTTGGCATTTTCTCACTTTTTGTCCAAGCCATTTCATGAAGAACAAAGTTCCAATCAGCACCTATGCTGCCTAATCCATGCTTTATAGGTCCCAAACTTGTTCCTTACTGCTTAATTTAATGCTTACTCGGTTGACAATGCTTTGATCCAAGCCCTAGAGCCATTACCCAAGTTGTAATTCCATAAATGGCATAAAGTGACCATTGCCATTTTTAAAAAGCTCAACTTTTGCCACTTTCCAATTCTTGAGCATTGAACCTGTCTCCATTGTACATATAAGTCTTGCAGGATTAAAGAAAATTGTACAAGTATATACCAACCCTAAGAAAGCTAGTACAAGCATGGTAAGCCTTGTCCCTTCACTTTACTTCAAAAGCAAGAAAGGTTACAAAAAGGTGAGAACTGGCACATCTGTTGGAGGGTTGACATGAAACTGATTTCATACTAATATACAAACATAATACAACACAAGACACGATTACTGGAATCCTGAAACACTCCTAAACTCAAAAACACCAAAAGAAAACTGTCAAGACTTGCAGTTTTTGCATAAGCATACCAATCTTCCATTTGGCTCGTGCGTTTCAAGTCTTGACCATCAAAATATCTTACCTACTTGATATCTAACCAATCCAGACCTTCATCCATGTACTGTAACCCCTTCTCTATCATCTGCCATTTTTGTTTTCAAAGCTTGCAGGTTGACTTGGCCAAGGAGTTTCAGACACTTTCAAAGCAAGGCAAGGGTTGGAATACATTCAGGGAGGTTCAAGGAAGCTCAAGCAAGCATCATGCCTCCATCAAACTCACTCCAGTTCCATCCACGGTTTCAACTGAAGGAGGTAAAACATCAACTTCTATCTCCTTGTACAGGCAACCATTAGCCACGATTTGTGAATAAATAATGTAGTCCTCATTACAACGAAACTGTACATATCATTATCTTGCATTTATTTGACCTAAGCTGAGAGAATTTAGAACTTGAAGTTTCTGAAAAAATTAGGTTTAAATTTAGGGCTTTTAAAATTCTCTCTGATCTTTGATTGATAGTTTACATAACTTATATGGTTAGAATCATGAGATCAAATACTACAACTTTCATGTTATGAGTTTTAATTTTCATGAAAGAATGAGAGAGTTACAGGGCATCCGGCCAGCTTGGGGAAGAAGATGAAGTACAGGGCAAGGACTTTGTTCATGTTATGTTATTTTCATTTCACTTAAAACAATGGATGTATAGTCACCCCAGTGGTAAAGTAGCGCGCTGGTAAAACCCAACTATTTTTATATTTTTATTTTATTTGTTTTATTTTCATTTTAACACATTAAATATTTTCTTTGATGCATAAAAATCCTAAAAAATATAAATTTGATAATATCATATTTTACTTTATTTTATTTTGCACATAATAATATATTTTATCTTCAATATATATATATATATATATATATATATATATATATATATATATATATATATATATATATATATATATATATATATATATATATATATATATATATATATATATATATATATATATATATATATATATATATATATATATATATATATATATATATATATATATATATATATATATATATATATATATATATATATATATATATATATATATATATATATATATATATATATATATATATATATATATATATATATATATTTCCTAATAAACTTGTAAAATATAATTAAAACATGTTTAGTTTAATTTATTTTTCATTCCATACTTATAAATATTTATTTTTGCATATATAAAAACTTCATATTTTTATACAATATTATTTATTATTTTAATACAAAAAAATACATAAAAAAAACAGTATATAAGAATTTTATTTTCTTTTAAAATAATAATTAGGATTAAGCCTCCCTTCTAAAAATTAATTTCTTTTCCTTATATTTTTAGGTTTGGATTAAAATTTCTTTTACATAAAAACAAGACAAAAATCTTTTCTTGCATGTACATTATATTGCATCTTTAAATGTTGTATTTTATTTATTCTAATATTCGTAGAAATTCGATTTGGTTGTAATAATTTATTTAGGTTTACATTTTTGCAAATTCCCTTTAAAATTTGTATTCCCCCCTCCCATAAAATTGTTGTAATAGCTTAGTAATATTTACATTACGCAATTTACCGCTTTACATGCCATGATTAGTAATTAGGGTTTGTATGATAAGATCAAAACAAAGCAAAATAGAAAACCCTAAATACAAGATAAAATCAAAGCATGAAAATGATACACTTGCACACAAGCATCCTTAGGGTTTCTCCACTTGGTTGGCTTATACAAAAATAGCCATGTTACACATGCGAAGTATCTTGGTAAAACAAACAAATATAAAGATCATAGTCCCTCGATGACGCTATTCTAAGTTGCCTTGCAAAAATGATCTTGGTCCCTCAAAAATGCTAAGATACTTTGCAACATTGCTAATCGTGGTTATACGATGACCCACGCCCGTCCCGTTTACATCCAAAGATAGGGTTGCTTACCAAATTAATGGTAAGACAACAATGTCAAAGGAATAGAAATGTACAAGAAAGACATTTGAGTAGGTAGATTACTTCTAGTTACTTGCTCTATTTCAAAACAACTATCCTTGCTATTTTCAAAACAAACACACATTTCAAAAGCATCTTACAAACATTGAAAACATTTTCAAAAAAGACAAACATCTTTGTATACATTCTTACGAACGAGAATCATTACAAAGATTGCCTAAACAATGGCCTGTTTTACAAAATACTTTTCAAAACCACCAAACACATTTTCAAACAAACAAAAGCAAGTGATCTAGCAAAGTAACTAAGAGCCCATGGAAAACCATGGATGAAAAGGGTGCTAATACCTTCCCTTTTCATAATCTACCCCCCCCCCCCCCCCCGAACTCAAGAAAACATCTCAAAGGTCTTTCCTTTGATTTTTCACCTTTCCTTTTGGATGAAAGAAAAGTCGGTGGCGACTCTTACTAACCGCAACATTTGCAATAAAACGCAAAACCCTCAAGTCAGTTCTCCCACCGTATCACAGAACGGGCGACTCTGCTGGGGAGTAATTTTAAAAGTGGGGTTACCTTAGGGCTAGATCACATTTATTTTCTTACATTGTTTGATTTGTTTGCTTTACATTATGGTTCTTTGTTTGGGTTTGAATCCTCCACCCAGATTTGGGAAACATTATAGGTAAATAGCAATACATTGTGGAAACTGTGCAGGGTATACCGACATGGTCTAAGCAATAGCTATGTTAGTGTGACATATTTGTGGGTATCGGTAGCCTTTGAGTCAATCAAAGAGAATACGGGGCCGCTGAGTAATGTCATTAAGCACTAATGAACTTCTAGAACCATTTACTTGACCAACTTGGCCTTTAGGATGTAGTGAGATGACCGTCTTTGGTACAATCCAAAGTTGGTAGATACTCGATACTACACTCATTGAGGTTTGGTTTCTTGGGATATTTCGGTCGCCATTAAAGAGGCTTGAGCTGAAACAATGACCAAGGAAACAATCCAGTGGTATTGAGCTCCTTAGAACCCGGTTACTATTACTAGGACAGGTTTGAGCAAACTAAACTTTAAGAGGGTACTTACCTATAAGACTTCATGCAAGCCTAAACTAAGAACCTGATTGCTTTGCTTGTATATGTATACTTGTACATAACATCATGGGCATCATGAACATCATATGCATCCACTAACCATTTCAAGGGTTTTGGAGATTCATCTTTGTTCTTGTTTTGTAGGATATGGATTCACTTCGCAGGAAAACTATCCAAGTCAACCTTGTAAGAATTCCTCCACAACTTAAGGAGCTAGCTTCAAGGATCCCTGAGAACTCTCCGTTTACCGAGAGACATGGTCGTCTACTCAACTTGGTCACCTCCAACACAGAGGAGGACATGATGAAGGTGCTCTTCGAGTTCTTTGATCCTTTGCATCATTGCTTCACGTTTCTGGACTATCAACTTGTGCCCACTTTGGAAGAATTCTCTCAACTCTTGAGGATTCCCATTCTCAACCAACTACCTTTCAATGGTACGGAAAGAGATCCAAAGCCGGAAGAGATTGCTCAAGCTCTGCACTTGCAGTCATCTGATGTCACAACCCACTGGGAAACTAGAAGTGGTGTCAAAGGCTTCTTAGCAAAGTTTCTATTTGAGAAGGCTCAAAGCTGTTGGAATTCCTTAGACTTGCAAGCATTTGAGGAAATTGTGGCTCTTCTTATCTATGGGATGGTCTTGTTCCCCAATCCTGGCAACTCATAGATGTGAGTGCCGTCAAAATCTTCATGTCACGCAATCCGGTGCCTACATTACTACGGGATATCCTGCACTCTTTTCACACTCATACAATGAGGAAAATAGGTTTCCTTATGTGTTGCACTCCTCTCCTGGCAAGATGGTTTATTTATCATCTTCCCCAATCAGTCTTAAAGAACGAGAAAGGATTAAGGTGGTCACAAAGGTTAATGACGCTCAAACATTCAGATATTCATTAGTGCTCCCGATCCAAAGAGAATGTTATCATTGTTGACCGTTGTGGGGAATTCCCTAATGTCCCTCTACTTGGCATTAGGGGAGGCATCACCTATAACCCATGCTTATCCCTAAGACAGTTTGGTTATGCCCGAAGGGATGGCCCAGATGAGATGCTGATTCAAGGCTTGGTATTCGACTACGACAACGACGATCAAGGTCTTCACCAGAGATTCATCTGAGCTTGGAGGATGCTAAACAAGGTGGATAGCAAAACTTTGGGACAAAAGAATTCCATCCCTCTTGAGCCTTACCTCAAGTGGGTATGAACCCGCGCCCAAAGTCTTATGATGCCTTATCCTTCCATTCTCCCAGTGATCATCGAGCATGTTAAGGAAGGAGAAGTTCCATACACTATCCTACATCCTGACATGCCCATATCTCTTGAAGACCTACAAAGGGATTGGATACAACTCAAAGGAGAGCGAGATACTTTCGAAGCCCAGTTCTACGCAAGCAAGAAGAAGGTTTTGGAACTCACTAGGCTACTTCATGAGGAGCAAACTATAAATGCCTACATTGCACCAAAGAGGATGCGCACTACTTTTTTATCGTAGAGTGTTGTATTATTTTGCCCAAGGGGCATTGATGTACTCAAACTCTATCTTATTAATATAACGTGTGTCTCTTTTTGTTTAAAACGAACTTGAATCATTTAAAATCCTTGAAAACATTACATATGCACATATCATTCATCATAACATAAACAGGTCTTTTGCAACAAGTTTCCTCATCTCTCTATTGTGTATTTCAGTAAGATGGATCTCGAACAGATAGTCAAAGATCTTCAAGCTCAAAACATGTAGTTTCAACAATTACTCACAACCTTGGCCAAAGGACAAGAGGAGCTGAAGTCCCTGTTGGCAAAAGAGAAGAAGAAGAAAGAGAAGAAACCAACTGGTGTTGTAATCATGGGGAGAAGGTTTCAAGGACAGACTAGAAGAACCTTGAATTTTCCAGCAACATCTGATGAAGGAGAAGGAAAAGGAAAAGAAACAGCAGTTCCGTCAGAATCTAAAGAGGAGCAAGAAGAGGAAGATTACTCCGAGGAACAGTATCCTCCAGCGGATGATAAGTACAGACATCTTGAAGAGCGTCTAAATGCTATGGAAATACAGAGGGTACCAGGTCTAGACTTTGAAGAATTGGGGATAGTGTCGGGAATTGTGATCCCACCGAAGTTCAAAGTGTCGTTGTTTGCAAAATATGATGGGGTGTCATGTCCTAAGATGCACCTCCGATCATATGTGAGAAAGATTCAGCTGCACTCTGCCGATAAAGACCTATGGGTGCATTTTTTCCAAGATAGCCTATCTGGAACACAACTCAATTGGTTTTACCAATTAGAAAGGGCCGACGTCCACAACTGGGAAGATCTTGCCGCAACTTTCTACAAGCAATACCAGTATAATGCAGATTTGGCGCCTACTCGTACTCAACTTCAGAGTATGGCTATGGCTTCAAATGAGGGTTTCAAAGATTACGCACAGAAATGGAGAGATCTAGTTTGGAGAGTGCAACCCCCTATGTCTGAAAGGGAGTTGGTGGATATGTTCTTAGGCACTCTATCGGGCCCTTTCTTCAACCATTTGATCGGGAGCTCATCTGTTGGGTTTACTGAGTTAATATTAACCGGAGAGAGGGTGGAAGCTGGTATAAAAAGTGGAAAGATTCAGAGGGATCCGTCTGCCTCTACAGCTGTGAGAAAGCCTTTCACTAGGAAGAAGGAGGTATCTGCTATTTATCCACAAAGGAATCAAGGGAGAGCTGAACGCCGACCAATGGTAGGGGCCGTTATGATCCCAAAGCCTACATCTGATCAACCAAGAAGTAACCTACCGAGGGTGGAAAGGCCAGTCCGGCAATTCACCATAATTAATATGACTCTAGCCCAGGTTTTACCATATCTTCTGAAATTGAATCTGGAAACTTTAAAGGAAGCTCCAAAGAATCCCAACACTGCGTCCCCTCATTATCACCCAAATTCCAGATGCGCATACCATTCTGAAAGTCCGAGTCACGACACTAACAACTATTGGGCCTTGAAAAACAAAATTCAAGACCTTATAGATGCAAAAGAGGTTGAGTTTGATGCGCCCGAAAAACCAAACATCATTTCCGCTCCTATGCCTAGGCATAGTCACAACACCAATGCTATCGAAGAAGACTTGTTTGTTACCACAGTGGATGAACTCTTAACTCCGCTCCCAATCATTAAGATAAACTTGTTGAAAGCTGGTATATTCCCAGGTTGTAATAAAGACTGCCATCTTTGCTTATCCTCACCAACTATTTGCCCTTTGTTGAAGACAGACATTCAACGCTTGATAGACAACCAAGAGATTCTATTTGAAAATACTCCTGTTTCACCTATTCCTATTGAAGACGTTTCAATCATAACCATCTTCGCCAATCCTTCCAGGGTCCCCAAATGACCCGTTAGGATTACATCGGTTCCAAAAACTACTCCTCTTAAAATCACAATGCCCGAGCCGGTCCCGTATGAATCAGACAAAACAGTACCGTGGAATTACGGTGGAGACATCTACTACCATGGTATCAAACAAGATGGGCTGGCCGTCAAAGAAGTGAGCTCCGAAGAAGAAGACTCTGACATTAGCAATATTGCCGGAACCAGTAAGATTACCCGTAGCGGCAGAATCTTCTCTCCAGAAATTGCCCCTCCAAAGGCAGTTTTTGGACCCGTGGTTGTTCCAAAGGTTACCTCCATACCAATAATCATATCTGCAAGTTCTCCTACTGGAAAAGAGGACACAACCCCTGTTGTTATCCCTACCAATACTTCTACTGCTGAAATTCGAGGAAAAGGTATTCAAGAAGAGCCTGTCCGGACGAAGACTCAACCACTGACTATCCCTGAAACCTCCAAGAAGGAAATGGATGAGATCTTGAGAATAATAAAGAAGAGTGACAATGACGTGGTTGAACAGTTGGGGAAAACTCCCTCCAAGATCTCCATGCTGGCATTTTGGTTGTGTTCTGAGGCACATGCGAAAGCTCTGGTGAAGTTTCTAAAGACAGCCCATGTGCCACAAGAGACATCTGCTGACCAATTCCAAGATTGTGTGGCCAGTTTGACAGCTGATAACAGCCTAGGCTTCTATGATGCTGATTTGACACCAAAGGGGAGAAAGCACAACGAGGCATTACATGTCACTGTGGAGTGTAGAGGAACAACTCTGGCCCATGTCTTGGTAGACACTGGCTCATCTTTGAATGTCTTACCGAAGAAATCTCTCGACTGATTGGATTACGAAGGACTAACATTGAAACCCAGTAACATAGTCGTGAGAGCATTTGATGGCTCAAAGAGGATGGTCTACGGGGAGGTGGACATCCCCATAAAGGTGGGAACTCAAACTTTCAACTCAACTTTCTATGTAATGGACATCCGCCCCTCTTACTCCTGTCTGCTAGGACGACCTTGGATCCATAATGCCGGTGCTGTCACCTCTACACTACACCAGATGCTGAAGTACCCGATCCATGGAAAGATTATCACTATCCACGGAGAGTAAGAGTATATGATTAACCACCTAAATTCTTTCCGGTATGTGGAATTGGATGGCGAGTTCATTGAAACTTCTTTTCAACATTTTGAAGAAGTCTCTCAAGAGGTAGCAGTAACCAAGATGGTATCCCTGATCCCCAAGATCACAAGACCTTCGCTTCAGATGTCATCTCTAAAGGACGCCAAGGCAGTTGTAGAAGAGGGTGGATGCACCATTTGGGGGAAACTTCCAGACATTCCGTATAAATCTGACAAGTTTGGCTTAGGGTTTACTTTAAATGCTCATAAGGTTGTGCACCGTGCCCGTGCTGGAGGGCCACCTCTGAAGATTAGCAACCAAGAGGTCAACGCATTGGAAGATGGTGAAGAAGATGGCAGCTTGCAGGATTGGATATTTCCTACTGTCAATGGAGGGCTTCGAAATTGGGAAGCCAGAGACTTTGTCCCAATAACTTTCATCTCTCAGTAATTTATCTTTTACATTTCTATTGGACTTGTAATATTCACAAGTAATTCGTACATTTTCAACCTTGTGTCTTACCCGAGGCGCAATGGTCCATTTGTAAGGGTTTTTATTTCATCTTCATATGACATTCAATGAATCATGGACGTTTTTCACATACAAACTTTTTTGTGCTCATTGTCTTTCTTTTACATTTTATTGTTTAAAGATGGCTATACCCTTACACACACCCACACTCACAAATGCAGGTACCCCTCCATTCCAGATCCCATGGGTAACGATACTGCTATGGCCTTTTTTAGTGACTCTGAAGATCTAATCTACCAAGCCGAAGACGAAGGTGAGGAAGATTGTGAAGTACCAGGGGAATTGGCCAGACTACTACAATAAGAGGAAAGAGCTATTCAGCCTCATGAGGAACCGTTGGATACAATCAACTTGGGTACCGAGGAAGATAAAAAGGAAATCAAGGTGGGTGCCAATCTAGAGCTGAGTGTCAAGGAGCGTCTAATTCAGCTATTGCATGATTATGTTGAGATCTTTGCCTGGTCATACAAAGACATGACATGACTTGATACAGACATCGTGGTACATCGTATACCCACAAGAGAAGACTGTCCACCAGTGAAACAAAAAGTCCGCCGCATGAGACCTGACATGTCAGAGAAGATCAAAGCGGAAGTCATGAAACAATTCAATGCTGGATTCTTGGCTGTCACTTCCTATCCTCAATGGGTTGCCAACATTGTTCCCGTGCCTAAAAAGGACGGTAAAGTAAGAATGTGCGTGGGTTATAGAGATTTAAATAGGGCCAGCCCTAAAGATGATTTTCCACTTCCCCTCATTGATATCCTGGTTGACAATACGACCCAGCACAAAGTATTTTCCTTCATGGACGGATTCTCAGGTTATAACCAAATCAAAATGGCACCTGAGGACATGGAGAAAACTACATTTGTCACACAGTGGGGCACATTCTGCTACAAGGTGATTCCATTCGGACTGAAGAATGTTGGGGCAACCTATCAAAGCGCCATGGTAGCTTTATTTCATGATATGATACATCATGAGATAGAGGTCTATATAGATGACATGATAGCCCGCTCACAAACTGAAGAGGAGCACCTTGATAATTTGTAAAAGTTGTTTGAGAGGTTGAAGGAGTACAAACTAAGGTTGAATCCAAACAAGTGCACATTCGGAGTTTGGTCCGATAAACTCTTAGGATTTGTCGTCAGCAACAAAGGCATCGAGGTTGACCCTGCCAAGGTTAAAGCGATACAAGAAATGCCTGATCTTTGTACTGAGAAGGAAGTCAGAGGATTCTTGGGACGCCTAAACTATATTGCCAGATTCATTTCCCACCTAACAGCTACTTGTGAACCAATCTTCAAATTATTGAAGAAAGATCAAGTAGTCAGATGGAATGATGAATGTCAAATTGCTTTTGACAAGATCAAAGAGTATTTACAAGAGCCTCTTGTTTTGATGCCACCAGTCGAAGGAAGACCACTGATCATGTATCTGACCGTTTTAGAGAACTCAATGGGGTGTGTATTGGGGAAGCATGACGAGTCTGGCCGAAAAGAGCACACTATTTACTACCTGAGAAAAAAGTTTACCGACTGTGAAACCAGATATTCACTGCTCGAGAAAACTTGTTGCGCTGTGGCATGGGCTGCTCGCCGGCTAAGACAGTATATGTTGACTCATACCACTTTGTTGATATCTAAGATGGATCCGATAAAGTACATCTTCGAAAAGCCTACTCTGTCTGGGAGGATAGCTAGATGGCAGATGATCCTAACAGAATATGACATACAATACACTACCCAGAAAGCTATAAAGGGCAGTGTTCTAGCTGATCATCTTGCTTATCAAGCTGTAGAAGATTATCAGTCTATGAAATTTGAATTCCCGGATGAAGACACCATGACATTAGACAACTGTGAAGAAATCAGACCATATGACGGACCTGAACAAGGATCCCGATGGACCCTATTCTTTGATGGGGCATCCAATGCACCTGGTAATGGTATCGGCGTTGTACTCATATCTCCGGAAGGGTGTCACACTCCCTTTACTGTCAAACTTTGCTTCAACTGTACGAACAACATGGCAGAATACGAAACATGCATCTTTGGTCTCAAGGCTGCCATAGATTTGGGAATCAAGTCTTTATATGTGTTTGGAGATTCAGCTTTGGTCATCAGTCAGGTCAAAGGAGAACGGGACACTAAACATCCAAATTATATGCCTTACAAAGAACATGTGTTGACATTGCTATCACATTTTGAGAAGATTACCTTTGAGCACTTCCTACGAGAATAAAATCAGCTAGCAGATGCTCTAGCCACAATGTCATCCATGTTTAAACTTAATTGGGATAACGAGGCTCCCCAGATCACTATCGAACGAATGGATGAACCAGCATATTGTCACGAGATTAATACTGAAGAGGTAGTGGACCAACCTTGGTTTCATGAAGTCAAGAGGTATCTCGAGGCTTAGGAATATCCAAAAGGAGCTTCAATCAATGATAAAAAGTTCCTAAGGAGATTCTCTACTAAGTTCTTCCTGAGTAATGACATCCTGTACAAACGCAATCATGACTCCATTCTTCTCTAGTGTATAGATAAGATTGAGGCTGAAAAGATCATGGCTAAATTACATGAAGGTACTTTTGGCACTCACTCCAATGGGCATACGATGGCGAAGAAAATCCTACGGGCAAGCTATTATTGGTCTACCATGGAAGCGGATTGCTATCAACACTCTTGGACCTGTCATAAATGTCAAATTTATGCTTACAAGGTGCACGTACCTCCAGTTCCTTGGCCCTTTGCTATGTGGGGAATCGACATGATTGGAGAGATCAAGCCTACAGCCTCCAATGGACACCGCTTCATTCTAGTGGCCATTGACTATTTTACAAAATGGGTCGAAGCAGCTTCCTTCACATCTGTTACTAAGAATGTTATTTCCCGCTTCATCAAGCAGAATCTCATTTACCGGTACAGTATCCCAGAAAGGATTATCACTGATAATGGTACCAACCTTAACAATACTATGATCACCGCCTTGTGCGAACAGTTCAAGATTCAGCATCACAATTCATCCCCCTATCGGCCAAAGATGAATGGTGTCGTCGAAGCTGCAAATAAAAACATTAAAAAGATCATACAAAAAATGACAGTCACCTACAAGGACTGGCATGAGATGCTACCATTTTCTCTCCACGGGTATCGTACCACGGCTCGCACGTCAACTGGGGCAACACCCTATTCTTTGGTTTATGGCATGGAGGTTGTCTTGCCTATTGAGGTTCAGATCCCCTCTTTGAGGATTATGAAGGATGCAGTTTTGAATGAGGATGATTGGATCCAGACTCGACTTGATCAATTAAACTTAATTAATGAAAAAAGACTTACTGTTGTTTGCCATGGTCAGATGTATCAAAAACGGATGATCAAGGCTTTCAACAAGAAAGTCAGACGCCAAGTATATCAATTTGAAGATCTAGTGATCAAGCACATCATCTTGCCACAAAGTGATCCCAGGGGCAAATGGACTCCTACCTATGAAGGACCATTTGTAATCAAGAACATATTCTTCGGTGGGGCGATGATCTTAACCACCATGGACGGTGACGATCTGCCACACCCTGCGAATGCGGACATAGTCAAAAGATACTACGCATAAGAGACCCGCTAGGTTGACACACCTAGACAAAAAAAAGGGCATCCCGACGAACCAAAAGGGTTCGGGCAAAAATTAGGGATAAAATATAAAAGATCTGTACACCCGGAAAGTTGAAAACCCGGAAGGGCGACTTGGGCAAAAAAGGGTTTCCCGGTGGACTGAAAACCCGAAAGGACGGTCCAAGCAAAAATTAGGGAATTAAAGTGTATGACTATGTCCCATCAGATCACTTTGAGGACAACCTCTTGACTTCCACTGACAAACTCAGAGTTTCTGATCAATTCAATCATCTTCGGACGATGCAAAAAATAGACAAGATATTCGGAGATACGAAGGCTATAGCAAAATGGAAACCCCATGGGATTAGTACACATAGCTATCTTTCTTTGTATAAAGTTTTTCTTGCCTTTTTATGGCATCATTCTCTTACTAGAATGATTGTCTCCTTTGTAGAAAATACTTATTCAAAGTCAATACGGAGATATCTCTTTGAAAGTACTGAAAACTATTTATCTTTTTCTTTACACTTGTGTTTTATTTGCAAAAATGTCCAACAATTCATTAATGAACATATGCATTTGAACATAATTACTATTTACAAATAAACAAAGTGGGAAGGATAATTACTGATAGGTTGAAAGGATAGGAAACGTCTTTAGGCTATTCCGTAAGTAATCCCCATAGTACGTCATTTGAATCCCCGGCGGAACTAAAGCTTCAAACTATTAATCCACCAGTAGAAATCGTCAAATTTCTCAAAGATTCCCCAAGCAGATCTTACAAGCAGTACATGACATTACCCACAACAAAATTTACTTCTCTCAACAAGAGTTCGTCTGTACTCCAACTTCGAGACATGGAAGTTTCAACATGTACTCAGTAGCAATCAAGGATTCATTTTCCTCAATCAAACAGCGATACAACAAATCAGCTTACATGCGCATACATTACATCCATATATCATAAACATTGATAAAACAAATGCATTTCATCATACATTTCATGCAACATAAACTCTGTGTTTTAGCTAACATTTTACCCCTTGCATGATAAGATTGATAACTACCATTAAAAATATGCTCCCAGATACATTTCAGATACGCTCCAGACACGGAAGCCATTCTGTTACTCATTCAGATTTAACTTCAGCTACAGTTCAGATACACTCCAAACACGGAAGCCATCCTGTTACTCATTCAGATTCAACTTCAGATACAGTTCAGATATGCTCCAGACACGAAAGCCATTCTGTTACTCATTCAGATTCAACTTCAGCTACAATTTAGATACGCTCTAGACACGGAAGCCATTCTGTTACTCATTCAGATTTAACTTCAGCTACAGTTCAGATATGCTCCAGACACGGAAGCCATCCTGTTACTCATTCAGATTCAACTTCAGATACAGTTCAGATACACTCCAGGCACGGAAGCCATTCTGATACTCATTCATATTTCAAGTTCAGATACAGTACGAATACGCTCCAGACACAGACGCCATTCAGATACTTGTTCCAAATTCAAATTCAGATACAATTCAGATACAGACACCATTTTGATACTCATTCTTTCAGCTTACAACTTACAATTCAACGAACATTCTTGGATGGCATCTACAAGCCCATCTCCAAAGAGGTTCTATCACTTCTCCAAATGGCATCTTTAAGCTCATTCCCTCAACCACACATTGTCGAGTGCAAATTTATGGGCACTCTAGTGTCCAATCATCTTTCACCTTCGAGTCATGAATGACAAAACTCGCCAATCTAACTCTTCAGGTCTAAGAAGACTGAACAGGGGCAGCTGTTGTACCCCAAAATTTTCCCTCTCATTTATAAAGACTTTTCTCACAATATTTCTTTGACTCAAGGCTGGATTAGGGTTTGGTCAGCTCAAGACATCTCCTCATGCACTGATGACCCAAAATTAGGGTTTAATATTGCACAAGGATTTTTGGACTATCAATGCTTCATGTGACTTTCAAACATCATTATAGACCCCTAAGATTTCTCATGACAAGTTTCAAGCCTTGAACCACATTTTGGATCAGTCAATTGGACAGTTGACCTAAAAATCAGTTGTATTGGGGAAAAAGTCAACCATGGCCAATTTACAGTCAAACATCATTTTTTTATTCACATCAACATTTTAGACTAATATGTATCATTTTATCAAGTTTGGATTACAATTCCTCAAGAAATTTGATCAAATCAGAAAAAGGGCAAAATGGTCAAAATTAGGGATTTGACTGAGGAAGGACAATTTCTGATTTTTAACCTAGAAAATGACCAATTGAGTTAAAGCATGATCTCAAGGATTCAATTGCATAATCTTGACCTAATATCATGGTTCAAAACATTGCAATTTCATTGGATTGACAAATGAAATCTGCAGTCAACTGATCAAAAAGTCAAATGTACACTAAAAAGTCAAACATTGACTTTTTAGTCAAAATCAAGTACCAAGGGTCACAATTCATCAAAACATGTCAAAATGTGGAACTTGTTCATCAAGAAATCCATGTTTGAAGATTAGGGTTTAAATTTGAGAATTTTCTTAACTTAGAAATTTTCTAAGTATAGAAAATTTCTTATTTTTTCTCAACTTTAGGCCATTTTTTCACCATGATGCATAATGATTCAAAGAAAGTTCCCAACATGAAAGTTGTAAACCTCCATGAAATATACAACTTTGCTTCACACACTTGTCCCTAAATATTCTTGGATCTCAAGATATAAATTTATGAATACATGCTCATGAACTAAATAACTTAGTGAAATTTTGCCCTAATTTAGGCAGGTTTTGGACCCAACTTCATGGAAATTTTTCACCTAGTTCCAAGAGGTATCTTGAAATGCATTTCAAAGATGAGTTATAAAGCACATTTCAAGCTTTCCAAAATGTCCAAGAACTCCTCAAGATCATTTTTTAGTACGGAGAGTCGAAGAGATGAAGTTGGCATTTTCTCACTTTTTGTCCAAGCCATTTCATGAAGAACAAAGTTCCAATCAGCACCTATGTTGCCTAATCCATGCTTTACAGGTCCAAAACTTGTTCCATACTCCTTAATTTAATGCTTACTCAGTTGACAAAGCTTTGATCCAAGCCCTAGAGCCATTACCCAAGTTGTAATTCCATAAATGGCATAAAGTGACCATTGCCATTTTGAAAAAGCTCAACTTTTGCCACTTTCCAATTCTTGAGCATTGAACATGTCTCCATTTTACATATAAGTCTTGCAGGCCTAAAGCAAATTGTACAAGTATATACCAACCCTAAGAAAGCCAGTACAAGCATGGTAAGCCTTGTCCCTTCACTTTACTTCAAAAGCAAGAAAGGTTGCAAAAAGGTGAGAACTGGCACATCTGTTGAAGGGTTGACATGAAACTGATTTCATACTAATATACAAACATAATTAAACACAAGACACGATTACTGGAATCCTGAAACACTCACAAACTCAAAAACACCAAAAAACTGTCAAGACTTGCAGTTTTTGCATAAGCATACCAATCTCCCATTTGGCTCGTGTGTTTCAAGTCTTGACCATCAAAATATCTTACCTACTTGATATCTTACCAATCCAGACCTTCACCCCTGTACTGTAACCCCTTCTCCATCATCTGCCATTTTTCTTTTTAAAGCTTGTAGGTTGACTTGGCCAAGGAGTTTCAGACACTTTCAAAGTAAGGCAAGGGTTGGAATACATTCAGGGAGGTTCAAGGAAGCTCAAGCAAGCATCAGGCCTCCATCAAACTCACTCCAAATCCATCCACGATTTCAACTGAAGGAGGTGAAATCTCAACTTCTATCTCCTTGTATAGGAAACCATTGGCCTCGATTTGTGAATAAATAATATAGTCCTCATTACAACGAAACTGTACATATCATTATCTTGCATTTATTTGACCTAAGCTGAGAGAATTTAGAACTTGAAGTTTCTGAAAAAATTAGGTTTAAATTTAGGGCTTTTAAAATTCTCTATGATCTTTGATTGATAGTTTACATAACTTATATGGTTAGAATCGTGAGATCAAATACTATGACTTTCATGTTATGAGTTTTCATTTTCATGAAAGAATGAGAGAGTTACAGGGCATCCGGCCAGCTTGGGAAAGAAGATGAAGTACATGGCAAGGACTTTGTTCATGTTATGTTATTTTCATTTCACTTAAAACAATGGATGTATAGTCACCCCAGTGGTAAAGTAGCGCGCTGGTAAGACCCATGTCTTGGGTTCGAACCTGGGCGCTACTTTTGTTTTTTCACATTTTTCCATTTTTTTCAGTTTTGGCTTTTTGCAGGTTGGGGCCTCCACGTTGGGCTTAGCTGTTTTTTCTAACTTTCACCTTTTGATTATTCAAGACACCCCCTTTGCCCAACTATTTTTTTATTTTTATTTTATTTGTTTTATTTTCATTTTAACACATTAAATATTTTCTTTGATGCATAAAAATCCTAAAAAATATAAATTTGATAATATCATATTTTACTTTATTTTATTTTGCACATAATAATATATTTTATCATCAATATATATATATATATATATATATATATATATATATATATATATATATATATATATATATATATATATATATATATATATATATATATATATATATATATATATATATATATATATATATATATATATATATATATATATATATATATATATATATATATATATATGTATGTATATTATTTTTCCTAATAAACTTGTAAAATATAATTAAAACATGTTTAGTTTAATTTATTTTTCATTCCATACTTATAAATATTTATTTTTGCATATATAAAAACTTCATATTTTTATACAATATTATTTATTATTTTAATACAAAAAAATACATAAAAAATAGTATATAAGAATTTTATTTTATTTTAAAATAATAATTAGGATTAAGCCTCCCTTCTAAAAATTAATTTCTTTTCCTTATATTTTTAGGTTTGGATTAATATTTCTTTTACATAAAAACAAGACAAAAATATTTTCTTACATGTACATTATATTGCATCTTTAAATGTTGTATTTTAATTATTCTAATATTCGTACAAATTCGATTTGGTTGTAATAATTTATTTAGGTTTACATTTTTGCAAATCCCCATTCAAATTTGTATTCCCCCCTCCCATAAAATTGTTGTAATAGCTTAGTAATATTTATATTACGCAATTTACCGCATTACATGCCATGATTAGTAATTAGGGTTTGTATGATAAGATCAAAACAAAGCAAAATAGAAAACCCTAAATACAAGATAAAATCAAAGCATGAAAATGATACACTTGCACACAAGCATCCTTAGGGTGTCTCCACTTGGTTGCCTTATACAAAAATAGCTATGTTACGCATGCGAAGTATCTTGGAAAAACAAACAAACATAAAGATCTTAGTCCCTCGATGACGTTATTCTAAGTTGCCTTGCAAAAATGATCTTGGTCCCTCAAAAATGCTAAGATACTTTGCAACATTGCTAATCATGGTTATACGATGACCCACGCCCGTCCCGTTTACATCCAAAGATAGGGTTGCTTACCAAATTAATGGTAAGACAACAATGTCAAAGGAATAGAAATGTACAAGAAAGACATTTGAGTAGGTAGATTACTTCTAGTTACTTGCTCTATTTCAAAACAACTATACTTGCTATTTTAAAAACAAACACACATTTCAAAAGCCACTTACAAACATTGAAAACATTTTCAAAATAAGACAAACATCTTTGTATACATTCTTACGAACGAGAATCATTACAAAGATTGCCTAAACAATGGCCTCTTTTACAAAATACTTTTCAAAACCACCAAACACATTTTCAAACAAACAAAAGCAAGTGATCTAGCAAAGTGACTAAGAGCCCATGGAAAACCATAGATGAAAAGGGTGCTAATACCTTCCCTTTTCATAATCTACCCCCCGAACTCAAGAAAACATCTCAAAGGTCTTTCCTGTGCTTTTTCACCTTTCCTTTTGGTTAAAAGAAAAGTCGGTGGCGACTCTTGCTAACCGCAACATTTGCGATAAAACGCAAAACCCTCAAGTCAGTTCTCCCACCGTATCACATTGATGATAAATACTTTGTCGGGAGCTGATTACTTATTTGAGGTATGGATGCAAATCTACTATCTGAATTGATGATTCAGATATTGTTGAGAGTTTATTTCTCTCTATAATGTTCAGATGGCTGTATCAACCTAATCGAGTCGCAGAAGATGTGATCTTTTGTGATCTTCTCCTAAAATATAATCAAAATTAATAATCTCTTTGGTTGATAAATTGAGAACTGAATTATTGGATTATGTGAAGAAAGGTTGATGTCCTAAATGATGTTGTAACATCATTTTGTAAAGGAAGGCTTGGGATTATGATTATGGAAGATTGTGGATCAACATGGTTGTCAAAAGAAGGAGTTCCGACTTTGTGGATTAGAAGATTCAGATCCTGATCCTGTCTTTAGTAGTATGCTTGGTGACTATATAACTACTATGTTAAAGACTTCACTAGTATCAGCAATTGCTAGTGATTGTTAGAGCAAAGGAATATGAAGAAGGTGGTTTTCCTCTATTGCAAGTATGGTTAAAACCAGCTATTTGAGGGCTTGTGTTTGTATGATGTCCAAGTATGTGTTAACGATATCTTGGAAATCCAAAGAGGTATGGATATTTGTGTGGTTATGTAGGGCCATGTATCAGACACGACCTTGTAAAAGTCTGAAGACCTGGAGTTGGTATATCAGATTCAGGATGAGTTATTTTCACAAGAGTGTTAATATGTTTCAGTGAGTGCATGAAGTCTATTGTTTTTCTTTTGGTGTCCAAGTGTTCATCCTCAGCAGAAGCCTTGTTTGTCCATGTAAGGGGAGCTTAGAGCCTATCTATGGTTATTATTGTAGTAGTTATGGAGCTTGCATGTAATTCAAGCTTGGGAAGATTACATGAAACATGTTGTGACCTATGGCTACTAGGTGTAGTTGTCTATGCCCCTGTTGGGTCTATGTGGTTCTAGTCAGAACAAGCTAGTATATTTTGTGTTCTCAGAGGGTTGAGCTTTAGGTCAAGTCACTGGCCTAACCTAGAATGTTTTGGCTTCCATGATTGGATATCTTGTCGAAGATTCAATAAGTATCACATGTGTGAAGAAGAAAGTTGTTAGTTTTACCTAGTGTGAGAAGCTTACTACAGAATATAGTGAGAGGATATTTCTGTTGTGAGACCTTGTGATATCCTCTTGTGAGAATGGGGAGTTAGTTAAAGGGAATGGATGGAAATAAGTCCCTTGGATAATGATTCTAGAACCGAAGCAGATAAGCTTTGTGGTAATGTTGATGATGTCTCAAATGATGTTGGAACATCATTTTTTTATGATAGTCTATTAAAGATACTTGGAACTATGAATCTCAATATTCAAACTCCACACTCATTAGTGGAAGTTCTGTTTATGGTGTTGAATAAGGAGATTCTGATTGAAGCATAAGTATGCTGAAGTAATGTATAACTACTATATTGGTTTGAAGACTTTACTAGTGTCATCAAATGCTAGTAATGTGTGTGATCGATGGGAAAGAACTGACTGTTTAAAGCAGGTTTCGCGAAATGTCGCGGAAGCAAGAGTCGCCACCGTCTTTTATGTTCTCCAACATGGAAAGAACAAAAGCACAGCAAAATTCCTTATGAGAATGTTTCTCGGTTCGGGAGGTAGATTTATAGAAAGAGAAGGTGTTAGCACCCTTTCTATCCATGGTTATCCATGGGCTCTTAGGTACTTGCTCTTATGTTTTCAAAATGTTTGCTTTTCAAATGTGAGTGGGTTTGAAAAAGTTTCTTTGAAAGATTTCTGAATGACTCTTGTATCTGTCCTCAAGAGTGTTTAAAAAATTTGTTTTGAAAGCTTTTGAAAGTGTAAGGTGTGAAAAGTATTTTGTTTGTTTTTGAAAAGAGCAAGTACCCATGAGTCATCTACCTACCCTAAGGAATTAAGTTGTGTAAGTGTCCTTTAGATAGTGCTATCCCACCATTGAGAGGTAGGTAGCACCATCGTTGGAGGTATTCGGGTCAATTCGATTATCGGGACAGTGTGGTCACCGAAGCAAAGGTAAGACACCTTAGAAGTAACCCTAATTTCCTAGATCCTTTTTATCTGAGGCAACCGTTCCGAGGCAACTGGATCTTTAGACAGGAGGGCGACCTCTAAAACACCTTATACTTGACGACCACGTTTCGAGGCAACGAGTGAAGCGTACCCTAAGAGTGGCATGTGCTTTGTTTGTTGTATTCAGTTAATGTTTGTCTTTGTAATTAGTGAGATACGAGTTGTTTTTTATTTACCATACATTCTTTCATGCATTTAACAGTTAGGGGGTGCGGAAAGTAAATTGCGGAAACATAAATCCTACGCTATTACAAGGCGCGGGTCTATACATCGCCAAAAATACAAAGACCCGTTTTTGATAAATAAGTACGGAAAGTAAATAAAAACAACAAATCTAATTACTATTACAATCTTGAAAGCAATTACATAATAATAACTATGCGCGAATAAAAATTAAATCGGAAATGTTCTAAGGGTGTTGACCCTTTTGAGAAAAGAAATTGAATTTTTTTGGTCTTTTTGGTGATTAAATGAAATTAAAACTAATAATTAAACTAATTAATTTATTAAAAGAAAACATTTTTTTTGTGTTTTTTATATTTTTTATGGAATAAAATAAAAAGAAATAAAATTAAAAGTTAATTTTACCTAATTCTAAATCTATTTTAAATATTAAGAATAGAAGTTAAAATTGCCTAATTAAACTATTTATTTGATATTTATTTACAAAATAAAATAATAATAATAATGATGTTAATCCTATTTCTTGATTTTTTATGAAAATATGTTAATTATGTTAATTGTTAATAATAAAAATAATTAAAAGGTTAATAATTAAATTGGAAACTATAAAAAAGAAAAGAAAAGAATAAACCAAATGCAGGGGGTATGGGCCAAATGGAGGTGTGCATAGAATTCTGGCCCATTTATAAGCCACGTTGACCATTGGAATTGAGTGGAGCGCTGTTGACTCCTGAGCATGGTGCTCTTGCTTTCTGGACCTTTGGATTTGCATCTGTGGACACTTGGCCTGTTGGATGTGTGAGGTGCATGGTGTTCAACGCTTGGGAATCTGCACAGGAATGCCTTGAAAAAAATAATATGAGAATTATGGGGGACTTGAGAATCGAACCCAGGTCCCAGAGATTACCAAACACATGGCCAACCACTGAACCAAACCTGCGCGTTTGTTAATAAAATAGAAAAGAAATATAATATAAAAAACACGCGTTATATGCTGAAAAACAAAAAGGAGCGCGCATGATTTGAATGGACCAATGCCTTGCTGCCACGCCTTTCGTCTTCAACCTTTCCTGTAAACATAAAACACATAGCGGGGGTTTTAAACCCCCTCAAAATGCAGGCATTTTAAAAATAGCGAATAGACGCTCGTTGAATATAAAAAGGGCGCGATATGTCCATCATGTTCGTCTCATTGTGCTGAGTTTGGCCATGTACATTTGGAGTCCTGATTTTACAGTATAGCAAAAGCCCTAAATAACAAGCTCTGAAAACCTAGAAATTCGTCCATGGTGATTTTCAATTTAAGGCACCATTCTCAAATTAAATCATGTGGAAAGCTTTGTATTGATCATGTGAGCATAATGCCATCAACAAAAAGTGTTAAAAATGCATAAATGTATGACTGTAATTTTGAGAAAGAATGTAAACCGTATGCGTTGTGTGCTTTGATTCTGATGGTGTTAGGGCTCGTTTTCGATAGCAATAGACTCCTGGAGATTCAGGCAAGCTGTTTGAATCCAAAAGAGGCTTTGAATTGCGCTGCAAATAGGTTTTCAGTTTGTCACTTTTCCTTTGAAAATTTGAAATTGCTTATGCTCTCTCTGAGTGTTCTATCCCGTGTCCTGGATATAGAAGGCTTGCATATATGTTTTGTAATGAGAATCAATCCATAATGTGTGCCTTTAAGCCTTGCAATTATGTTTTGGATTTTGCCATAACCTCCATTGAAAATCTTGCCATTTGTGTCCAATTTTGAATTTTGTACTTGAAATAAGCCTTACACGAATTTGGCATGTGAATAATGGTGTATCAAAGCTATTCAAACTCAAAGATATCCCTCCATTAATTTTCTTGATTTTTATTTGAATTTTAAAGATTTAAAATGAATTAAATCAAATAAAATTAAATAAAAATGGAAAAATTAATTTTTAATCTTGAAATAAATTGTGGGACACGTGGGAGGCATGGCCAAGCTGAACCAAGTGGAAAAAGTGGGCCCTTTTTGTCAAAAATGAAGTTTCAAGGATAGTTGACTTTGGCCATTTCACAAAAATTTCCCAACTTCTCCAATGCATATCTTGCTCAATTTTGAAGCTATGAACATGTTCTTGGACATTTTGGAAAGGTCTTGAAGTCCTATAACCAATGCCTTTGGTCCCATGTCATTTTGATTTACCAATCTCAAGTTATGGTCTTTGACTTAAATTGCCTTTTTGTTGACTTTTGAAAATGACCTATAATGTTGAAATTGATAACTTTTTGTGAGAGCATTTATTGGACTTGGAATGTGAAGATGCGTTGTAGGAAATGTCTTCACCTTCAAGATGAGCATTGGATGGGATTTTTCTGATGAACCATGAAAAAGTTATGCCTTGGTCAAGTTACAGTTGACTTTTCAGTTGTCCAAAAATAGAAACTTTTGCATCTTGATGATTTTTGAGCCATTCTTGTGAAATCATGATCAAGACTTGATCAAATGATAATTGTGGCTTCAAAATAAGATGTTGACCAAAAATTTTGACTTTTGACTGACAAATGACCATTTTGCCCCTACAGTTGATTGTGAGGCAATTAGGGCTTTTGACTGTGCAACTTGACCTTGTGAGCCTTGAAACTTGACATGTAGGTGCTTGACAATGTATATGATCATATGTGACTTGATTGAGCCCTTGAAAACCTCAACTTCCTTGCAAGAACCAAAACCCTAATTTGACTGGCTTATGAGGGTGGTTGACTGTGTAGCCTTTGAGTAGACTTTGAACCATTTGAGGTGATGCTTGTCAAAACTTTGAAGAATATGGGAGGGAAAATTTTGGGGTACAACAGAACCTTTTCGGGAATGGGCTTACAGATGCCATTTGGAACTGTTGGTAAGTGGATGGGCTTATAGATTCCATCTAGGTGTCGATCGCGTAAGAGATTCCTTAGCGAGAACTTGCGTACCTGAGAAAAAAAGATAAATACCTGGCCTGTTACAGGGGTTGATCTTCACTCAGTTGCTCACAGACATGCCCTGGCTAGGTACAGGTATCGAATCTGGACCTTCAAAAGGTTTTTGTTGATAATGATGTGATGAATGAATCAGGGACGATTACTACCTCAACGGGATGATGAGAGAACCTTGGATGATTACTACCTCAACGGGACGATGAGAGAACCTTGGATGATTACTACCTCAACGGGACGATGAGAGAACCTTGGATGATTACTACCTCAACGGGACGATGAGAGAACCTTGGATGATTACTACCTCAACGGGACGATGAGAGAACCTTGGATGATTATTACCTCAACGGGACGATGAGAGAACCTTGGATGATTACTACCTCAACGGGACGATGAGAGAACCTTGGATGATTACTACCTCAACGGGACGATGAGAGAACCTTGGATGATTACTACCTCAACGGGACGATGAGAGAACCTTGGATGATTACTACCTCAACGGGGCGATGAGAGAACCTTGGATGATTACTACCTCAACGGGACGATGAGAGAACCTTGGATGATTACTACCTCAACGGGACGATGAGAGAACCTTGGACGATTACTACCTCAACGGGACGATGAGAGAACCTTGGATGATTACTACCTCAACGGGACGATGAGAGAACCTTGGATGATTACTACCTCAACGGGAAGATGAGAGAACCTTGGATGATTACTACCTCAACGAGACGATGAGAGAACCTTGGATGATTACTACCTCAACGGGACGATGAGAGAACCTTGGATGATTACTACCTCAACGGGACGATGAGAGAACCTTGGATGATTACTACCTCAACGGGACGATGAGAGAACCTTGGATGATTACTACCTCAACGGGACGATGAGAGAACCTTGGACGATTACTACCTCAACGGGACGATGAGAGAACCTTGGATGATTACTACCTCAACGGGACGATGAGAGAATATTAGGCGACTTCAACCTCAAAAGGTAAAGACTTTTATCTGTTGATCATTCTTTCCTGAAAAAGTAACGAGTTAGTTGTATGCAATGTCATAACATATGCCGTGCATGATGTCATGATGTTCTCAAAAATAAATGAGATTGGGGTGATATGATGCGTGTATGCATGTATCATGATGTATGACAATGTGATGTTTATGAATGTATTTTCGTCTAGGAAAATAAATCCTTGACGAATGCCGGGATCTGAATCCTGGGCTGATGTTGAAGAGAGTTCTTCGTTTCCGCTGGGGATGATGATTGCAAGAATAAACCGGTAGGAGAAGATGACTCCGTTGGGGAATAAACTTGACGAAGAGATTACTCTGTGGGAAGAGATACTTCGCTGAGGTTTTGATGATAATTCCGCTGGGGATACTGTTGATAAGCTATGTTGGGGAATTTGATGAACTCCGCTGGGGACAGGAAGAACTTCGCCGAGGACGGTCTTTCCGTTAATTAGCTGAGGATAACCCAGTTATAAGCTTTGGTGGGGAAAGACCTATGAACAAAGCCGGAGAGAGATGCACTCTGCAAGGGATAAGCTTCCAGAATCTACTGGGGATAAGCTTCCAGAATCTACTGGGGAGGATGATTCAACTCTCCTAGGGAAACTCTTGGACTGCACTAGGGAATGGCTCCACTGGGGTGTCTGGTATTCCGCCGGAGAACAATCTTATATTTCTTTCGAGGAATATTAAGACTGCCAGGGATGCTTGTTGAGGAATATCTGTATACTCTGCTGGAGAATATTGAGATCTTCCGGGGATACCCAACTTCCTTAAGGATAATAGTAGGCTAACTCTGCTTGGGGAGAGTGTCGCTGACTTGCTGGAGATACTGTGCCTTTGCGGGGCTGATGAGAGACCAACTCTGCTCGGGGGAGGGTACTGTTGAACCCTGTCTTGCTCTCAGGGAGTGGAGGTATCCTGGTCACGTTTTTCAGCTGAACTTACCATTGTACCTGGTGGACAGAGCAGCCAGATCGCTTAGACAATTCTTATTGCCCCAGTTTCAGTGGGAGAAGAAGACCTGTGAGGTGCTGATGACTGCTGATTGACAAATCTTCTTTAGGTAGGCAAGTGACGAGATTGCGGGACATAGTCGTACGCTTTGATTCCTAACTTTTGTCTGGACCGCCCTTTCGGGTTTTCAGTCCACCGGGATACCCATTTTGCCCAAGCCGCCTTTTCAGGTTTTCGACTTGCCGGGTGTACAGATCTTTTCATTTTCATCCCTTATTTTTTCCCGAACCCTTTTGGTTCGCCGGGAAGCCCTTATTTTTTCCTAGGTGTGTCAACCTAGCGGGTCTTTGATTAGGCGTAGTATTTTTTCGACTATGTCTGGGTTCTCAGAGAGCAGGGAGTTGTCACTGTTAGTAGTGTTGCGTTGTCATACCACCAGAAGATCTTCGTTTGATCGTCCAATGCCCCAAGTGACCCAGATGGAGATTTGCCCCAAGCTGATTGGCCTTTTGAGAGATTCTCTGAATCTTGACTGGACTGCCCCAGATGATGGACAATGATCATGCCATGCCCTTTGATTGGAGGTGCTTTTGCTCATTAGACATTTGTCGTGCGAACTTCTATGTTGTTCAAACAAATAGTCATATGCAAACAATATTATTTTAAGAATGCAAAAGCTTATGTCTGTCTTGAAATTTTGAAAAATGCATTTTTTGTAAAAGCAATTGAGTTTTGTAAAAATATGATGTCAACTCAGTATTTTACAGTAAGCCTTAAGGAGTCAGGATACCTTTCGTAACAGTATGCTTTCGAACTAACCCATGCTTCGGCTAGGACTTTTAAGGGTTATAACGTGGCCTGGTTCACGGTTTAAGAAACAAAGGATAAAGGCTCAAATTATATTTGTACCCACCCGCTCTTCGTGATGTTCTTCAAACCTAAACTCAGCTAATCGTGCATTAGACCTTGTTTGGGTCTTTGCTTTGATATACCAGCGATGGTTCGGATATTGACAGTTTATTTTGAATGGGCAGTCATTTCCTTTTGTCGGGGGTTTGTTGGACCTCTTTCTTTTTTATTGTATTATCCCTGTTTTTGCCTGAACTGTTTCTTTTAGGATTACAGTCAGCGGGATGCCCCAGTTTTTGTAAGTCTCCTTCATAGGTTTTGACTTATTGGGCTTTTATTTCTGCGAAATGATGATGGCATGTCTTTATGATTATTCGGAACCATCACTGTCTTTTGTCTCGGAAGGACTTCTTTGGTGTCATTTGTTGTGCACCTGAATCAACTGAGAGAACTACCCTGCCCCAGGTTATAATTAAGGGTTTTAATTTTTGAAAAGAAAAACTCCTACTTCTTTGGCTCGAAGGGGTTGACGAGGGATTATCTTCCTTATAACTCCAGTGTTTAGGAATTGAAACAATGCCTGTACCTCATCAGCGGGGTCTGTTCAAAAGCATACTGTAAAGATCGTTTGTAAAGATCGTGGTATCGTTTTCGTCATCCTCCCTCAAGAGGCTTAGAATTATTAATCGAGAGTTGAGCATCAAGAAAAATAAAAGCAATTTTAAGCATAGTAAACACAATTACTTCAAAACAGACACGTGTAATGCATTAATGAAATAATAAAGTTTGACATGATAATTGTTCGAACAATCAAAGAAAAATACAACTTGAACATTCTAATGAAGAAAAGACATTCTTGATGATTTGGTGCAGGATCAGTGTTCAAACTTGACCTCCTTGGCATCAATCAAATCTTGGATCTTGTTCTTCAAGGTCTAACAGTCATCAGTGTCATGTCCAGGACTGTCAGAATGGTAGGCACATCTCACACCCGGGTTGTACTTGGGAGAGGAAGTATCAGGATTTTGAGGAGGATCCTTTAGCGTGATCAGTTTCGCCTTCAGCAATTGTTGTAATTCCTGAGACAAAGGCATGTTGATGTCAGTATACTTCCTATCTTGATACTTTCTCCTACGCCTATTGCTCTTTCTTTGTTGAACGGGCGTGGGATCAGAGATCTGGATTGCCCCTACATCATGACGACCCTTTTTACCATGTATAGCATTGGACTCTTTCTTCCCGCTGTGGGGCTTTTTCTGAGCATCAGCAGGTGCGGCTTCTTGAATCTTCCCCGACTTGATACCAGCTTCAATTCTCTCCCCAGTCAAGATAAGATCTGTAAACCCAGCAGAAGAATTCCCAATCAGATGGTTGTAGAATGGACCAGACAAAGTCCCCAAGAACATGTCAACAAGCTCACGGTCAGTTAGAGGTGGCTGTACCCTTCCAGCAAGGTCTCTCCACTTTTGGGCGTACTCCTTGAAACCTTCACCCGTCCCCAGTGACATACCCTGGAGTTGGGTATGCGTAGGAGCGAGGTCGGCATTATACTGATACTGCTTATAAAAAGCAGTTGCCAAGTCCTCCCAGTTACGAATACTGGTTCCATCCAGCTGATAGAACCATTCGAGCTGAGTCCCTGAAAGACTTTCCTGGAAGAAATGGATCCATATATTCTTGTCTGCCGTGTAGGGCTGGATCTTCCTTGCGTATGAACGGAGGTGCAACTTAGGACAGGAAGCCCCGTCGTATTTTGCAAAAGCAGGTGCCTTGAACTTGTGAGGAATCACTACCCCAGAAGATAGACCTAGATCTTCGAAGTCCAGGCTGGGCACTTTTTGTATCTCCATAGCATTTAACCGGTCTTCTAGCTGTTTGTACCGGTCCCCCGCAGGAGGGTACTGTTCATCGTTGAAATCTGTCTCGGTGTCAGAGACCACGGGACTGGGAACCCTTTCCTCTTGGTGACTGCCTTCCCCAATAGATGGAGTCGTCTGATCAGCCTCATTCTGCAGTGTATTCCCAAGCCTCCGTCCAGTGTTGAACATCACAGTCCTCTTCTTCTTCTTCTTCCTCTCTTTCAAGAGCAGAGTCTTCAACTCCTGTTGCCCCTAGGCTAGGCTCATAACCATCTCTTGGAACTGGGCATTCTGGGCCTGGAGGACCTTGATAGCTTGTTCATTGGATGATTCAGGATTCATGATGATTGCTGAAATAAACAGCGAAGAGGATAAGTGACCTGTCAAAAGGGTACCTGTAATGCAATGATATGAGATATGTATGCAATTTTTTCAAGGATCTCGCGGGGTAAACAAGAAAATTGTCAGAATTTGAATTTGGTTGGCTTGATTGAAGGAACTTCATGTTGCTGAGATTCCTTCTTCAAGAGTCAAGGCTCACCATATCGAGTGGGTCATAGCCCCTGACTCAAGGTATCAACCTTGGCTAGAGGAAAATAAATCCCCTTTTCCCCTTGCTAGACATGTGATTCATCATGACCTGCATCACAAACCCTTGAGATCCTTGAAATGGATTAGTCCTTATGTAGGATGTATGCAATGGTATGATGTTATGTTATGCATGGAGTGATGTAAGTAGGCCATGTAATGAGTCCCAATTAAGGACTGTAAACAAAACCTGCAAGGAACTCGTGTTGTTAGATAACAAGTACGTGCAAGTAGTTCAAGTATGAAGACACACAAGTCACACAAAGAGCCCTTAGAGTTTAGGCCAGCATGAAGTTTGGGGTACTAACCTCTTGAAGTTGGTGGGCTCAAAACCTGTCCTATCAAAAGTAACGGGTTCTAAGGAGCTCAATATCATTGGGTTGTTTTCTGTGTTCATTGTTTTGATTTAGCCACTGAACTGGCGATCAAAATATCCCAAGAAAACAACCCTCAATGAGTGTAGTATCGAGTATCAACCAACCTCGGACTGCACCAAAGTCAGTTATCTCACTACCCCTAAAGAGGCCAGGATGGTTCAATTAAGGTTCCTAAGGTCAGTTGATGCTTCACGACACCACGCGGCGGCCCCGTACTCTCCTTGACTGACTCAAGGGTTACAGGTACTCACCAAAGTGCCACATCAACGTAGCAAACTGCTTCAACCATGTCGGTATACCCCGCACAGTTCCCTCACAGTTTTGTTGCTACTTTCTAAGAAGGTATCCCCCAGATCCGGGTTAGGATCTATGAAACTCCCAAAACAGGCCCAACAATATTAAAGCAAACAAATCAGGAAATTGAAAACACAAGTGATCTTAGTCCTAAGGTACACCTCACTTTTAAATTCCCCAGCAGAGTCGCCAGTTCTGTGATCGGTGGGAAAGAACTGACTGTTTAAAGCTGGTTTCGCGAAATGTCGCGGAAGCAAGAGTTGCCACCGTCTTTTATATTCTCCAACATGGAAAGGACAAAAGCACAGCAAAATTCCTTATGAGAGTGTTTCTCGGTTCGGGAGGTAGATTTATAGAAAGGGAAGGTGTTAGCACCCTTTCTATCCATGGTTATCCATGGGCTCTTAGGTACTTGCTGTTATGTTTTCAAAATGTTTGCTTTTCAAATGTGAGTGGGTTTTAAAAAGTTTCTTTGAAAGATTTCTGAATGACTCTTGTATCTGTCCTCAAGAGTGTTTAAAAAAAAAATTTTGAAAGCTTTTGAAAGTGTAAGGTGTGAAAAGTATTTTGTTTGTTTTTGAAAAGAGCAAGTACCCATGAGTCATCTACCTACCCTAAGGAATTAAGCTGTGTAAGTGTCCTTTAGATAGTGCTATCCCACCATTGAGAGGTAGGTAGCACCATCGTTGGAGGTATTCGGGTCAATTCGATTATCGGGACAGTGTGGTCACCGAAGCAACGATAAGACACCTTAGAAGTAACCCTAATGTCCTAGATCCTTTTTATCCGAGGCAACCGTTCCGAGGCAACTGGATCTTTAGACAGGAGGGCGATCTCTAAAACACCCTATACTTGACGACCACGTTTCGAGGCAACGAGTGAAGCGTACCCTAAGAGTGGCATGTGCTTTGTGTGTTGTATTCAGTTAATGTTTGTCTTTGTAATTAGTGAGCTACGAGTTGTTTTTTATTTACCATACATTCTTTCATGCATTTAACAGTTACGGGGTGCGGAAAGTAAATTGCGGAAACATAAATCCTACGCTATTACAAGGCGCGGGTCTATACATCGCCAAAAATACAAAGACTCGTTTTTGATAAATAAGTACGGAAAGTAAATAAAAACAACAAATCTAATTACTATTACAATCTTGAAAGCAATTACATAATAATAACTATGCGCGAATAAAAATTAAATCGGAAATGTTCTAAGGGTGTTGACCCTTTTGAGAAAAGAAATTGAATTTTTTTGGTCTTTTTGGTGATTAAATGAAATTAAAACTAATAATTAAACTAATTAATTAATTTATTAAAAGAAAACATTTTTTTTTGTGTTTTTTATATTTTTTATGGAATAAAATAAAAAGAAATAAAATTAAAAGTTAATTTTACCTAATTCTAAATCTATTTTAAATATTAAGAATAGAAGTTAAAATTGCCTAATTAAACTATTTATTTGATATTTATTTACAAAATAAAATAATAATAATAATGATGTTAATCCTATTTTTTGATTTTTTATGAAAATATGTTAATTACGTTAATTGTTAATAATAAAAATAATTAAAAGGTTAATAATTAAATTGGAAACTATAAAAAAGAAAAGAAAAGAATAAACCAAATGCAGGGGGTATGGGCCAAATGGAGGTGTGCATAGAATTCTGGCCCATTTATAAGCCACGTTGACCATTGGAATTGAGTGGAGCGCTGTTGACTCCTGAGCATGGTGCTCTTGCTTTCTGGACCTTTGGATTTGCATTTGTGGACACTTGGCCTGTTGGATGTGTGAGGTGCATGGTGTTCAACGCTTGGGAATCTGCACAGGAATGCCTTGAAAAAAATAATATGAGAATTATGGGGGACCTGGGAATCGAACCCAGGTCCCAGAGATTACCAAACACATGGCCAACCACTGAACCAAACCTGCGCGTTTGTTAATAAAATAGAAAAGAAATATAATATAAAAAACACGCGTTATATGCTGAAAAACAAAAAGGAGCACGCATGATTTGAATGGACCAATGCCTTGCTGCCACGCCTTTCGTCTTCAACCTTTCCTGTAAACATAAAACACATAGCGGGGGTTTTAAACCCCCTCAAAATGCAGGCATTTTAAAAATAGCGAATAGACGCTCGTTGAATATAAAAAGGGCGCGATATGTCCATCATGTTCGTCTCATTGTGCTGAGTTTGGCCATGTACATTTGGAGTCCTGATTTTACAGTATAGCAAAAGCCCTAAATAACAAGCTCTGAAAACCTAGAAATTCGTCCATGGTGATTTTCAATTTAAGGCACCATTCTCAAATTAAATCATGTGGAAAGCTTTGTATTGATCCTGTGAGCATAATGCCATCAACAAAAAGTGTTTAAAATGCATAAATGTATGACTGTAATTTTGAGAAAGAATGTAAACCGTATGCGTTGTGTGCTTTGATTCTGATGGTGTTAGGGCTCGTTTTCGATAGCAATAGACTCCTGGAGATTCAGGCAAGCTGTTTGAATCCAAAAGAGGCTTTGAATTGCGCTGCAAATAGGTTTTCAGTTTGTCACTTTTCCTTTGAAAATTTGAAATTGCTTATGCTCTCTCTGAGTGTTCTAGCCCGTGTCCTGGATATAGAAGGCTTGCATATATGTTTTGTAATGAGAATCAATCCATAATGTGTGCCTTTAAGCCTTGCAATTATGTTTTGGATTTTGCCATAACCTCCATTGAAAATCTTGCCATTTGTGTCCAATTTTGAATTTTGTACTTGAAATAAGCCTTACATGAATTTGGCATGTGAATAATGGTGTATCAAAGCTATTCAAACTCAAAGATATCCCTCCATTAATTTTCTTGATTTTTATTTGAATTTTAAAGATTTAAAATGAATTAAATCAAATAAAATTAAATAAAAATGGAAAAATTAATTTTTAATCTTTAAATAAATTGTGGGACACGTGGGAGGCATGGCCAAGCTGAACCAAGTGGAAAAAGTGGTCCCTTTTTGTCAAAAATGAAGTTTCAAGGATAGTTGACTTTGGCCATTTCACAAAAATTTCCCAACTTCTCCAATGCATATCTTGCTCAATTCTGAAGCTATGAACATGTTCTTGGACATTTTGGAAAGGTATTGAAGTCCTCTAACCCATTCCTTTGGTCCCATGTCATTTTGATTTACCAATATCAAGTTATGGTCTTTGACTTAAAGTGCCTTTTTTGTTGACTTTTGAAAATGACCTATAATGTTGAAATTGATAACTTTTTGTGAGAGCATTTCTTGGACTTGGAATGTGAAGATGAGTTGTAGGAAATGTCTTCACCTTCAAGATGAGCATTGGATGGTATTTTTATGATGAACCATGAAAAAGTTATGCCTTGGTCAAGTTACAGTTGACTTTTCAACTGTCCAAAAATAGAAACTTTTGCATCTTGATGATTTTTGAGCCATTCTTGTGAAATCATGATCAAGACTTGATCAAATGATGATTGTGGCTTCAAAATAATATGTTGACCAAATTTTTTGACTTTTGACTGACAAATGACCATTTTGCCCCTACAGTTGATTGTGAGGCAATTAGGGCTTTTGACTGTGCAACTTGACCTTGTGAGCCTTGAAACTTGACATGTAGGTGCTTGACAATGTATATGAGCATATGTGACTTGATTGAGCCCTTGAAAACCTCAACTTCCTTGCAAGAACCAAAACCCTAATTTGACTGGCTTAGGAGGGTGGTTGACTTTGTAGCCTTTGAGTAGACTTTGAACCATTTGAGGTGATGCTTGTCAAAACTTTGAAGAATATGGGAGGGCAAATTTTGGGGTACAACAATGTGCAGAAGGAGGATTTAATCACCACAATGGTTAAGGGGTACTCCTTCTGTTGGAGATTCAGAATCTTAGTACAACTTTTAAGTACACTAAGAAATGGTTGTAAGTTGGTTTCAGACTATGGTTGCATGACATCTTAGGCATCCAATGTGTCATGATAATATGTGTGAAGGTACAAGGGCATGAATCAGAGTGTGCTTGTTATGTGACTAGTTCATGGTACTTGGAGTTATTCCCAGTGAACTAGTGGGTGTTTAGTGTTGTGTTTTCTCCATAATTAAGTTTTGATTGTCCATGACAGGAGGATTCAGTGGACTAATTGGTTTGTTTGGAGCATGTGAAGTTCAAGCATATAGAGTTATTGCCCTACAATGAAGATGATGTTAGATAACATGTTGAGACATGTTGCTACAAGATGTAGCTGTTTATGTCCTTATGAGTCTCTGAAGACTCTAGCCAAATGTTGCTAGATTATACAATCCTTCTCCAAGAGGATGTGTTGGTTCTACGAGAATTTATTTTTCTCTGCAGCAGTGAGTGGGATAAAGAAGACTATCATATTGATTTTTAGGAGGTGTCACATCCTCTTCCAAGAGTATCAAGAAGAAGATTATGTATAGACCCCTAAAGCCCTAGAGTAAATCAGTTCCTCCCTCCAACAAAAGAAAAGTTAGACCTGATAGCTCCTTAGATGATGATGAGGATGATGTCCAAGACATCTCTCCTTTGAAGAAGTCTGTAAGCAAGAAGCTTTCTGTCAGGGTGCCTGATGCTCCTGTTGACAACATTTCCTTTCATTTTATTGGCAATGCTAAAAAATGGAAATATGTCTTCAAAAGAAGGATTGCTCTTGAAAAAGAGTTGGGAGCAGGTGCACTGGAATGCAAAGAGATTATGGAGCTGATTTCTTTAGTTGGCTTATGCTGATCACAGAAGAACCTGTGCACCGGCTGTGTCTTCTAATGGGAGCTTCTTAAAGGATTTCTATATACAATGAGTCCTTTAAATGATTAAGAACCAGATTGATTAGGTTCTCTATTATGGAGTTGATGTACCACATGATGTCTTAACATCATGATTGTTGATGGATGTTTTGTTTAATGCTTGGGATTGTTCATGTGAAGTTGGATTCTTAAGCATTATTGTGAGAAGTGGCATTTCTGACTATGTGGATTAGAATATAGAGATTATATTCCAATCTACAGTAGCATGCTTGATGAATGCATTACTACCTTGTTGAAGAATCCACTAGTATCATCAACTACTAGTGGATATAAAGGCGCAAGGCTGCTAACAGATACTTAAGGGGTATTTTTTTGCTGCAAGTCACTCCAGAAAAGGTTTGGTGATCTGGAGAAACTAAGAGTTTTTGGAGTTTGTGAGTGACTTAACACCTAGTATGCATGACATCTTGCCTATTCAAAAGGTCATGATACAGAGTGTGGTTATGATAAGACAATGATCAAATGTGTCCTTGTGTTGTGAAGAAGTCAGGGTTCCTGGAAGAATTCTCAAGGAGTGAGAATATTTGACTCTAGTTAGACTCTACTGAGGGAGTCAAGGTTTAGCATATGCGGGAAGTGCTGGAGTTTCTCATCTAGTGCACAAGTCTTCATCTTCAGCTGGAGCATTAGTTACTCATAACAAAGGGAGTCATGTGGATATCTGTAAATTGTTTCTGCAATGATACAAGTATTGTCAAGCCAGAATATTGTTTATTTTTATAAAGGTTCTATTAGGAAATGATGTATATACAACATGTTGTGACATATGAAGTTATGGATAAACTTAACAAGACATGATTTTTTCTAACTATGAGAAGCTTGGTGATGATCAGAAGTTCACATATCTCTTACAAGTTTAATGGGAAGTCTGGGAGAATTTATTTTTCTCTATAGATTTCAAAAAGACTCCTTGAGGGTCTATATTATGAAGAGGTATCACAAATGTGATATTTTGATATCTTAGTGTATGTCACTAAGTCTAAGTGAAAGAAGAACAATTAGAATCTAGTATGAACAGGTGGATAATCTGGTGAAGCATCCCTAATTGCTGGGATAAAATGTGTTGATTACTGAAATAAGAAGACAATGTCTGACTAAGTGTCAGGACATTATTCAGGACATGTTCCTGCATGGTCAACATAGGGTGGAGTGGCCTATGTGTTCAAACACATGGTTGTCTGACTATGCATGTGTAGGAAGTAGCTATAGCATTCAAATCCATTATGGACGGTGCACATTGATAGTTGAAGTCTCCTCCTCAAATATTGTTTCTTTTGACCAAGATTGGTGCTACAATATAGGATCGTTATTTTCTAAGTAAAAATCCCAGTTATTCATAGAGATTTCTCTGTATCTCTGTAACCCCGTGAGCTTCTTGAGTCCATAATTCTTATGGATTTTATTCGAGTTTGGGTAAGCTGTGCTTGGGTCTGGTATTATGAAGGTCTCCTTTGCCAATTTTGGATATAAAGGGGGAGTAAGGTGAATTAGCTCAGATGTTGTTGCTTCCACAAGTGGTTATTATTAATGTTCACAGATGTAAAAATAAGATGTTCGATCCTATTTCAGTGACATATGTTTGTGACCTGTGATCTGAGTTATGAACACAGTTGTGATCTGTGTTTTGAGTTATCAGGGCGGTGGTTGATTTGGTCTTAAGGAGTTATTAAAAATTCTCTTATTCAACCATTGGTCTTCTATGTTTAAAATATGTTCCTGCATTGAGGGGGAGTACAAGTTATCTTCTGCTATCTTCTTCCTCGTGTGCATCAACCAAACTTCAAGACTTTCCTTCCCTTTATCCTGAAACTGATGTTCGTTGATGCTGATGCAATTGAGTTCTTCAGAGTGCTACAAAGAAGATGTCGAACAAGATGTTGAGACATTATTTTTAACTGAAGATCTATTGTTGTGTGAAGTAGCTTCTGAATTGTTGTAATCTCCTAGATTGCAATTGTTTTTAGTTTTTTTGTTTTAGCCAAAATTTGCCAAAGGGGGGGAGATTGTTAGTTCTCTTGTTTTAGGATTGGCTCAATTTTTGTAAAACAAATAATAGCAGCAATGAAGAATTGGATAAGAAGAACAGGTACACCAAGAATTCCTATTACAATGTCAGAACATGTTGTGTTGAACTTTTTCAACAATTGGACCAACATGTCGAAGAAGATGTCTTGACATCGCGCCTGCTGAGCTGGATTAATAAGATTCAGTTTGTTCTTAACATAGGCAGAATATTCAGGAGAATATTATGCATCCTATGTGGTGCATATTTAAAGGTCCAGAAAATCCAATAAAAAAACAAGGAGAATGCAGACTTTCTAAATAAGGTGATTATTTAGGAAAGTAAAGATTGAAGACCTTTCTTGTGGCAGAAGTTTTTGCAGTTTGTTACAACTGATTTGTTGTGATTGAAGGCCCAAAACCAGTTGGGTAACAAGTTATAAATTTAATTGTTTGTAACCTAGAAAAGATACGACTCAAGATTTAGAAGTTTAGGGTTTTGTCAAGGTAAAACTCTCGGGTTGTGCGAAGGTTACCATGTTTACCTCGAAGCCTGTAGGTAAGAGGTGTATTGTTTTTGGAGGAAGCTTTGAAGCAACTCCAGGATGTGTTCTTAGTTAGGATCAAAGCTAACAAACAATGGAGTTTGGCTTAGAAACTTAGCTAGGTTGTCATGGGAGTGTGTCTTCCAAACTATCTATTTGTGTGATCAGAATCTTGGTGAAGGGTCGTTAATGTAGTGACTGAGGTGTTGACTGCTAGAAATCATTGCGATGATTGGAAGTGGGATGGGGATATTAAATATCTAGGGAGGACCTAGGTATAAGGGTAATTGGGTAGTGATTAAGTGTGTAGATTATCAACGGGTGTGTTGGCTGTAGGGTCTGTAAATTGATACTGCTGATAATGGACTTCATTCCTAGCTTAGTAGTCCGCAGAGTAGGTGTTGTTGTACACTAAACTGGGTAATCAATTATGGTGTGTTATTTATCTTTTCAGTATTGTTTTGCCTGTGTGTTTATGTCAAATTAGATGTCTCGACATCCTTATAGGACATCTGAGTCTGCTGTGTCAGAATTTCAATTGGTATAAGAGCAGGCATCATGTTCTGTTCTGGGTGAGATTATGGGAAGGTATTTTCTGGTCATGGGCAAGGAAGAAAGTATTTACTGAAAAGAGGTATGAACTTGTACAATTCATACTACTATATGGATGATCTCTTGGCAAGGATCATTGGTTATATGTGACAGGTATTGTTCTTCGCTGTTCCCATCAGGCTTGCAGCTTAGTGGGAAGCTGCTGTATGCAGGGATTATTTCTTTAGTCCTAGGTTGCCATGCATGTACTTGGATAGTGGTTTAAGCATTGTGTCTAAATATTGTTGAGGAGTTCATTATATTCTGCTACATAGTTTCTGATATAACCCTGAAAGTATGGGAAGGATACTAGGGTTGTTGCCCTCAACAGAATATATACTGACATTTTCAACCATATTAAAAGTGTCAAAGATACTTGAGATTTTGCTCAAGTCCACTCATAAAGACATTTATCAATAAGATTGAATGATCTATGATGCTCAGATACATCTTCAAATTTACCTTGAAGACTGTCAAGGATGTTGTGTTCCAAGAAGAAGGAACTGATGTTCTATAGGATGTTAGAACATTATTTCAGCAGGCATACAACTACCAGTTAAAGAAAAGATTCTTTGGGTGTTGAACAAAAATGTTATGAATAATTTTTGTTTGGAACCTACTCTGGATCTGGAAGAGGATGCATTGATCCGCTGTCGCGAGCGAATCAAAAACGAGTTACTTTAAAAAATGTGGTTTAGCGACAGTGGCTTGAGTATCGTATCATGAGGATTCTTGTATTGTTATTAACCAACAGAAGTGATTATGGAGAATTTAATTCATGATCAATTTTTAAAAAACTAAGCAAATAAGTGATTATAAAAATAAGTCGATCTACTGTTTTCAGGTTCCTACTAATCATTGGTTTTTACCTTACCAATTCCCTAAGCGGCTTCGTCCTCTATTCGATTTCAATACCAATTGACAAGCGCAATAGATATAAAATAGATTTAATTCCCATTCCGAATTAAGAAAACGGATTAATACAATCGTGAATTAAGAAACACGACATAGAACGCGATTTAACGACTAAGAGACGTAAAGAAAGGTTAAAGATTAGGAATACAATCTTACGAATTTAATCAAGACATTCCATGAAATAACAGATTAAGTAAATGCAATTTCATAAAATAGAATTGAAAGAGAAATGAAATTGAATTGATAAATTAAAAACCTCAAAGCATTAGAACGCGATTATAGTAGATCAACTCTGGATGATTAGTTCTTCATTCAAGCGTACAAGTCAAAGTTTCCATCGTGAAAAGTGAATTATATTTCCTTTCTAGCATGACTTAAAATCTTATAAACAAAATAGGGTTTTTGACTACTAACTCAAACTGGGCCGGAAACATAAACCAGGCCCATAAAATGACTCAAAACAAATTATTTTCTAACATCTGGAACTTCAACGAATTACTGGGAATTATTCTCTCCGGATTAGCTTCCGACTCCAAAATAAAAGTTGTAGATATTTCTCTCATCTTTCCAACGATTATTAGAACACGTCGATCCGATTTTCGAAGCTCCAGTTATGATTTTTTCATTGAAAGCTGCTAATGCTGAAAATAAAATACGAAAATCAATTAAAGGTAAAAATAAAATAAATTATAAAAACATCATAAAATAGAAAAATAAACAAAACAAACCATGGAAATTCCTAAGTACAAACATAAGAGAATATGCATCAATATGCACTGATCAAATTCCCCCACACTTAAACTTTTGCACTCCAAGCAAAAATAAAATCAAAACTCAAGAAACGCAACATCATCATCAGTTACTAATTCCAGACTACAAACTCTTCTTCGATTAAGATTGCATCGATAGGTACTAATCTTGCACACTAAGGATATCGTAGGAACACTACACCCCAATTGTGCAGTCATAAGCTTCCTGAATATACAACCCAATTCGAATCATGTTATTATGCCAAAGCCTAACTTACTCATCCTCCTTTTTTGCTCTCTTACATTCTGGCACAATCACATTAAGCTCGTTATCTCCATACACTCATAGTAAGACGACCGGTTAGTGACTCTGATCCTTTTTGCACGGGGTTCTGGTACATGAGTGGTATAACCCTTTGCTTACCTAATTGTAGTTGTAGGGGATTGTAATCCGGCTTACCAAGTTCAGCACCAGAAACCTCTGAACCAACCTACAACAGGTATGATAATCAAATTTTGTAGGTTCTACAACTGTTGGGTTAAGTGACTGGGTGAGGGTTACCAAACTTAGAAGGTACATTCCCTTTTTTTTATAAATAAAACCTGGATCACTCACTTATATTCATCGGCTTCCCTGCATATAAAATGTGTGAGATGATAATGACTGCTAAGATAAACTACTCAAGAGCTGTTAGAGAATGATAATTCAAGGCTATGTAATAATAATTATTCAAATTAATTTCCACGTGCAGGAGACTTACAGTGTTAAGACGATACCAATCTTGCGAACTTTTTCCAAGTCTCCACAACTAACCTACATTAATCTTATAACCCAAAACTTACAAAAGGATGCAATTTTTTTTATAATAACTGAAAACAAAACAAAACAACAAACAAAAACAAAGAAAATAAAAAAAATAAATGATTTCCTCCCCCACGCTTAAAACACACATTGTCATCAATGAAAGAAACAAGCATAAAATAAGAGCGAGGAGAGCGAGGAAAGAACACACCCGAGAAGTCAAGGCAGATAGATGATCACATAAGTAGCCTTTCCTAATGAGAGCTCTTTTATAGTTTCCTCTTTCAACGTGAGACTCTCATGGAATAGCTTGAGGTGGTGTCCTTTGACTTTATAATTTTTATCAGTACCTTCACTTTTATTCCTGGATCAAAGAATGTTCTTCTAAAAGTAAAAGTGTCAAATGGACACGTGAACGTGATCTCATCTTTCACAACATCAAGGATCAAAAGGTTACGGGACTGGCTCATTGCTTTTGCTACATCTTCAAGTGAGATCCTATGCATACACATGGACAGACTAATATCAGAAATATCATCTAAGGTACATCCAAGTCCTTTCTTATGCTTCTTCAAAACCTGCAAAAATTTACTTTCTTGATTAAAATAAAGTTTAGAAGAAATTATAATCGGAAGTTTTTCATTCATCTCTAGATAAGCATAATTAAGATTTTCAGGAATTAGTTTCAGCTCTCGGGAAGGTGGTTGTTTAATGGATGGTTTGTTTCGGGCAGTCGGAGTATCGAGAGCTTCTTCTACATAAACAACTTCATTTGCAACCTCATCTGCAGTAAGAATATCAACTTGCAAGGCGACCTCAATTTCAGCACAAACAGAGCAAATTTTAATATCAGTACAAACATCACAAGAGTAAACATCATCAAAATCAGATAATGATGGAAAATCAGCTGTAAATAAATTAGTACTAGTATCATGAACAGTCTTAGAAAGCAACTCTATTGGAAAAACAGAATTCTCTTCCAAGGGTTGTTGGTTAGATCCTTGAACTTGTTGTATGATATTCATCAAAAAGGCAAGTTGTTTAATCTGTGTTTGCAAAGTCTGAAGAGTAGAATCTATTTGTTGTTCAAACTGGAGATTATTTGCAGCAATTTGTTTGACAATATCCTCTAGTGAAGGCCCGAAAGGTGCAGAGCACACAACCTGAAATTCCTTCAAATTCTTATGCGGATCCTCACCTATAAGACCATTAAACTTTGGCAACAAGTGTATTAAATCAAATTTCAATTTAATAGGTACATCAGTTGTAGGATAGTCAATACAAATACCATTATAGTTCACATCAAGGGCAGCCAACTGCCTCAAAGTTCTTTGTTCATCCATGTTATCAACAAACACATAAATATCAATTATGTCTCAAACAGACAAAAACAAATAAAAAGAGGAAAATGATTAAACTAAATTCATAAAAATATAAAAATATCGAAATTAATCTAATGAAGTAAAACATGAATTTTGAGATTTTTTTTTGAACTTTTTCGACACTGTGAAAACAATAATAAATTAATTTAAAATAGAAAAAAAGGAATATGCGATTTTGAGGGCCGAAATCTTTTAGAATTCTATTCTAAAGGAGTATTGTTCTTCGATTTTTTTCTGAACTTCTGGAAAGAATTAGGAGCAAATCGAAACAGTGAGTTTCAAACTTACCTGGTAGGCTGAAAAACTGTACTGCAACCGAAATTGCAACCCTGAAAATCAAAAAACACAACAAAAAAAACAAGAAAAAAATAGCAAGAACACTATACATATGACTAAAATATTAATTAATAACAACAAGAATCCACGATAACGGCGGCAGTTTGATCCGCTGTCGCGGGCGAATAAAAAACGAGTTACTTTAAAAAATGTAGTTTAGCGAAAGTGAGTCGAGTATCGTATCGCGAGGATTTTTGTATTGTTATTAACCAACAGAAGTGATTATGGATAATTTAATTCAGGATCAATTTTTAAAGATCTAAGAAAATAAGTGATTATAAAAATAAGTCGATCTACTATTTTAAGGTTCCTGCTAATCATTGGTTTTTACCTTACCAATTCCCTAAGCGGCTTCGACCTCTATTCGATTTTAATACCAATTGACAAGCGCAATAGATATAAAATAGATTGAATTCCCATTCTGAATTAAGCAAACAAATTAATACAATCGTGAATTAAGCAAACACGACATAGAACGCGATTTAATGACTAAGCGACGTAAACAATGATTAAAGATTAGGAATACAATCATACGGATTTAATCAAGATATTCCATGAAATAACAGATTAAGCAAATGAATTTTCATAAAATATAATTGAAAGAGAAATGAAATTGAATTGATAAATTAAAAGCCTCAAAGTATCAGAACGCGATTAAGGTAGATCAACTCTGGATGATTAGTTCTCCATTCAAGCGTACAAGTCAAAGTTTCCATCGTGAAAAGTAAATTATATTTCCTTTCTAGCACAACTCAAAATATTATAAACAAAGTAGAGTTTTTCGCTACTAACTCAAAATGGGCCGGAAACATAAACCAGACCCATAAAATGACCCAAAAAATTATTTTCTAACGTCTGAAACTTCAACGAATTACTGGGAATTATGCACTCCGAATCAGTTTCCGACTCCAAAATAAAAGTTTTAGATCTTTCTCTAAGCTTTCCAACAATTATTAGAATGTGTCGATCCGATTCTTGAAGCTCCAGTTATGATTTTTTCATTTAAAGCTGCTAATGCTGAAAATGAAATACGAAAATCAATTAAAGGTAAAAATAAACTAATTATAAAAACAACTAATGACAATCTCACGGGAAACCGCCAGTGACTAACATCTAATGACGCGTTCAGGGATCCATACTAGATATAATGTTCATTAACCCAACAGAATCCGATTCACCAGAATCTCTTACCAGGATTTCCTTCCAATGATATCCATCAGTGATCTCAGAAGGCTGGCCTTCACTCAGTTCCCTTTGAGATATGACTACCATTGACCCAATAGAATCCACTATCAGGATTTCATCTACAAGGGCCGCAACCAAAGTCTTCTTGAGAATTTTGACTCAACCGAGTCTCTCAAGGAACCATCAAACAACTGTTTGGTTTATATTTATTTACAATAATAATGCTTCTACACAAGCTAGATGTAAACATAATTAAGTACATCAGAAGAACCTAATACACACTAAAAATATTACATCTTATTATAGCTTCAGTAACACCCCAAAAATATAGATTAATTATTTAATTAATTTAGTATGAATGTTGTTGATTATTGATAAATATATAAATTATGGAGAATTAGTCGATACGGTTTATTTGTATGAGTTGATAGATTTTATGATCTGATGTGATGTGATATGATGTGATACGTTTGTTGATTATGAGATGTCTTAGAAATTATAGAAGCTGAGGTGTTAAGGGTGTATGACCGAAACCATAGAACCATAAGGGTGTGGTGAGAAGACTAGTAATCATATTATTATTATTATTATTATTAATATTATTATTATTATTATTATTATTATTATTATTATTATTATTATTATTATTATTATTATTATGATTATAGATACAAGTTATTTATAATATTAGTAATTAAAAATAAGGAAGGGTAATATGAGGTTATTGATATTAAGGGTCTAAAGAGATAGAGAGAATCATTATTATCAATCGATTGTAGAAACAAGAGAAAAGGGAAAAAGAGCATTTTTGGGAGCAATGGGGAAAAGAAAGAACCTAGGGCTAAAGGGAAGACTCCATTGGAGAAGGGAAGAGAATTCAAAACCTAATATAAGGGTGGGGTTCTAACTCTATAAGGGTTTGTATGATGATGGGTTATGGTGGAGTTAGGTTATGTAAATATATGTTCATCTTTGTGAGAATCGGGTGTTTTATGGGATTTATCTATGTGACAATTATTGATGATGAATGGCTGTGAAATTCTTGCATTTGATGTTGTATAAATGAAGTTGATTGATGGGTGATGTTTGAGTGTAATTTTATAAGAATGATTTTTGATTTGGATGAAAGAATCACTTAATTTAAGTGCTTAATTATGTTTTTGTATGAATTAAAATGGTTGGTATTGAGGTATGAATGTGGGAAGTTCAATTATAAACATTAACGATATAGTAGTTGAAAGTTAGACATGTTTACCGGACAAATAAGTGCTTTTCTTAATATAAAAATCTGATTTTTTTATTCTGGAATCGTGAGAATCGGTTACCATATATGGGTACCCGGTTACCACTCGAAAAATCATTTTTCATCATTTTGATAGGGGGTAACCGGTTACCATATATGGGTACCCGGGTACCCGACTGAAACTGATAGATTTTTGAAAATTTTGAAAAATCATAACTTTCGCCTCGGGTGACCGTTTGACGCACTATTTGACGGCTGGAAAGCTAGAAATATTTTCTATAACATGAAATTAATTTTTATAACGGTGGCCTAATTTTTTATCAGAACAATTGCGATGAATGTGTATGTTGGATGAGTTATGACACCAAATGTTGTGATAAGCTTTGTCTTTGTCGTACCCATGATGTGCGAAGAATTTACAGGTGATGTTACAGTACTAGGAAGATGACGTTGGCCAAAAAATTGGCTTGATGTTGATGGTATGCTAAGGATTTCATAATTGTGGTTGTAGCATGTCGTATTTCATGCATTGTTGAGGGCTTATGCTCTGGCATATGTTGGTAACTTGTTGAGGGTCTATGCTCTGACCTATATGGAAATTATTGAGGGCTTATGCCCTGGCCTATATGGAAATTATTGAGGGCTTATGCTCTGGCATATATGGAAATTTGTTGGGAGAGGGCTTATGCCCTGATGGTACCACATGCATCCCCTTTAGAGTCAGTTGTATCATATTTGTGGAATTGTTGAATTGTGAACTTGTTGGTGTGGTGTAACTAATAATTGTCGAACTTGAAATCTTGCATGATATACCTATTGTTTAATTATAATTATATAACCTATTATATTGTTATGATATCTCACCCCTTCTGTTTAAATTTTGCCTCTACATGGGTAACGCGTAGGTGACAAAAATTAGATGGCTTGAGGTATGAAGTTGCGCCTCGTATTGCATAGATTAAGTCAGGTCTGGCTCTGATACATAACATCAGGGATAAACACTTGTTTGCTTATTTAGTTGTTATTTATTTTAAAAGGATTGTGAGAGTATTGTAAACTTTCTTTTATTTGATAAGACGTTGCTTATGAGTTGTTAGAGTGGATGACTGAATATATTTTGAATTGTCTTCCTTTGCATTAATAAAGAGAAGTTGAAAACCATGTTTTGAAGATGTTGTCGGTTCATCCGATAGAAGTGTGTTATGTATCCATTTGTTAAATGTTTGAGCAATTTGTGTGATATTGAATGATGTGACATCCTATTTGTTGTTGATGTAAAAATTTAATTTACTCTGATTTTATTAAATATGCGATGGGGAAAATAGGGTGTTACAATTGGTATCAGAGCAGGTCGGTCCGTCCGGCCAAGTTATCTAATGTTGTTTGTTCCTTAGTACGCGACAAGTGTGTGAAACACCGTCAGTGCTTGCTTGCTTTTCTAATCACTTGTTTGTAATATTGGGATTAAAAAAGTGGGGGAGAAGCTTGTGCTTCTTTGAGATGGTTCAGGTGTGAACAATTGGTTTAGTATGTCGTGAAGTGCATGGGTGCAGACGTTAGTGTTGCTGTGTTATTTTTCCAATTTTGAAGGAAGCATGGATTAAGGATTTACTCCTAGCAGTCGGGTCAGAGTGTCCTTGAGCGGGAATGATCATGTACTTGCGTTGTTCGTATCTCTAAGAATGGATGGCGATGTTATGACTAATGATGTACCAGTCGTGCGTTGGTCCTAATGTTTTTCTGGAGATAATTGCGACTTGTCGTTAAAGCGAGATGTTGGATTGACTTAATGTTATCCTTGGAGTGGACTGTATGAAGTGAAACCAAGTGATTTCGAATTACTTTGATGAGTCGATGCACATTCTTATGCCAGAGGATATCTGTTAAGCAAAGTAGTATGAATCTTAGAAGGTGAAGCTCAGATGGTTGCAATGTTTCAGCATTGCCAGTTGATTGTGAAGTTGTCAATGTTGAGTTAGCATTGTGTGTGATGTCGATGTTTTTAATGGTGATAAAGTGATGATTTGATGTAAATTTTATGTTGGAATCACATATGTGAAATGTTGCTGATGTTGTTGGAAGGTTGTGGATCGCGAGTAAGAGATGGAACTTGAAGATATTAGTAGCCTTGTAAAAAAAGTTGGAATTTTGATGTTTTAGAAACTGAATTTTGAAGAAAGTAATGCGTATCTAGAGTTATGATAAGAATGGGGTTTTAGATATATGTTGGAAAGGATTTTGTACACATAAAATGACAAAAAACTGCTTCTGTTCCGCCGGTACCCGGTTACCATATATGGGTACCCTAGTAGCCTGCAATGAAAATCAGCAGAACTTCAAAATTTTATAACTTGAGTTCCGGATGTCCGATTTGAGTTCCATTTGAAGCGCTAGAAAGATAACATGATTAAATTTTTTTTAAAAATGGTTCCATCACCTGGAAGTAATTTATTTGTCACGTAATGATGTTGGATGAGAGGTGAAATTTGATGTTGATCTCGTGCTTGATACCAGACTTGTCCTATGGCACCATACAGGATATCAGTTCAAAAGTTAGGAGAATTGGAGAATTTATTAGAAGATGTACAGATAAATAGATTTGTAAAACAAAATGTATCATTTTGGGAGCTTTGATGTCATTATTTAAGGAAAAAGAAAGTAGTATAAAACTGTATGTGGATTACCGATAACTGATTAAAATAGTGGTTGAGGTTACATATCTACTTCAGATGATTGACTACTGGATGGACCAACTAGTAGACGAGTATGTTCTCAGTATAATTGGATTGGGGTCGAATTACCTTCATATACATATGAAGAGTGAGGGTAGTTAGAGGACAAATTTTAGAAATCAGTGAAGTTATTTTGAATAATTGAATCAGTTTGTTATGGTGTTTCGTGAGGGCATTTTGGTTTAATTTGAGTCAGAAAAAGGAAATGTTGAATGTTGTGACTCGAATTACAGTGTCGAAAGGGAAGGAAACGTATGTTGAAATGTCAGGATGTAGATTATAATTTGAAGAGGTGAATTTTCTTGAACATGCTATTTCGAACGAAGATATTTGTGGAATCTATTAAAAGTAAATAGAGGTTTATGTCGAGAGACTCTGAAATTGGTTATGAGACTAGAACTTTTCAGGAATTAACTGGTTATTATCGCAACTTGCTTGAGATGAGGTCAAGTGAGATAAGTTGTTAGTGAACGAATTAAGGGAATGAAATGCTTGACATTAGTAAAGATGTGAATGTATTAGATAAGTGCATAGAGATGCAACTTATGCTGATTAAGCATGATTAGAGTGATGGTAGCGTTGAGATTGTGATTATAATGAGATCCAAATGTGAGATTAGAGGAAAGAGTAAGGATTCATTGATGTGGTCAAAATCATATAATTGGACAAACACTTATTTTGGAATGAGATGATTTGGATTATACTTGGTGTAGTAGTTTTCCTGTATTAGAATAATACTTAGCAATTGTGACAGCTGCGTGCGTATAAAGGAGACTATGAAATGGAGTTTTGGTGTTCATGTATCATTGACGAGGTAGAAATGAAGGAAATTAAGAAAAAAATTTGTAATCCTTGGAGAGATTGTTGGACATTATGCTCAGGTAACCTTGAGCACAAGGTGAAAGACGCTATTATAGTTGGGTAATGATGATTTATGCCACCGTTATGGTTGTCGGTTACCTATTGAAAAATTGAGGAACTGATCACCCTTAATCTCTTGTTGATAGTAGACGAGATCTTAATGGATGGGATAAACATGTCTTACTAGCTTGATGTTGTATAAAGTGATTGGTGTTTAATCAAGAGGATAATTGTTCACCATTTTGTGTGAACCTAATGAAAAAAGTGGCTATGAAAGAGTTGGGATTTATTAAGCAGTTTAGAGACTTGAGTTGGTATGTGAGCTAACGCTGCAGAGTAGACGGTTAAGGATGTCGAAAAATGAACAATGATTTTCTGGTGGTTACTAAGGAGAGTCTGAAGATAGATGTGAAATTTGTAGATCTGATGGTTGGTAGAAATCAAAATGAAGACATTGACTTAAGATATATGATCAGAGTAGCAAAGTGGAAGTGTAGTTTGACACAATTTGTTATACAGGTATGACTTTGTAGTCAAAGATTAAACATTATAAGTTGTGGGATAATGCAAACTATTAGACATTCTATGATGGAATTGTTAGGTGAAAGGTTACCTATATTATTAGTGTTATTACCAAGCCAATAGATGTATTGAATTGCATGATTGATTTTTGGGATATATCATGGTGGCTCTATGGTTGTGTTGATGTTCTTAGGACGATATTATTGTGTGATGTAATAATATAGACAGTGTTCATGTCATGAGACTCTGCATTCTTAAGCTATGTTGTTGTATCGTTTCCTATGGAAAGGACTCGAGGGTGAGCATATTTTTCCTTATGAAGAGAAATTAGAGAAACGTTACTTATAGTGACTGAAAATACCTTATTGTGTTCCGGTTCAAGCGTGCACAATATCATAAAGTAATAGATCGTGTATCACATGGTGATGGGACAAGGATAAAAATGGATATGTGCATTCATAACTTAGTAGCAATGCATCTTGTTGGATTGTTGTATTTGATGATATATAATGTTGGATAGTAGTATTCGAAAGATTTCCAAACATGACGTTGGAGTTGTAGGGTGGGATGCGAGAGTCGTATCCGGAGTTGTTCGCAATAGGTAATTTTCGAGGACGAAAATATTGTAAGTGGGAGAGAGTTGTAACACCCCAAAAATCTAGATTAACTATTTAATTAATTTAGTATGAATATTGGTGAATATTTGAATTATGGAGAATTAGTCGATGCGGTGTATTTGTACGAGTTGATAGATTTTATAATATGATGTGATGTTATGTGAGGTGTTTGTTGATGATGAGATGTCTTACAAATTACAGAAGCTGAGGTGTTAAGGGCGTGTGACTGAAACCATATAACCACGGGGGTGTGGTGAGAATACTAGTAATCATTTTATTATTATTATATTTATTATTATTATTATTATTATTATAGATAAAAGTTATTTATATTATTAGTAATTAAAAATAAGGAAGGGAAATACGGGGTTATTGATATTGGGGGTCTAAAGAGATAGAGAGAATCATTATTCTCAATCAACCGTAGAAACCAGAGAAGAGGGAAAAAGAGCATTTTTGGGAGAAGAGGAGAAAAGGAAGAACCTAGGGATATAGGGAATACTCCATTGGAGAAGGGAAGATAACTCAAAACCTAAGGTAAGAGTGAGGTTCTAACTCTATAAGGGTTTGTATGATGATGGGTTATGGTGGAGTTAGGTTATGTAATTATATGTTCATCTTTGTGAGAATTGAGTGGTTTATGTGATTTATCTATGTGACAATTATTGATGATGAATGGGTGTGAAATTCTTGCATTTGATATTGTATAAATGAAGTTGGTTGATGGGTGATGTTTGTGTGTAATTGCAATAACAATGATTTTTGATTTGGATGAAAGAATCACTTAATTTAAGTGCTTAATTGTGTTTTTGTGTGAATTAAAATGGTTGGTATTGAGGTATGAATGTGGGAAGTTCAATTATAAATATTAACGGTATAGTAGGTGGAAGTTAGACATGTTTACCGAACAAATAAGTGTTTTTCTTAACATAAAAATCTGATTTTTTTTATTCTAGAGTAGTGAGAATCGGTTACCATATATGGGTACCCGATTACCACTCGAAAAATAGCATTTTGGCCGTTTTGATAGGGTGTAACGGGTTACAATATATGGGTACCGGGTAACCTACTGAAACTCATAGATTTTGGAAAACTTCGAAAAATCATAACTTTCGCCTCGGGTGTCTGTTTGACGCACCGTTTGAACTGTTGGAAAGCTAAAAAAATTTCTATAACATGAAATTAATTTTTATAACAGTGGCCTAATATTTTATCGGAACAATTGCGATGAATGTGTATTTTGTATGAATTATGACACCAATCGTCGCGCTAAGCTTTGTCTTTGTCGTACCCATGATGTGCGGAGAATTTACAGGTGATGTTAGAGTACTAAGAAGGTGATGTTGGCCTGGAAATTGGCTTGATTTTGATGGTATGCTTGGGATTGCATAAATATGGTTGTAGCATGTCACATTTCATGCATTTTTGAGGGCTTATGCTCTGGCCTGTGTTGGCAACTTGTTGAGGGATTATACTCTGGCCTATATGGCAATTGTTAAGGGCTCATACCCTGGCTTATATAAAAATTCATGAGGGCTTATTCCCTGGACTATATGGACATTTTTTGGGAGAGGGCTTATTCTCTAATGGTACCACATGCATCCACATTAGAGTCAGTTTCATCGCATTTGTGGAATTGTTGAATTTTGGAATTGTTAGAGTGGTGTAACTAATAATTGTCGAACTTGAAATCTTACATGATATACCTTTTGTTTACTTATAATTATATAACCTACTATATTGTTATGATATCTCATCCCTTCTGTTTAAATGTCACCTCTACGTGGTTAACGCACAGGTGACAAAGATTAGACCGCTTGAGGTATGGAGTTGCGCCTCATATTGTGCAGATTGAGTCGGGTCTTGCTCTGATACGTAACACCGGGGATGAACGCTTGTCTACTTATTTGGTTGTTATTTATTTTAAAAGGATTGTGAGAGCATTTTAAACTCTCTTTTACTTGATAAGACATTGCTTATGAGTTGTTGGATTGGATGACTGAATATATTTTGAATTGTCTTCCTTCGCATTAATAAAGAGAAGTTGAAAATCGTGTTCTGAAGATGTTGTCGGTTCATCTGAAATAAGTGTGTTATGTATCCATTTGTTAAATGTTTGAGCATTTTGTGTGATATTGAATGATGTGACATTCTATTTGTTGTTGGTGTAAAAATTTGATTTACTCAGACTTTATTAAATATGCGATGGGGAAAATAGGGTGTTACAGCTCCAATGTGTGGTCTTCTTTTCTTCAAGTAGCTTCTTCATGGACAACAACCCAAAGCACTTGAATTACCGAGGTCTTCTTCTTCTTAAGCTTCTGAAAGCTTTGTTGATCTTGATGTAGTAAAGAGAAGAACTTCTTCATCTAGATTCACTTTAGAACATTCTAGACAACATCCCTTGTTCTAATTTCTTCAATGATCACTTTAGAGCACAACATTTATGTTGTGGATTTGTAACTAGAGTTTTCATGATCATCTTTGTTATCTGCAGCGGCTTATCAAGCTTTGTGCAGCATATGAAATTAAGCACACTGTGAATTTATGATTTCATTATAATGAGTATCAACATGATTGAAGAATCATTTTGATAACAGTTTTTATGGTTGTTGTTATAGGGGTTGATATATTTTTGGTTGTGTTCTAATAGTAACAACTTTCCTTTTTAACATTGAACATCAACAACTTGCGACTTGCAACTTTGAGCTTTGAGCAACCATCCAAGCAACCTGCAACAACTTTGAGCTTAAGAGTTGTGTCTTTAGAGTCTTCAACACTTGATATTGAGAACCGGTTGGAGATAACCTTGGACCTTTAGAACTTCAAGTCTTTGGAATCTTCATACCTTCTTCCTTTAGAATCTTTATCACTTGGTTCTTTAAGAATCCTTATCTTTAGAACCTTGTTGTTAGAAACACAAAGTCTTCATCATTTAGACTTAAGTTAGAAACATTTTCTTCAGACCTTTTAACTTTGTCTTCTTTGAAACAAGTTGTCTTTTAGAAACTAAGTTTTTAGCATCTGGAATTCTGTAGAAACTTTGTCTTCAGATCTTTTAACTTTGTTTCTTTGGAATAAGTTGTCTTTTAGAAACTAAGTTTTTAGCACCTGGACTTCAGTAGAAACTTTGTCTTTAGATCTTCTAACTTTTTTTCTTTGGAACATACTATCTTTTAGAAATGTGAGTCTTCGGCATCTGGACTTAAGTGACAACTTCTGTCTTCGGATCTTTTGATTATTTCCTTAGACAAATATCAGGGCTTACACTTCAGAACCTTCTAGAGTGTCTTACTACTATTCAACAGAACTTGTGTAGCGCAGAAGCATAATCAATTCTCTTTTAATGTCTTGGCCACGCCATCCATCATAAGCAGAACCTGTTTGTTAAGTACTCAACAATAACAAACATCAGTATAACAAAATTGTTCATACAAATATACTCATTTATTATCATCAAAACTCAGAGATGATATTGCAGAACCAAATTTTGTTCATACTCTTTCCTCTAGAAGAAATCTTATAACTGTTCTGAACATATCCTTAAAGACTTGACGAAGAAATCAACTTTTAGGAATAATACACTCACCTCACCTTGTAGGTCATAAATGGTAAACAATCTTCCATTCTCTTAAGACGTAAGATAAGAAATAAATCACCTTCTAATTTCTTCATGGTTGACAACCCTATTTTTATTCTATATATACAAATCTTTGAATAAAAACATCCAGCAGATCACAAGATAATTCTTCAATACAAATATATTCATTAGAAGTCCATCTTCCAGTCAAGCCAGTAATAGAAAACTCATACCGTTGTTCTTGAGATAAGTAGGGAATTCTGTTCCACAAAAATTCAAGGTCTTCACACTCGTATGAATGCTTAGACATTGATCTATACACTAATTCCAGTCTTTCCTTTAGCACCACATACTTGTTGAAGTCAACACATATGTTATGACATGAGGTCACGACATACTGTCCAAACTCTTCAACACCTGATTGGATTTCCTTTAAAGGAACACAATATTAATAAGAAACCCTTCATTACAGAACAAAGTACAATTTCCTTTAAGTTGGAAAAATAATGCTCTTGTTGTTCTTCCATAGCTTGTCACTTTTCATGTCAAACTTCTTGATTAGAAACCTGAGAAAACTTCTTCTTGATCATCTTCACATCTGAATTCTTTTCTTCCAAACACACTTAGATGTGCCTTTTTGAGTGTACTTGAGAAACTCACAAGCATCTTTAGCTACAGTACAAGTGATGCAGAGAACTTACCAATTCCATAAAAGATGAAGTTGATAATTTCAGAGTGACAAAGAGCCAACTCAACATCTCCCTTTTATCTCTTCAGAACTAGGAATCCCTTATCCTGATGATTCTTCAAGCTATATGATCTATTGATAACAAGAATGATATCACTGCAACCTTATAAAAAGAGCAGTAGTACCGAAAAATACTCCCTGAAGCTCACCCAATGGACCATGGTGCCTGCTCTGACACCAATTGAAATTTATCTAGTATAGGCAACACATGTTAATACTGATGTCCCAACATCAGAATGATGTCACTACAGATATTACAACATTTGTTAACAGATTGAGCATATTTATAAAGTTATAACAAATACTGAAACTAAAGATGCGGAATTATAAATAACACATATTGTTGTTAACCCAGTTCAGTGCAACATCATCTACATCCAGGGGCTACCGAGCCAGGAAGGAAGTCCACTATTAGCAGTATTAGTTCAAAGCCTAAACAGTCCTAGTTTACAACTTCTCGCCTAATTCATACCCAATGCAACTTCTACCTAGGAATTTCCTAAATATGAGAAATCTCCATCTCACTTACTAAATCACCTTAGTGATATCTAACTGTCTCAATCCCATTGACTGTATCAAGAATAACTCAACAAGAAGATCATACTTCCATTACAATACTCAACCTAGATTCCCGACTAAGAACAATACTCAACTCAATGCCTAAAGGCTTATGGGTTAGAATATAATGTCGACCACAAGTATCAAAAAATACAAGGAAGACTTACAGCACACAATACACAAGCGACTCTCAAAATATAAAACTATTTTTTCTTCCCCTAATTTCACAATTGTTGAAATGTACTTGATACATTAGGTTAGGTCTTATCTTTAAATACACCTCTGCAGTCCATGGGATTTGAATTCTGCAGCCAGATATTTCTTGATCCACAAGATGAAAAGGTTAGTACCTTAAAAAGAGAGCCTTATTTGAGTAATCATGTTGAATTCGTGAATGTTACTGAGAAAGATGAACCCAAACTCAGTGGGAATAAAACTGATCTTAGTAAAACCACACGTAAGAAATAAGATGTGGAACAACATGTTGAATTACCTGATGATCTATATGTTGAATAGGATGTTGAAACATTTGTTCCAACATCTAGTGAACCACATGTTGAACACCTTATTGATTCAACTGTGGATGTTCCTATTTTTTATGGCTTTCTGAATAACATCTTGGTGGGAATGATGACTCAGACTCTTCTAAAGACCCAATTATTGAGAACGATCATAATGAAGAACATGAAGCTCAAGGGGAAAAGAATGTAGAGGATGATGTTCTAAATAAGACATCTGATGGAATCAATGAAGTAAGTGATTATGATTCTCCTGATGAAAAAGATAAAGGACAAGAGGAGAGGAATATTGAAGCAGTTGAGAATTATAACATCCCTATTGCCCACGTAATGAAGAGTCTCATTAAATGTGTGACTACACCTTAAGAAAAAGACACTCAAGTTAAGGTTAAAAAGTTGGTTGATGTTGATGGAGAAACTAAAATAGATGAATAACCTTTTATGAAAAAAATGGCTAGAATTATGGCTGATGAATTAAAAAAGAATAATAAAAAGTTTTCTGACAAAACCTCCAAGAGGAACACTGAAATTGAGAAGAAGGGAACTCCTCAAAAGAGAAAAATTGAAAAGACATATTCTAAAAAGAAATCTCTTAAGAGGAAGCTTGTGGTATCGAGTGACTATAAAATAGATGGTGAAACAAATGTCCTTGACATTATACCCTCTTCTAAAAAAATATTAGAGGAAACAGGTTACCTATGAATATTTCTGCTGCTCCTTTGGACAATGTGTCTTTTCACTCTAAAGAAAGTGCAAAGAAGTGTAAGTTTGTATGCATAAGAAGAATTTTTTTAGAAAAATATATGGGTATGGATACTTTTGACTGTCAAAAATCTATTTGTTGAAGGAAGTTGTGTTGTTGAAAATAGTGACAAACATTTTTCCTTTCTATGAGAAACTTGTCAAGGAACTTATTGTTAATTTGTCGCGTGATTGCATTAAGGAAGGGAGAAAAGAATTTTGAAAAGTTTATCTTAGAGTATGTTGTGTGATGTTCTCACCAGAAGTCATCAATGCTTATCTAGGTAGAAGCAAGAATGCTAAATCAGATGTTGTCCCCTCTTGACAAGATTTCTAGAGAAATCACAACTAATCAAGTCCTGTAATGACCAAAGAAGAGCTTACCTTCCTCTAGAAGTCATAGTGTAAAATATGTAGTGCTGAATATAATTGGTGCAATAAATTGGGAACAACCATAGTTCAAGCATCACATTTATCTTGGGCAATATTATTTTACAAATTGGGATAAAATCCAAACTGAATTTTGGTGAACTTGTTTTTGATCAGATAATGAAACATGTTAACTCTTATGTTGTAAAACTTTCCATTGCCTTTCCCTATTTAATAACTGGATTCATATTGAAGCAACACCCCAACATAGTGCATATTGATGAAATCAAGAGCAAAAAGTCAGGTTCACTGACTTTGGACTACTTGCTCTTTGTTGGAACACATGTCCCAAACATTATGGTGCCAAGAAACAAAAGTCATGCAACTAGTGGGAATTTTTCTTCTGTACCAAAATCCACCAAAGAGGATGTTTTACATAAATTGATGGAAGTGTCCAAGACTTTACGAGCAACGATAATTTCTGGAACCATCAGGAAGAAGAAGTTGGATGATTTGATCATGTTGTTTACCAATGAAGAGAATGAAGAAAAAGAGCCTGAGAGTGAAAAAGAGGAATCTGAAAGTGAATTTAGAAGTGAAGAAGTGATGGGTAGCTCTTAAGAGTAAGTCGTCTGATGTTGTCAATCCGGATGTGCCAGACATTTGGTCTGACACATGGTGTCTGATGTAGTTGGCGGTTGTTTAAAATCCATCTTTTTTATTTTCTTTTAAAATGTATTTGCGGCCCTTACATGGGTATTATTTGGTTTGTAATGGTGTTATAACTTTAACTTTTATCTGCACTTCTAAACCAAGTATCACTAGTGTTGAATGCCAAGATTTGGTGCTCTAACATCATTTTGTTAAACATATGTGCTATTGGTTGAAGTTTGTCTACTTCTGATCTGATGTGTGTATGTGCTAACATACTAACCTCTGTGCAGACTGGATTATTTCTTTGAGGAACATCTTTGCTAAATTATGAAGAAAAAAGGGGGGAGTAATGGTGGATGTAGTGGAATGGTGTAACTACTATCTTGACAACTGGCCTTGTGGTGTATGAGGTTTAATTGATATATCATGTTGTGCTCAGTACTGAATGATGTTCTAAGTAGCCCTAAGTTATGTTTTGTGTGCACATATGTTGAAGCATTTGACCTGGCATCTAGCCTTCAACCTTATGTGACTGTGTGTGTTGATAAATTTGTGTGTTAGTAGTAGCTTTTGACCTCTGACTACTGACTAGTAACTATGTGTGCATGCATGACTAACCTATCATGAAATAATGCATGTTAACTTCTAATGGGGGCATCATTGTGTGTCAACTAACTGATGTGTAACAACTGCCATGTGTCATACCCCAATTTTTGACCTAAGATCCCATTTTTATTTTTGCATTTTTATACAAAAGTCAAGGTCACTAAATACAGTCGGTTTTAACCTCTCACCTTCGAGCATTGATTACGCAGAAATTGTCAAGTGTTTTGAACATTCTTAGCCTATGTATCACTAACTTCTAATCAAGCACGAAATGTGTGTTTTTTGTTTCTTTGATTTCATGTGCTGACAGGTCTTCTTCGAATGCAACTTGGGCATGTCCTTCGATTGACTCTTAGCCTCCTTAGAATGCAACTTGGGCATGTCCTTCGATTGACTCTTAGCCTACTTCGATTTGGACAAGTGCTGCCTGCAAGCCTACTTCGATTTGGACAAGTTTGCTGCCTGCAAGCCTACTTCGATTTGGACAAGTTTACTGCCTGCAAGCCTACTTCGATTTGGACAAGTTTGTTGCCTGCAAGCCTACTTCGATTTGGACAAGTGCTACCTACAAGCCTACTTCGATTTGGACAAGTTTGCTGCCTGCAAGCCTACTTCGATTTGGACAAGTTTGTTGCCTGCAAGCCTACTTCGATTTGGACAAGGTTATTGCCTGCAAGCCTGCTTTGACCTGGACAAGGTTACTGCCTGCAAGCCTACTTCGACTAGACAAGTTTGCTGCCTGCATGCTTGCTTCGTTTGGACAAGTTTCGATGGGACAAAGTAACCACCTCTATGCACCCTTCGAATCCACTTGCACCAAGGGCCTCTTGCATACTTTTCTTCATACAAGTTTCGTTGTAGCCAAGAGGTATCTTCATACCAGATTTGACTAAGTTCTTGCTTCCCTTGAAAAAGCGCACTTCAATTCAGAAGCCAGGAACTTCCCTCATGCTAAAAAGACAAAAGGAAATGGCTCCCTTTATGTTTGTTTCGATCCATATGCTTCGATTGGGCAGTATGCTTCCTTCGAGCTTGAGCTTTCGATTTGACAGCATGTTTCCTTCGATACAAGCTTCGATTGGGCATTAAATTGTTTCGACCACAAGCTTCGACTGAGGGAAAGGCTTCCTTCGAACAAGTGTGTTTCGATCTCATTCTTGCATTCGACTCAAGACCAAATCTCATTTTCAAATGCCTGCTGTAAGATGCCAAAACAAAACAGAAAAACCTGCAAAAAGCTGCATCATATCAGTCCGAACCAGTCCAAAAACCTGCTATGCAAAACCAGACCTGATGCCTGTAACTTGTATAAAAACGAAAAAAAACACAAAAACAACATTAGAAAGGATCAAAACAGCATTCCAACATTGTTCAAATTATTTTGTTTTCCCTCCAAAAGCTTCAGCCAACTTTGCCTATAAATAAGAGGCTCCAACACATGTTTAAGAGAGGATTTTTGGACCAGTGAAACGAATCACCCAAATTTTCTCAAACACAACAAAACTCTCAAGTCCCTTCAACACTTGTGAGAAAAAACCCAGAATCACATACTTACTTCCTTCGATTTTGAAGAAAAAATACTCTTCAGTATCCTCTGAATCCAGTTTGGAAAGAAACATAAGACTTGTTTCTTTCCTTCCTTCGAATCCAACAGTCCAAGAACAATTGTTGGCCCCCTCTTTCAAATCCAGAACCTTTGACCTCCACTCAAGGTCCCACATCCATTCAACGCCTCCATCAAGGTAAGTCACTCTTACCTTTGAACTTTTCGTTCCATGGCATAACATGTAAATAATATCTTTGTTCGTTTCAAGCATGTATATAATATTGTTCCTTTCGTTTCCACCCCGTTAACATGTTTTTAAAAGTTAACCCTTTCGTTTTGCTTTCTGTTTACCTGAACTAGCTTTAATTATTAAACTGTTTAAAAGATAAATACTAGCATGGCCTCAGGCCATGTTGTCATTTAATGCTTTAAATGAAAGAAACAGGAAACAGGAAATAGGAAACGAAGCCTTTGGTTTCCACACTGACTTCCAGGCCCAGCCAGAGGCACACTTGCACTAAGTCCAGGCCCAGACGAAAGGCACTCCCATTCTGGTGCCAGCCTCCAATCGAAGTACATGACCTGACTGGTGCCAAAGCCTAATCAAAAGATGTGACTTTGCTGTTGCCAGCCCCAATCGAAGGAGGCCAACAAAATGCAAATCGAAGGATACAACTTACTGCTGCCTTTGCCCAATCGAAGGATAGGACTTCGCCTCTGCCAAAGCCCAATCGAAAGACGTGACTTTGCTGTTGCCAGCCCCAATTGAATGAGGCCAACAGAATGCAAATCGAAGGCTGCTCCTTCCAGAATCGAAAGACACTCACTTTTCTTACTTTTATCTTATTTTTTCCTTCATATTTTTTATGCCTTTTGATATGTTTGTAATAGCGTAGGTTTTTATCTTTCTGCATTTTTTTACTTTGTACAAATGCTAGTAATTAGGTGTATAGCAAGATAAAATCAACAAGTAAACAAACAAAAAAATTCAAAAAAAACACTCTTTAATCATTACTTGAATATATCTTAAAACTCGCAAAACACTCAACAAATCAAAACTTCCCCAAAGGGCATGTTATCTCCGTTCTACCGCGATACCGGCCGTGCCTATTGCTAGAATGCGTGCGTTAACATCGCCTACTAAAAAACACAAACAAACCAACCATTTTCTAGGAGGAACTACGTTGTTCTGATTCCTTCATTGGATACGTAGGCAAAGGGTCGGGAAACCCTCACGAACGCAATAATGAAAAACTCATTTCTTTCCCCTTAAGCAAACATAGTTGTAGATAAATACACCCTTGTATATAACAAACAATTTTAACCAAAAAAACAGATATTTCAAAAGGTTCCTGTGGAGTACCGCAGATGCATTGGGTGCTAATACCTTCCCATTGTATAACCAACCCCCGAACTCTTGATCTCTTTCAAAAAACGCATTGTATTTTCATTACTTCTAAGTATTATTTTACATTGCATGTTTTAGGGTTTTATTTCGCTCTTTTCCCTTTCCCCTTGGAAATAATAAAGCGCGGTGGCGACTCTTACTTTTGTGAGTCAAGTTAATTAATAGCTTGATCTCTGATTTTCACCGCTACACCATGCTACTGATTTATTAAGCGGATGTATGCTCGGATGGATGTTCTTCTTCTGTTGTTGATGTTAGTTTTAAGTATGGGATATCTTTTGATACTCAGTTGTGTTTCTGCAAGAAGAGTTGTTTGCCAAAATTTGTCAAAGAGGGGAGATTGTTGTTCCTTTTGGATTGGTTGCATTATGCAAAACAACATGAAGTATGTTCAAGTTGTTTCTGGTGTAGAAGGGACACATGTGGAACACGGTGTTCCAACATGTGTGCTGCAATATCTGGTCTCTAACAATAGACAAATGTTATTGCAGTTTAAGATCAGACTTATTATATCCAAGATTCACTCTACAAAGAAGATATATGAAGAGAGTTAATTTGGATGTTCTGGTACAACATGTGAAACACGATGTTTCAACATGTATGCAGAGCAACCTCTAACCCTTATAAGCGGGCTATGATGGAAGTTTCTAGGTGCAAAATTTATGATTGATATTTAATCAGAGTTATTGCAGATTGGTTAGCAATGTTTGTGTGATTTGTTTGACAATTGTTGCAGGTCAAATCATATTTAAATAGATATTTAATCAGAGTTGTTGCAAATTGTTTAGCAATGTTTGTATGGTTTTACTAAACTAGGTTACCAATCTCTTGTGTTTTTTTATTGATTTTTGCAATGTGTAAGTGTACCATTATATTATCGTCTTACTAGTTTAGCAAGTTGGACCAATTATTCTAACATCGTGTTCAAGATTTGTCCTCTCAGAAACATAATTCCAATTGCAACCGAAGGTATTGAAGGGTTGATGAGAAATTTGTGCTCCTTGTCGTGTTTTCGTCCCTTCAAATTGGCAGACAACCTACAACTTGAGCTTTTACGATTCATGGATGACACAATTAAAGTGGACAAGGTATCATGGAATATGACGACAACAAAGGTTTGATCCTTGACCCTTCTTGGCCAGTTAACAGTAGAAAGTCTTCGATTTGGTGGAGGTATTTAATGTTGTCCATTGAAGATTAGAGGGGAGATTCAAATTATGCAGTTAAGAACTATGAGCGCATATGAGGCCTTAAATACACACAAGTAATTTATTTGCATATGTAAGGTTCATCTACTTTACAATCACCATTACTACATAACTCAAACGTGCGCTTAGATACAATTATTTCTAAAACAGCTTATATCTCTAAAAACCAACACTTACACTTTAAAGAAAATCATTTGATGAAATTCTGCACTATATCTTCAATTTTCCATCATTGTCGACGTTGTTCATCCACCGTAGAACGGGTAACAAGAACTTTCTTGTTAAGATCACTTTTAGGTGCAATACTACCAAGGCCTTTAAGGTGGAAAAGATTGTGTACCTTTCGAGCAATAAGGACACCACAAATGGCTCCCAATGTAAATGTAAAAAATGCCTTCAACATACTTTTAGATAGAAAACACAAATGAGAAAGGAAACTAATGGAATTCAAAGAGGCCCTTATGGATAGGTCAAGTCTTAAAAAATGCAAAAGGTTGAAATAGGGATGTTAAGTCCTTTCTTCAATCCCAGCCACATGCATGCCATCTTTTAGTTGTTAATTTAAGATAGAAAATGAGTGGTATTTGGTTGAGACACTCTTCTATTATGTTTATTATATTTGATTGCATTGGATTAGCAAAAAAAATTGAGAGAAAATAGTTATTTTTATTAAAATAATCTTATTTCTTAGAATTATGAATTGAATATAATCGTCTAAAATAATTTGAAAACTATATTCAAATATTTAAAATAGACTCTAAAAATATCACCAACTTTTAAAAAAGAGTGATATTTTAATTAATTTATAAATAATATTAAAATCTATAAAAAATGTTTTAAAAATATTTTGGCAAAAGTTTTATTCATAAATATAATGTTTGTAACTTTTTCCTAATAGCAAAGTTTCAGTATTTTTTTATATGAAATATCACTACGCCAAAAATAAGTTTTAGCAGCACATAAAAGAAAGCGCTTTTGGAAAAAAGTGTTGCTGTAGGTTTTAAAAAAAATCCGCTTAAAAAAGCGCTTTCAAAGGGTGCCTTAAGAAAGCGCTTTTCAAAAGCGCTTCTAAAGGTCACCCTTAAAAAGCGCTTTTTGGAAAGCGCTGCTAAAACTGGCATTTCATACAATTTTCTAAAACGAAATAGTTTCGTTGATCAATTTTTTATAACGAATCATTAATTTTTTTTTACTATAAAACAATATTAAACATGTTCAAATTTAATATATTATAAAATAATATTAAAATTATATTCTAATAATAATAATAATGTGTTATATTTTATCATAAAATTTAATAATTGTTCCGCTCAAGAACTAGATTTGATTGGAGAGGAAGAATTTATGGTCTGTCGTGGTGGTTCAAAGTTTCTAATACGGTGGAGACATGACTAACATACAAAGTTAACACTTTAACACTCAAGTAAGTAAGAGATTAAAAAGTGAAGTTTGAATGAAAAAATAATTGAATACTTATAAAGTGGCCAGTTTTTCTCTTTATAGAGAAAATGGTTGATAACTGAATGTGCATGGAATGACGTGGAATGCGATTATTCGTTGAATTGAGTCAAGATATTAGCATGACATTATCGTAAAGGATACTCTGTGACACAGTGAAAAAGGGTCTACCATTTTCTCGTGAGGCAACTTCTTGCATAGTTACTAGGATTTCACTCTTCTGGACTAGCAAGATAGGAAAAAAGGACAATGATGCTAAAGAACACACATCAAGAAATTCAAACTCCTCACAACAGGTGCACATGAACCATTACACCTTGTGTTTTAGGAATAAGGCGACCTTCAAGTAGATCGGAAGGCTTATAGATAACTTCATGTCCATGAACACTCGTTGTGAGCAGATATGGTATGAGGTCTTCTATGAAATTACAGTCATCGTCAGTACCATTTTATTTTTGATGATTTGCCAATTTGTGTGCATATGTGAATGTGATTAATTGTTGTAATTCATGTTTGTAATTCGTTTGGATAAGTCTTGCTTCAGCGCTACCTAGTATTGACCTTCGAGAACCTCTTTATTAATTGATTTGGTAGTTGTATCCATGAAAATATTTCCGTTATTAGTCTATAATTTTTTTAATATTAATGTGTCAAGTATTGCTTGAATCACAAGTTAGAATGCTTGAATCAAGGTTGCAAATATGTGTGACTTAAATAATGAATTCTTGGGAAAGTTGAGAATTGCATCTACCTCATTTGGTTTGAATCATGAGAAAGTCTGATTCGAATTACAACTCTCTATAATTCGAATAAGGAGACATACATGACTCGAATCATGGCTTTTATCTCTCATTTTCAACTTTTGATTCAAGTTTTTGTTTCTTTGGTTCAAATCATTACTTCATGATTTGATATAATTTCATTTTCTTTCTTGTTTTTCAAATGTTTCTACACTCTAACACCAATTTATCTCATTTGTTCTTTGTCCAAAAATAAGAGAGTGTAACCAAAATAGGAGAAAAGGAATCTCTTATAAGTAAGTGGTAACACAAAAATCTCTTGTAACACTTGTTTGTTTTTGTAGTAGAACAAGAAACCAAGAGAGTGATTTGATCAATCATAGATTAAATTGATCAATCTCTGAACATGAACCAAGAACATAAGAAAACCATTTTTACGAATAATCTTGGGAGTACTAAAGTGTGTGTTCTTCATTCACCAACACATATATCCTTGTTGATACCTTGAAATTGAACTCCTAGAATGTGGATCTTGTGGGAGTTAGTTATATGTGTGAAATTCTTCATATACTATTCATCATCTTCAACCTTTGTCAAGAACCATTGTTTTAGATCTCCAACTCCAAAGATTGGGTGTGAGAGTTATACTAAAGGTACATTTGGGATTGTAATGTTTTTCTTTGAAGTTATGTATTGTGTATCAGGTGGAATAATGGTTTCTTGTGAATGGATTATAGTTATGAAAGTTATCGCAAAACAAAGTTGGGAGTCATCTTATTATTCGAAGCTAATGAAGATCACTCAAATAAGTCTTTGTCATATTTAAGGAAAGGGTGCTGCCAAAAACGGAGCTTGGAGAAGGTTATTGTAGATAACAAGATCATTGGATCAAGATCAATGAGGATCTTAAATGTAGCAGTTGAGTATTTGCATCAATAGAAGGAAATGTTTGTTTATCTCTGATTAAGATAATCCAATGTCGCTATTAGTGTTTTGATTGATGTTAAATCATTGTATCAAAATACTTATACATTAACTTTTGAAATAGTGGAAGACAAGATTATTTCCCAATGATTTTAGATCATTGTTGAATGGAGTAGGCATCATTAGGAAGAGTGTGAACCACTATATATCTTTGTGCACTCTTCTTCTTTCCTATCTTTTTTTAATTTTCTGAATTTATTATGTAATTGTTGCATCATAACATTGTTTGTAGGTCACTTAAGTTACATCATGTTTATAGCGGTTTATTGTGTAAGCATATGTCTGTGATGCATTAAACATCTAGAATTGTCTTTAATTTCAATCATCTTTAAAAGTATTTCTATGTTGAGGTATTAAATTGGTTGAATATAGCAACTTGGTTTATCATAGTTTGATTATGTTCTTGGTTGGATCACTAGTTTGATAACATCATGAAATATCTTGGTTCGAAATCATATTGATGAGATTCTAAGCTTCCATCTTATGTTGTTTTTGCTCTCGCCCATAAATCTCTATTTTTTTTTCAAAATGTTTTAAGATTGTTTTTAAAACGGAAAGGTCTACTCAACCCCCCTATACATCATATCCTTAACCTACAAGTAACCTCAGAGCTGGTATTTGATAAAGTGTAAGCTACTTCAAAGTCAAGGATTCAAAATTATTTTTAATCCCAAAAAGTTTTTTTTGGAAGCTTTCTCATTTAAATTGATACCAAATATATTTCATTTATTTCTTAATGATTGATTCATCATTTTCTAATCAATATTGAATAATACCAAGTAATTATCTACTAGAGTGATATTTGATCATTAATTGCAACTGAGAAATTCTTTAAGTTTGATTCATTCAAAAGAGGACGCAAGAAGAAAAGTGTATATATCATCAGATACTATCTAGCAAGAGTCCTGAAGCCTTTTTCAAAAGTTTGAAAGCTCACCAAAGTCATGTCTATATGTCTATCTGAGTGAATTAAGTATTATAATGATAAGGTAGTAACTCAAGAAGTACTAAGACAACTCACACACACACTAAAAACATTTTCAAAATACATTATCAAGAGAAAACAATTTTAAAAGTGCCTTAGAGATGTACCACATGAATTAAGAGCAGTAGAAATATCCCGAGGTAAAAATTGACTTATTTAATCAATTAAGACTTTAGACTAATTGATTAACTCAGTCTAAACTTACGCCCCAAGACTTTTGAACAACTCCTTAATGATGTGCAATGGCTCCATATAAGACCTTTCTTTTTGGTTATCTTAACGGTCATATTTGAAGCATTTAATCAATTAGGCTAATCGATTAAATAGTTAATGCAACCCATGAGTCATTTTCTTTTCTGGTAATTCCAACTATTATATAAAGGGAGGTCTCCATCACTTCAAACCACACAAGTTTCCAAAATTTTCATATCTTTTGTGAATTTATCTTTCTTTCTCCTCTTGAATTTTTATTCTCACTATCAGTTTCCTGATTACAATTAAGTGAAGCTCTATTTGTGTGGATAATATTTGTGTAAGTGGTCGTGCTGGCCGTTTATAGTCTTAAGGGTATGATACCTTTAAGAGATTGAATTTCAGTTCTTGAGATAAACCATAAATATCTATTATTGGTTTGTTAAGCTTTGCCAGAAACAGATTTGTTTTGGTTAAAGAGATCAACCATAGATCTCTGATGGTTTCGATAGAATAAGCTAGAGTAAAAGTCGTCTCTAGGTTAGGGATAAGCTTGTTCAAAATCTCAATATCATATTGTATTAAGCTTTATGGACATAACCTTTAAAAACTCAAAATTCTATAGTGAAAAATCTCAAGAAGACCTCTTAGGGACAAGACTAGGCCAACATTCGACCAAACCTGGATAACTCTCTAGTGCAATCTTTATATCCTTATCCTCTTTATTTTCATAAATTTAGTTTCATGTACTTTACTTCTTCAACGCTTACTCACTTATAAACTTACTAATGTGATCTCAATTGAGAAAGGTTATAATTAATCACGAATTTTAAATACAATAATTTACTCCTCTCCCACCCCCCTCTTGTGCTTGAGGTCACTTGTCCAACAATATACGTAAGAAGTCAGTAGTAGAAAAGAAAATGAGAAATAAGTTGACACAATAGATATATTAACACCTTAACTAACTTAGTTTTTCAATTATAAGCAGTTCTAAAGTAGTTAGGGTAGTTACTTGGAACCAAAGCCTTAGTATATTGTAGCTATAACAATATAACGTGTGATAAAAGTTATCCCACAAGTATAAATAGTGTAATGTATTCGATGTTCATCAATGAGAATAATCGATCTATCATGTTCATTTTGATCTTCAATATCGATTAAATCTATATTGAAGATGTTTTTATTCTTCTTCGGATTAAAGTGCATGACAAAATTTCCATTGGAAAAAAACGATTACAATGATTCATTTCAATAAAAAACTATATACTAATATTCTTCAAAGAAATAAATACACAGTAAATTTTATGAAAAAAACAAGTTTATACATTAATAAATTATACAGAATATTTGTTCCGTAAGAAATCCACACAAAAAATAAAATGTACATGGTAAAGAGATCGATGATATTGTTAGTTGTTTTCTAGTTTCTCATCAAACGTGAAAGTAGAAAAAACTAGTTTTTAACTATAAAATGAAATTTTGGTAGATTAACGAGGAACTCATGTATTTTTTTCTGATTGGGTTCAAGACCCTACCTATCCTTTGACTTAATCATGTGAGAATCAAGAGTGTTGGCTTGATTTTGGGATTGTTTGTGGTTTTGGTGTTTCTCTTGAAAGTCTATGTTCTATGGATGGTGGTTTGGCTTGAGTTCTAGTCTGTATCCATTAAGGGATGAGATTTTCATTATTTGTGTCTTCTTTATGACATTGTACTGTTGATACTTTTTTGGATATTTTTTGGATTATTTGTGTAGGCTCGTTTTGTTGCTTTTTGTTTTTAGGGAGCTCAGTTTCACATATCTTGAGCTACATAAGAACCTGTTCTTTGAATTTTGCTGGGTTATTTATACCACTCATATTATTAATATATCACTTTGACACTAAAACATATCTTTTGGTGTAATTCAAAAACCGGTCTAGTGATGTATGAGTGTGTGCGTGTGTGTCTGTATATGATTTTCTTTTCTCTATAAAAAAGAAAGAAGAAAGATATGGAAAAGGTATACATTATATAATCTCTTTGTTTTGGAGATGGCATATGATTTTTTTTTAATTACTCTTGTCCTTTCTCTGCTTTATTAGAGTAATCTACCTTCATTATAAGTCGGCTTTGAGTGTTTATGATGTTTGGGGGGATAAAGTGTCTTTCTTATTCTTGTGGAGATTTCTCTTATGTTAGTTGTGTCGGATTTGAGATTTCACACACAAGATAGGGGTGAGGTGAATTGTGTGATTTAGAAAAACATGATTTTGAAATTTTTTTCGAGAATAAAGTCAAACTTTAAAAACTTTTTCTAAAACCTAAGATCTATCAGAGTTTGAAAAAAGTTTTTCAATAAATTAGCAGTGGAACATAAATTTTTTTAAAAGTAAAATGTTTAAGGGAAAAGAAGACCACCACGATGTATAGAGGTTCAGTCAAATCAAAAGAACTTACTCATCTCCCCAAGAAATGATCTTAAGAGTTTCCATTATATACTTTAGAGCTTTTATTATGTGAAGCTCACAAACCCCTTTATACAAGGAAATGGTGGTTGTCCTACAACCGTGATAATACAAGACATATGATATGATCGTCTACGTCTTCTCTATTTGTTAAGACTGAAGTGGACAAGCTTCCTTCTCAACTATTTATTGAAGTGATTAAGCTTCTCTCCACTAAATATCTGAGCTCAATACGGTTTGTTGCACCCCAAAATTTACCCTCTCGTTCTTAGAATTTTAATGGCTTATGTTTCATCATATACATTGAAGCATTGTGATGGGATCAAGGTACTTTGGTTCTCATGCTCTTCTACAAGCTATGGAAGATGGGTTGTATTGACAATTAGTGCAAAGATGGGTCTCATGCCCTCACTCTTTGAGTCACTCAAGCTACAAGAGTTTCTCATACCTCAATACATCTCATTTGTCTTATTGATCCATCAGAAAATTGAAATTTGCAAGAGTATTAAAGTGAATCACTTTTCTTCTATCCATCTCTTGAGATTAGGGTCTTGGCCATATGGAGTGTTTGATGCTTGTATGAACCAAATCCTTGAAGTATTACCCTCTCATCAACATATGATACATCTTTGTTCAAGAAGTCCTTCATCATATTCCATATAATTAAGGTTTTGAGACTGGATCATCACCTCCTAACACAAGCAGTAAAAAATAGGGTTTGGGATAAAATCAGGATTTCTCTAAGACTTTGAGAATACTTGATTCCATGCTTCTCTACATGTCCCTAAGAATCTATGATTGAACGATTGGTCATTAATTTTGAATAAAATATTCTCAATTACATAGATGAATTCAAATCACTCAAAATAGGGAAAAGTCAATCATACAGTCAACAAAGTCAACTCTGGACTTTTTAGGTTAAAATCATGATTATCAAGTCAAATATGGTCCATGTACAAGGGTTTATCAAGAAGTTCCTAAGGATTCATCAAAAATCAAGATTTGTACATAATTACCTAATTTGGTAATTAGGGTTAGTTGCAAGTTTCTATATTTGGAAAGTTACACTTGAATGATCAACCATCTTCAGGTCCATTTTTCACCCAAATTAAAGATTCAATTCAATTTCAATTCTTCATCAATGTTGTTCATTGTTCAATGATCTTTCCAACCATAATTAATTCATCATCATTGAATAAATATTGAAAGAGATATGATTTTCCCAAATTGAGCATTTCACATGTTAATTTCTCAACACTTAGTGAAAATTTCACTAAGTTATGGATCACCAAAACTCCAGATCTTTAGTGCCAAGATTTCATCAACTTGCAAGCCTAAATTCTTTTTACTTTCTTCACCAATATTGAAGAGCATGAAAAGAGCTTTCCAAAGAGTACAAGATCATTTCAAATGATTTAGAATTGAGAGAAAAAATGAGAAATGGCTGGAGAGGTTTCTAATAAGTGGTTTTTGCACAGCTATTTACCATTAATTTCAGTTACCTTTTCTTTTTATTGTCGAGTGTTTTATTTCATTTTACCATTTTTTATGTGTTGGTTGTAAGTTTTAGTGTTTTCAGGTTCACAGGAATAAATCAGGATAAATCAGTGGGAAAAAAGTGAAAAATTCATAGTTTCGGAAAAGTTTCCAGCACGCTTCAAGAGTCCTGACACGACCACCCATGTCACCTGACACGGGCCGTTTCAGCCAATGCGCTGATTGATCAGTTTTCACTAAAAAATTCATAACTGGAGCTACGGGAATTGGATCGACGCGTTCTAATATTTGTTGGAAAGATGAGAGAAAGAGCTATAACTTTCATTTTGAAGTCATAAGCTCATTCAGAGTGTAGAAGCCTCGAAAAATTCATTAAAGTTGCAGACTTTAGAAACTTAGTTGTTTCAGGTCGTTTTACTGGCCTGGTTTATGTTTCCGACCCAATTTGAGTTAGTAGTAAAAAACCTTATTTGGTTTTAAGAATTTTTGATGAAACTAGGAGGAACAATAAAGATAGGAGCTTTTAGGAGATTTGGAGATAGAGATTCCTTCAAGCGCGAAAGCAATTGAAGATCGAAGAATCATTACCTTTTTTAATGTCCAATTTTATTATTGCTTTTCTTTTTAATATTATGAGAGGCTAAACCCCCCAATGCTAGGGGGTGTCCCTGATTTGCAAATGTATTGATTTTGAATTATTGGTATTGATACAATAGTTACTTTTCAATTTAATTGTTCAATGTTCTTATGCCTTTCCTATCGGACAAATAGGGACAAATCCACAGTTAATAATTAGGGTTGGACCGCCATTGTTAAGGTTTTTCAACAATTATACTATATTAGATATCACATAAGACTAGGGATACATTATAGGTCACCGGTAAAATCTTGATAACATAACTGCTTGGTTTCATCAATAATTCACTAAGGACTTGGGAATTAGGATGAAGGACCAAAGGTTTTATTACTAAAGACTTATGGGAAAAAAAACTTAGGATTCATAGTTGAAAGTAATGAACTAGTTGAACAAATCAAGAATGAAGGTTAATACAAGGTTAAATCACTAATTTACCCTAACATGCTCCTCATATTTGTTGATTAAGTAACAAAAACAAAACCTTATCCCAAAGTAAAGCTTTTGTTTAATTGAACTACACATTATCCTCAATACTACACGTAGTCCTCAAGATCGATATTCGGGGAAAAATTCCCTATTATTACTGCAAGGGAAAATAGTACACTTTCTATTCTCCCCATCAAGTTTTTGGCGCTGTTGTTGGGGACTGTCTAGTTATTGAGAGTAATTTGAGTTCAATTAAAATTTTGTTGCTCTGCAACTAAAATTTCTTTTCTGTAATTATTTTATATTTTTGTTATTACTGATTTTTCCTAACCTTTGTATGAAAGGACAACCCTCAGCTTAATTTCCTTTTGATATACAGGCTCAGGTTCAGAATCAGAACCCGAAACTACGGGTGAAAACCCACCACCACCAGAGAGACTTCTTGGGGATTACAGAGGACCAAATGCTCCATTCGGTCAGTTGACTATTGTGACTATTGTCATCACCTATAATATAAACATCCACACACACACACACACATACACATACACATACACACACACACGCACACACACACACACACACACACACACACACACACACACACACACACACACACACACACACACACACACACACACACACACACACACACACACACACATATATATATATATATATATATATATATATATATATATATATATATATATATATATATATATATATATATATATATATATATATATATATATATATATATATATATATATATATATATATATATATATATATATATATATATATATATATATATATATATATATATATATATATATATATATATATATATATATATATATATATATATATATATGTTAGTTAAGAGTTAATAAACATAAGATGCACATGCGCAAGATACATAATTCAAGGTGCTTCATTCTTGATATATTGATGATATGAGATGATGAGAGATCTTGTGGGGGGAAATTGGGGTATAACAGCTGCCCTTATTTAAGTGTCTTCTATCTAGAGATACGAAGATTAAAATCTTCGTCTCAACGCAATTGGAGATACTTAAATACATAACAAGCACTATTTTTTGCCCTAAGATGTCACACAATACTTATGATTATGGACACAAATGATAACTCCGCTTGGGAAGAAAAAATAATACAGACAACCTAATAAAGAAAGTTCAACCAGGAAAATAAATTACTGGGGAATGCCACGATTCTAGGGAAAAAAGCTTAACCCCGTTTGAGAAAAATCAACTCCTCTAGGGAAAAGACGACTTAACTCTACTAGGGTAAATCTCAAAGAGGAGACAAGGTAACATCAAATAAATAAATGAGGAAAAAGAAATAGGACTCACTGATTAACAAAATACAACAAACTACCAACTCACCGAGAAGGTAGCAAAAAGAGAGCAATTCCGGTTCAAAAGAGAATAGTAAACCACCAACTCAGGGTTGAAGGTAGAAACCACTAAGATAATATCGACTCAGAGATGATAGTAAACATCAGTACTGGGACAAGTAACAAATGATTGACATCATTACTTATGATTAGAAATAAATGATTGACATCAGAACTCATGAATGGGAACAAAGGGTTGACAATAATGCTTATGAGTGGGAACAAATGATTGACATCAGTACTTATTACTGGGAACAAATGGTTGACATCAATGCTTATGAATGGGAACAAATGATTGACATCAGTACTTATGACCGGGAATAAAGGGTTGGCATCAGTACTCATGACTGGGAATAAATGATTGACATTGGTACTTATAACTGGGAGCAAAGGGTTGACATCAGTAATCATGACTATGAACAAAGGGTTGACATCAGTACTTATGACTCGGAACAAATGATTGACATCAGTACTTATGACTATAAATAACTCAACTCTATTGGGGTAAAGTCCATTGAGGAGAAAAAGGTAAATACTGACTAACGAATGACAGTGAACTACCAACTCATGGATGAAGGTAGAAAAAACAAAAAACAATAACAAGTTTCGCACAACTCTGCCATTCCACCTAGAACGGGTCTCAACTTCTTCTTTAACCGAGGAATTCCGCCTGAAAAGGGTAATAAATTTTACCAACTTCTGGATTTCGTCGAGAACGGTAAAAATTTCTTCTTTGATCAAGATATAACTTGAAAAGGGTAATAGCTGGTGTAAAGATCTTTCAACAAACTATCTTTGGAATATTGAAAAGACCATCCATCCATTGGAGTTAACAAATAATCTTCTCTAGCACTAACAGACTTACTGGGGGAGTACATGTTGCTCAAATAAAGAGACCACCACTTGCCATTATAAAAAGGATCGCAATAACACTGCTGAGAAATGAATTTTGACTTCCTGGGAAATATCAACACACTCCTACTAAGGAGATAAATTACTCACGTACAAAATAAATGCACATTCAATCTAGGTTTCAAAACCTAGAGAGATCAAAATAACATTGCCATCCGGGACCAAATTCAAGCCAAGAATAAACCGTTGTGAAACAGTCAACCAAGACACCATCCAATGAGGAATAAACTCAACTGGAGATCAATTCCATCCAGGTAATGATATGGGTAGGAAGGCTAAAGAAAAATTCTTCCATGACAGATAATTCAGTGGGGAAATAGAAAGGATATACACTTTCTGCTAAAGATTGACATTCTATTGGAGAGAGGGTAACACAACTCTACAACAAGGATAATATATAAACAGAAACATCAATGAGTGAAAATGAACCATGAATTTTAACTGAACTATGCATGATGTATGTATGAGTAATTTATGAGTATTGTCATGTATATGCTGACAAAATAAACATACTATACTGGGGATAACCAGACAAAAAAAACTTGGGGATAGATGGAACCCAGCTAAATCATATCCAAGATGGAGATCCCATAAGAGAGTAAGAAACCAACTGAGAAAACAACATCCTACTTCACAGCTTAACTTCTCTAGGAAAGGAAATGTTGCTTGAAAACAATTAGAGCACAACCTGATAACAATAAAAAATAAAGTTGCAGGGATATAAAACACTCCTCCATGCTTCACCGGGAAATATCATGCAGACTTCGCTAGTTAAGACAATGCCACATCGTCTAGACTTCAATTGGAGATTCCAAAATGACTTCACTAGGGAAAACAATGCCATATCTTCGAGGGGAGCCAAAATACATTCTTTAGTACCCAGAATAGCGGTTGTACAAACTTTTCTAAGGAAGATCAAAGGAACTTCATAGGGATATTCACCTTAAAGGGAAACATCGTCCTTGATTCATCTGGGGAATTAAGAATTTAACATTATATGAAGAAGTCAAAATTATGGGAATTTTAAATCAAACTCAACACTTTTCTAGCTGCTCGAGGAGCACACAACAACAACAATGTTATAACTGGAGGGAGAAATGCTCTGTAAAAGATTCTATATCACTTCTCAACATACAAAGGGAGAAATAATCCAACAACTAAGCAAATGCTACACAACTTTACAATCTCTACTTGATCACAACCCTGCTGTGGAAGGGGAATCACACTCTTCTAGAGAGATCCGCATCAAGACTTAACTAAGGAATATGGGAGAGAGGTATCAAAATACACAAACCAACATCATATAAAAACTTGGGGAAATCCAAATATCCAAAGAACAAATACAGGGAAACTGGGCAGATCAGCAAGAGTAATCCGAGAATACTTGGAGGAAACTTTTCAAGACTTCGAATTTCATCCATCCTCGGAACCACTACTTTTGTCCCCTTTGATTCACAGAATCGAAGTAAAAAGTAATTTGCAAATTATTTTTCAAAAATTCATGTTTTATTATTAAGTCTTTTTGTTTTGAAAATTACTGTCAGTAATAAATGAAATTTTTGTAGGCAGAATAAAATAAGAATGGCAAAGAATTGGAGAAAGGCCCAAACTTTATTAATAGAAATAGTCCGTAAATGGCGTGACTCCTTAGATGATAACAAAGTTTTGGAAAATGGTAAGTATATGGAGAATGGTACATTGAAACACAATGACTACTATTCTCCCTAACAACTTTGAACTCCTGTGCATAGACTTCAGTTGAAGTGCGATGAGAATCCAAGAAGATTGTTGCTTCAATGATCAAGTCTTATCTGACGCAATTACTTGCCAAGAAATATTTAACTTATTTCTAATTTTCCCTTGTGGATTTTCAACCTACTGGGAAAATTTTATTTTGTTTATGTCTCTAACTTTTTCCTAGACTTCCCTTTCAATTTTTCATCCTACCGAGACGCTCATTTTTTCCTAAGCCTCCCTTTTGGGTTTTCAACTTAGCAAGTTGTGCTTTTATTTATTTTGGCACAATATTTCTTGACTGCATCAGCATTCATGGAACGTGGGAACTCCTCGCTATCCATAGTTTCAAGAATCAATGCACCGCCAGAGAAGGCTTTCTTGACAACATACGAGCCTTCATATTTAGGAGTCCACTTTCCCCTAGAATCAATTTTAAAAGACATGATCTTCTTGAGCACGAGGTCGCCTTCTCTAAATTCACGAGGCTTGACCTTCTTATCAAAAGCTTTATTCATTCTTTTCTGGTATAACTGACCATGACACAAGGCCGTCATTCTCTTTTCCTCAATTAAATTCAACTGGTCAAACCTGTCTTGGATCCATTCAGCTTCTGACAAATTGGTTTCCATTATTACACACAAATAGGGAATTTCAACCTCAATGGGGAGCACTGCTTCCATGCCATACACAAGAGAGAACGGGGTTACCCCTATTGAAGTGCGGATGGATGTACGATACCCATGAAAAGCAAAAGTAAGCATCTCATTCTAATCCTTATAGGTAACAACCATCTTCTGAATAATCTTCTTAATATTTTTCTTAACGGCTTCAACAACCCCATTCATCTTAGGCCTGTAAGGAGAGGAGTTGTAATGGAAAATCTTGAATTCTTCACAAAGTTCAGTCATCACTTTATTATTTAAATATAAGCTATTGTTAGTGACAATCCTGTTTGAAACACCATACCGAAAAATTAGGTTGTTCTTGATAAACCGCACCACCACATGCTTGGTGACATTAACATAAGAGACTGCTTCCATTCATTTGGTGAAGTAGTCAATTTGCACCAATATAAAGCAATGTCCATTTGAGGCCTTGAGTTCAATCATCCCGATCATATCAATACCCCACATAGAGAAAGGCCATGGGGAAGAAATAACATTGATAAGTGTTGGAGGCACATGAATCTTGTCAGCATAAATATAACATTTATGGCACTTCTTTGAAAATTTGTAACAGTCAGATTCTATTGTCAGCCAATATTAACCTTCTATAAGAAATTTTTTAGCCATAGAATGTTTATTGGCATGGGTACCAAATGAACTTTCACAAATATCATGCATCAACATGTCTGCTTCATGTCTATCCACACATCTGAGCAACACCATGTCATAATTTCTTTTGTTTAACACATCTTCATTGAGGAAGAAGCTACCTGCCAACCTTCTCAATGTCTTCCTATCCTTGTTCGACGCACCAAGCGGGTATTCTTGAGTCTGAAGGAAGTGCTTGATATCATAATACCAAGGTTTATGATCTGATGCTACCTCTGCAGCAAACACATGAGCTGGCCTATCAAAGCATTGGACCAAAATTTGAGGCACATCACTCCAAGTATTTACATGGTGCATAGAAGCCAAAGTGGCTAAAGCATCTGCCATCTGATTCTTGTCTCGAGGAATGTAATGGAATTCAATTTTATTGAAGAAAGGTAACAACCTTCTTGCTTAATCTTTGTAGGGAATCAAGCCAGGGTGATGGGTCTCCCATTCTTCTTTAATCTGGTTTAATACCAAAGCTGAATCACCATATACATCAAGAATTTTTTTCTGAGATCCATATCCTCTTCAAGATCCATGATACAAGCTTTATATTCCGCCACATTGTTGGTACAATCAAACATCAACCTTGCAGTGAAAGGGATTTGAGAACCATGGGGAGTGATAATCAAATCACCAATTCCTTTTCCATAAGCATTTATAGCTCCATCAAACACCATACCCCATTGGGATTCAGGATCAAGACCTCCCTCGGGCAAAGGCTCATCACAGTATTTAACTTATAAATACATCACATCCTCATCAGGGAAATCATACTTAACGAACCGATAATTATCAACCGGTTGGTGAGCTAGATACTCTGCCAACACACTACTTTTAATAGCTTTCTGAGTACGATATTCAATATCATATTCAGACAACAACATCTGCCAACAGGCAGTTCTTCGGGTAAGAGCAGAATTTTCAAAGATATACTTAATTGGATCCATTTTGGATATCAACTAAGTAGTATGATTCACCATATATTGTCGTAGACTTTTTGCATCCCAGGCCAAAGCATAACATATATTTTCAAGCATAGAATACCATGACTCACAATTAGTAAACTTCTTGCTCAGATAATAAATGACATATTCTTTTCTTCTTGTTTCATCTTGCTGCCCCAAAATATAGAATTATCTAACATAGTCAGATACATAATTAATGGTCTTCCTTCAACTGGAGGGAGCAAGATAAGAGGTTTAAGCGAATACTCTTTAATAATTTCAAATGCCCTTTGGAAATCATCTATCCATACACAACCTTGATCTTTCTTCAGAAGCTTGAAGATTGGTTCACATGTTGCAGTCATATGGAAAATAAACCTGGAGATATAATTCAGACGCCCAAGGAATCCTCTGACTTACTTTTTAGTTCTTGGTGCGAGCATTTCCTGAATTTACCTAAATTTATCATGATCAACCTCAATTCCTTTTTGGATGACAAAAAACCCAACAATTTTCCTGAACGAACACCAAAAGTACACTTATTCAGATTCAAGCGGAGACGATACTTCCTCAAACACTGAAGCAACTTCAACAAGTCTTCCAAATTCCCTTCTTCGGTCTGAGATTTGGAGATCATATCATCAACATATACTTCAATTTCCTTATGCATCAGATCATGAAATAGGGTTATCATAGCCCTATGGAACGTTATGTAACACCCTATTTCTACCCAGTGAATATTAATAAAATCAGAGTTATCAAATTTTGACATATAAATAGGATGTTACACTTTCAACTTATAACAATGACATTTAATCGCATATAAAATAGACATATAACACTTAAATAATTGGATGGACAAATAACAACAATTTTAGTCTTTAAAACGAAAAAAATGTATTACTTAAGCAGCGAAATCACAACTTTCAACTCCAATGACATACCATCTATGTCCAAATGAAAACAACTTTAGAACAACCAGTACTTAATGAAAACAACTTTAAAATTCAGCAACAATAATTCACCCCCCGAGTGGTACATATCAGAGCGATGACACCGACTCGAACTACTGAAGGTAAACAACCTTCACTCTGGGTTACCTGCACGTTACCATCATAGGGGTAACATTCAAACAGAAGGGGTAAAATATCAACCAATATAATAGAATGTATGATAAATAATATATTTGAATCGGTTCGTACAAAATCACCACTTCACATCTCTTTAACAACATTTAATGTAATCAATTCACCCACATAACAACTCAGGATGCAACATGAAATGCGACTTGTTTTTTTTATGCACATGCATATGGTACCAACAGAGAAAAAATCCCAACTTAATAATCTGCCAATTAATAGAGGAATCAGCAAGGCATGAGCCTTCTATTGTACCCGAAAATTTTCCCTCTCATTTCTTAATACATTCTTCACAAGATCTTCAATGGCTCAAACTTGCACAAGTATGGACTAGGTCAAGACATCTCCTCAACACTGATACCTCAAATTAGGATTTGATATTTCACAAGGAAAATTGGAATTTTAATGCCTCATATTACTTTCATGGATCATTATGGACCTTCAATATTGCTCATGCCAAATTTCAAGTCTTGTAGTTCATGTTTGCCCAGTCAATTGATCAAATGACCTAAAATCAACTATATTGGGCAAAAAGTAAACTATTGCCAACTTACAGTAAAATTTCAATATTTTTGACCCATATCAACATTTTGAACTCATATGTATCAATTGATCAAGTTTGGATCACAATTCCCCAAGAAAATTGATCAAATCACCAAAAGGGAAAAATAGTCAAAATTAGGGTTTTGACTGAGAAGGCTTGATTTTTTACTTTTGACCTAATACATGACTTATTGGTTTGAAACATGATATCAAGGATTAAAATGAATCATATTAATCTAATTGCATGGTTTAATTCATTTCTCAAGATCATTGGATTGATAGATGAAATTCAGTCAACTGATGAAAAGTCAATTGTACATTGTAAAGTCAAACTTTGACTTTCTGATCAAAATTAAGTTTCAAAGATCACATTTCATCAAGAAATGCAAAAATAATAAACTTGATCATCAAGAAATCAAGAAAGTCAAAATTCATTTTGAAAAGTCAAAATTTTCAAGACTTAGAAAATTTTATAAGTGTTTTAAGTCTTATTTTTTCTTGACTTCATGCCAATTTTTCATCATGATGCAAGATGATTCAAGGAAAACTTTCAACATGAAAGTTGTAGATCTTGATTAATTCTACAAACATGTATTATATGGATCATGTCCAAAAAATGCTTAGATTTTGAGTTATAAGGCCATAAAGTCAAGAACTTTTTCATAAAACAGTGAAAATTTGACCTAGTTTAGGCAGATTTTTTACCTAACTTCTTGGCCAATTTACACCAATCTCCAAGATGATTTTGAAAAAAAGGAAAACACGAAGGTTGTAAATGATGTTACAAGCTTTCTAAAAAGTTCAACAACTCATTAAGATCATGCTTGAGCTAAGAGAATCGAAGAGATGAAGTTAGGGTTTCAAACTTGAATTATAAGTCATTTTGTGATGAACAAGAATTCAAATCTCAAGCCCATGCTGCATAATATTTGCTTTGCAGGCCTTAAACTTGTGTTTCAATCCATAATTAATTGTTTACACAGCTGATAGAACCATTGTCCAAGCATTTGAGCCATTATCCAAGTTGTATTTCCATTAATGGAACAAAGTTCACACTTCCATTTTGGAAAAGTATCTTTAATAACAAAGTCCACTCTCCTTGAGCTTTGCACTTGTTCCTTCTGATCACGCACAATCTCAAAGCCATAAGAAACTTTTCTAGAGCCTCTAACTACTCATACCATGCTTGTACTATGCATTGAAACCATGTTTGTCAACCTTACTTCAAAAACAAGTCAAGAAGCCAGAACATGTGATCTTTTACTTCTGACCATCTCAAGTCTCAAAACCTTTTCCTATATATCAAAACACTATTATGCAACTTAGGATACGAAATTACAATCCCTTAAAACCCCTCAAAACTCCTTGAACTCAAAATCTGCACACAAGAACAAAAACTTGGCATATTCTGATTTTGCACATTCATCTTCAAATCCACTCGTGTGTTTCTTGACCAAACCATTCACAAAGCTTCTAATAAACATATAGAGACTATCTCAATACCTATTTTCAAACTGTAACACCATTTACACCATCCTCCATTTTCAAAAACAGAGCTTTGCACATTGACTTCTCCAGCTTGATTCAGGAACTCTCAACTAAAAGTAACTATTGAATTAGCTTCATGGAGGTTCAAGGAAGCTAATCAGATCATTGCAACACCTTGGAAGCTGCTCAAACTCAAAACATGATCTCCACTTGCAAGGTATGTTTTCTGGATTTTCAAATCTTCATACAAACATCATTTGATTCTGAATTGTGAAGATAAAATGTAAACATCATAGCCCTGAAGATAACCATGCCCTTTGATTTCATTTATATTGCCTGAGTAGTATGAATTTCAAGTTTGAAATTTCTGAAATATTTAGGTCATATTTGGTACCATTTAAAATTCATGTTCATCTTTGATCCATTGCTTAAGTAATTTATATATTTGAAACCCTGATGAAATTTCTAACAAGTTTGATGTTTACACTTTCTGATTTGGTTGAGAAATGAACAAGTTACAAAATTCAAAAATGTGTTAATGGTTTCTGCTGCGAGGTTAGGAATGAAGTGTGTTCAGGAAGGAGTTTGTAATATAATACAATGTGTCGTACCCCAAATTTTCCCTACCTCGACGATTATATTTTCAAGATTTAAAATAAAAGAGAATATTTTAATAAAGGATGGTTCAACAATATGTGATGACCCATTCTTAAATCCAAGACAATCAGAGGGGGTGTACTTTAAATCAGAAAAGTGGGGCTTCCTAAATCAGAAAGACTCATAAACCCATTCGTAAAGCATGTTAGCCAATGGCCCATGCGATTCTAAAATGGAAAATCATTTCAAAAGAATAATAATTATTAAATCCATTAAAGTTCATTAACAGTCTTATGTGAACATTTGTTTTAAGGTTTTTAATATAAGTCCTAGTAATGGTTTTTGCTGTTTTAAAAAAAAAGGGGTTGAAAATACAATTTATAGGCCCATTATGTTTTTAAACCCATTAGATGTTGTGTTGCTGTCTTGTTTAGAAAAGAAAAGAAATATTATTATTAAAGCTGTTATTTTTATTTTAATGAAAAAATATATAAGGGAAAGTATTGCTATTACTGTTAATTTTTTTTGTTTAATTAGGAATTTTATTGTAATTAAAAGTTTTATATCATAAATTATTTTTATAATTTGTTTATCAAGGTTTTGGTGTTACGGAAAGGCCACTTGGGCCTAATGATGTAAATAACGCTTTTGCTGCAAATGTTGTTGTGATGGATAGAATAATTGGCTAATGCTTAAACTAAGAGTAGGCCCAATAAAATAGTAAACACGCAGGCCGAAGGTCTAATAAACAACAACTGTTCCAATCAACCCAAAAATCACGCTGGTTTTCTCAATAAACATCCACTGTAGAAATCAACATTATAACAGAATCAAATCTGCAAGTCTAGTTCAAGCCCATAAAATCTTTTACAAACTAAATCTAGAAAATGGAAGAAGGCATAATCGAATATATTACAAATAAACTCAATCAATTACAGAAATTTGATTTCATCCGCTACAATGATCTATTACAAAATCAATCAACAATAATTTCAATCCCTAATTCTTTCTAATTTCCTAAAATCTTGTTAATCGATTATAACAACAATTCTAGAAAAAACTAGAACTAAAAACCTATAAATACATAACTAAATATACAGTAGTGGGAGGGGGGGGGACAAAACCATGAATGCGGAAGAACAAAGAAATTGAGGAAGAATGAGATCCGAAAAAGAGTGAAGAACTGATACCAACTCGTTGAAGACAGAGAAGGAGAACAGTTAGGGTTTCAATATCTGAAACCCTGACCGCCGTTGATATCGTCGCTGATTCCACCTTCCAACACCATATGCAACCTCTCATTCCCGCCTCCCTTCACAACGCCGCCGGAACCTGCAAAAGAGAGGGAAGAAGGATCAACAAGACGAACCAGACATAAATTCAGAAGTTGGAATAACGCGAGGGGTAAACGTAGCTTTTTATTTTTTTTATTGTTGGTTTAGGATTTGTGGGGTCGATTTGCATCGGGGTGATACGGTTGCACCGCCGGAAAGGAAGGGGCATTAGGGTTTGTGAGTGAGAGAAAAAGGGCTGCTCGCGAGAGAGAAAGATGAAGGGGCCACTACAAAACTGAATAATGTATAGAAAAGGAATGAGAAAAATTAATATTGTATATTCCATTATAATCCAGTACTTGCGCGCTTATAGTGCTAATCGTGCTCCTTTAAATCATGCCCATTAGATTTGCATCAGACGGCCATATGCCAAGTCTCACCATAAGTACGATACGCCTCGCCACATGCAATCAGCCAGACCTCCCTCAACTGCGTAATGGGCCTAAGCCCACTAATATTCACACACCCCTTCTTCTATTTTACTAAAATGTAAAACAATTGATACCCCTTTCAGAAGGAACATATTTGGGCCTAGCCCAGCCTGATTATTATCACCCCACTGTTTTACTTACTAACTTAAAACTACTCCCCCTGGATATTAACTAATTATTTTCTATTTTCTATTTTATAATTATCATATTATATTTTATTCTTTTTTTAATAATAATTATTGTTATTAATTTTTATTTCTTTTTATAAAATTATTTAATATTATCATTATTATTATATTATCATGTAAATAAATTATTTTTCCTAACAAACTCATGTACATATATTATTTTCTTATATATTGCATTAAATATTTTTACTCATGCATTAATTAAATTTTTTTGCAGTTAATACGGTAAAAAATATATAACAAATCTCAAACTATTTTTCACGAACAAACTAATCTAAACAACTGTTTTGTGCAAAATAGTTTCAAACAGATTTCGACTAATAACACATTTAGCCAAAATCTCCGCAATCACTACTCCCGATCAAATGCGAGGCGATTCAAAATATATTTGCAACCCCTAAAAAACACAAACCCCATACGAACTACAAATTGGGACTCTGATTCCTCATAAGAGGATATGTAGGCATACGCATAAAATCGTGACGAGTTCCCCTAACAAAAATTTAAAACCCTTTCCCCTATTAAAACTTAAAACCCTGTTTTACCTGAAACCTAAACCAAAAACCTAGTATCCTAAAGAATAAGGTAGATGAAAGGTGCATAACACATTCCTTTTGTCTAATGAAGTCCGAACCTAGGATCTTTATCTTTGCGAATTAGGGTTTCCTATTAGATGCCCTTCCATAGGATAAAAACTGATAGTGGGGAATCTTGATTTAAAAACCAGTCGCAACACAATGGTTTAATATTAATCAACAGATGTATCACCATCCCAGTGGTTAAAGCGCGCACCTGTTACCTCTTGGACTTGGGTTCGAGCCCCAGTGTCCGTTTTGCTTTTTTTTTTCTTTTCACAATTTCTTTTTTTTTCTTTTATTGTTTGAAACAAGCACTCGGGCTCCCCCTGTCTTGGACCTGACTTCTTTTATTGCCTCTAACCACCCCCCCCCCCCCCATTTCACTTTTGCACACACCAGACCCAATTTATTTTCTTTTACTATTTCTTTAATTTATTGGTTTTGTTTTATCATTTTTATTTTAAATCATAAAATCATAAAAAATATAGATTTAGGTTTTCATTTTATTAAACTAATTTTTCACATAAAAATTAATTTATTTTAATCACCTTTTATTTTATTTTTGTTAATTAATCTGTAAATTAATATAAAAACCCTAAAAAATGCTTTCTTGATTAATTTTATTTCTATTTTTAACCTAGGTTTAATTTCTTTAAAGTTGATTTAGACTAGCTAATTATTTACTTTATTTAATCAGGTTAGAAAACCTCTTCATAACAAAAACTTAAACAAAAAATATTATCAATTTCTTTTTTTTCCATTTACTTTCTTGTACATTTATTCATTCTCGTATCTTATTATTCATTCAATATGGTTGTAATAGTTATTAGGTTCAATTTACTTGTGCTCCCCATTTTTAAATTACTATCCCCATCCCTAAATGATGTAATAGCGTAGGATATTTATATTTCACAATTAGTCGATTTCATATAAATGCTAGTAATTAGGGTTTGTATGGCAAGACTAAAATCAACCAACAGAAAACCCTAATTCAAGACAAACAAAACATGAAAAGTAAACACTTTGCACACTTGCACCTCTAGGGTTAACTTCACTTGTTTCCTTGAGATAAACATAGTCATGTTTCGCGTGTGGGATACTTTAGCTAAAACAATCAAATACAACACCATAGTCCCTCTATGACCCTTCAAATGTTTCCTTATGAATGATCTTAGACCCTTACAAAATTGCAAAGATATCTCACAACATTGCATTCTATGACTATACAATGACCCACACCTATCCCTTCACATCCAATGATAGGGTTTCTTATCAATCAATGTTAAGATAGAAATGTCTAAAGGAGGAGGAAAAGAAATAAGACTTTTTGAGTAGGTAGAACGCTCGTAGTTGCTTGCTCACAACCATTTTCAAAACATCTTTCAAACACACCAACACTTTTTTTTCATGAAATATTTTCAAAAGTCAACACTTTGTATACATTCTTATAGAGATGAGAATAATTACAAAGTTCGCCTAAACGAAGGCACTTTCAAAAATACTTTCAAAACAATCACAAACACATTTCAAACAAAGCATTTTCAAAGTGAGCTAGCAACTAAGAGTCCGTAGATAAATACGGATGAAAAGGGTGCTAACACCTTCCCTTTTCATAACCTACCCCCCGAACTCAAGAAAATAACTCAAAAGGTCTTTCCTGTTCTTTTCACCCTTTCCTTTATTGGATAAAAGAAAATTCAGTGGCGACTCTTGCTATCCGCAACAATTGTGATAAAATGAAAAACACCCAAGTCAGTTCTCCCACTGTATTACACGTTCAACTTTATATTTTCCAATCCAGGCCAACTTACCGAGAACGAGCTCCCAACTTGATATGCTATTTATGCAACAACATTATGAAACACAACATAAAATACAACATCAACCATTCAACAACAATTCAACAACAACTCAACAACAATTCAACACTTGGCACAAGCCTACAACTTATCTGCTAAGAATTAGAGGCATTTTAACAACATCGGTACACCCTGCAACTTCGCATCATCAAAAATATTGACATTACAACAACATAGTAAAATTCACAAATACAATTGAAACCCATTGCAATAACACTACATAATTATTCAGCTATACGTCTATATTCAGTTATTAGACGTTCTGTGACGGTTCCTCTGATATTAACCTGCTACAATTATTATATAAGCTAGTACTGCTATCAACAATTTCTACTATTGCTAGTGCTACTAATAAATTATCTGCTGTTGTTTTATTGCTAATAGCTTTCTGTTACTATTTCACAATTAACTCCTACAGTCAACTTATTCCTGCCAAATGTACTATGTTATTATACTGTTAATAGTTTTCTGATAAGGTCCCTGCAATTACATCCTACTACTATGAATTATCTCCTACTCCCATGAATTATCGCTGCTATTGTTACATTAAAATCTAACCAATTTGTCACAGTTTCTTACTATCAGTTGAATCCTTCTGTTACTATTTCTAACACTACTAATGTCTTACTGCTATATGACTCATATTATCCATGTTACCTACTGTGATCGGTGGAAATATAACTGACTGTTTTTTAAGCTGGTTCGCGAAATGTCGCGGTAAGCAAGAGTCGCCACCGTCTTTTATGTTCTCCAACATGGAAAGGACAAAAGCACAGCAAAATTCCTTATTCGAGAATGTTTCTCGGTTCGGGAGGTAGATTTATAGAAAGGGAAGGTGTTAGCACCCCTTCTATCCGTGGTTATCCACGGGCTCTTAGGTACTTGCTCTTATGTTTTCAAAAATTTGTTTGCTTTTCAAGTGTGTGTGGGTTTTTGAAAAAAGTTTCGTTTGAAAAATTTCTAGGCAACTCTTGTATCTGTCCTCAAGAGTGTATGAAATATTTGTTTGAAAACCTTTTTTGAAAGTGTAGGTGCGAAAAGTATTTTTGTTTGTTTTTGAGAGAGAGCAAGTACCCAGGAGAAATCTACCTACTCTAAGGAATTAGGCTGTGTAAGAGTCCTTTAGATAGTGCTATCCCACCATTAAGAGGTAGGTAGCACCATCGTTAGAGTTATTCGGGTTAATTCGATTATAGGGACAATGTGGTCACCAAAGCAATGGTAGGACACCTTAGTGGTAACCCTAATGTCCTAGATCCTTTTTATCCGAGGCAACCGTTTCGAGGCAACTGGATCTTAGACAGGAGGGCGACCTCTAAGACACCCTATACTTGATGACCACGTCGAGGCAACCAGTGAGGCGTACCCTAAGAGTGGCATGTGCATGTGTGTTGTTTCATGTTAATGTTTATCTTGTACATGTTATTTGTGAGCTACGGATTGATTTTATTTTTCATACAAGTCTTTCATGCATATTAACAGTTAAGAGTGCGGAAAATAAATTGCGGAAATATGAATCTACGCTATTACAAGGCGCGGGTCTATACATCGCCAAAAACAAAAACCCGTTTTGAAAATAAGTGCGAGAAAAGTAAATAAAGTGATAAAACCTAATTAACTATTACATTTCCGGAGCAGATACATAAATAATCAAAATAATGAATTAAAAATAATATGCGCGCGAAAGAATGAATCGGGACGTCCTGAGGGTTTTGACCCTTTTTGAGAAAGAATTGAATTTTGTCCTTTTTTGCAATTAATGAAATTAAGCCTAATTACTAATTAATTAATTTATTAAAAGAAAAAAAATGTTTTTTATGTTTTTTATGTTTTTAATGAAATAAAATAAAAAAAGAAATTAAAAGTGTCAAAGGAAAAACCCTAAATCTAATTCATTTTTATTTATTGTAAAAAGAAGATTAAAATTAAACCTACTTTAAACTAAATTAATTAATGAATTTATTTACAAAAAAAGTAATTAATAAAAATATTTTTTGGTTTTCTGAAATTTATTGTAAAAAATGTTAATTTGTTGATTAATTAAATAATACTAATAATAATTACTAAAGAAAATAAAAGGAAAAAGAAAAAAGAATAATAAACCAAGGGTGTTGGGCCAGCATTGGGGGTGAAGAAGTAATTCCAGCCCATTAAGCCAAGCCTGCGTTGACTTCTGGATCAGGTGCCTGTTGGTTGACTGGAGAATATGGTGTGCTTCCATCCTGACCATTGGATTGATGCTGGTGGCCACATAGCATGATGTTGCTGGAGGTATATGGTGTGCTTTTCTTTGAAGCCTGCACACAATTGTATGAAGAAAAAAGAGAAACAATTTATTTGGGGGACCTGGGATTCGAACCCAGGTCCCAGCGCTCAACGCCCGTTCTCTCTGCCACCACGCCAACTACTTCCATTCGTTATACTAATAAGAAAATGATATTATATAAAACAAACAAGCAACGTCCTGGAAATAAAAAAAATGCGCGTTTTAATTTTAACTAGCCAATCAGACGCAAGTACGTCTTCATCTTCTCCAATAGCCCCTGTGTTTTTTCCTGCGGATTCAGTTCCGTAACAAAATCCGCGTCCTCATCCTAAAATGGTTTCTAGGTCACGAAAACACAAACCAAAGCCCTTATCTTGCTCGCCTTGTTCTCTTGAGTCCAACCATAGCCATAGCTTGTCCTGATTTTGCCTACAATAAAAACACCTAAAAATAAAGAGCCAAAACCCTAGCTTCGGGCATGGCTATGCAGGCTACAAAAATGAAATTAAATATTGGAGAAAGGTTGGAAATCATGCCATGATCAAGAATATATCAGTATTTTTGCAAAAAGACGCAAGAAAATGGATTTAGGATCTCATGTTCAGAGTTAAGTTCAGGACAACTTACATCGCTGTGTAGGGGGTCTTAGAGCATGGTAAGGGTCACTTTAGGTTCAGTGGACAGCAAGGAGGAAGACTACGTGCTTCTTTTGATCTCAAGATGCCTGCAACCTTGTTCTAGATCTCTCACTTTTCCAACAATTTTTGAGTTTTGATTTTGCCGTTTCAACAATGCTTGGGTTCTGAATTAGGTTTGGCACACTTGCTTATGTATGTGTGAATGAAATTAGGTCAGCAGCTGAGCCTAAACCTTGTGCATTGAAGCCTTGAGATCTTGGTTGACCACCATTAAAGAACCTTCCATTTTTGGTTCAAATTCAAGATTTTGTGCACCAAAAGGCTTGGAACGAAATTATTAGCTGGCACATGACATATAAAAGTTATTCAAGTCAAAAGATGCTACTCCATTAATTTTTTAGATTTTATTTGAATTTTTATGGATTTAAAATGAATTAAATCAATAAAAATTAAATAAAATGGAAAAATAAATGTTTGATCTTGAAATTAAGCATGGGACACGTGGGTGGCATGACAAGGCTGAATCAAGTGGAAGAAAGTGGGCCCTTTTGTCAAAAATTGAAGTTTTAAGGATAGTTGACTTTTGCCATTTCACAAAAATTTCCCAACTTCTCCAATGCATATCTTGCTCAATTTTGATCATATGAACATGTTCTTGGACATTTTGGAAAGGTCTTGAAGTCCTCTAACCAATTCCTTTGATCCCATGTCATTTGGATTTACCAATATCAAGTTATGGTCTTTGACTTAAAGTGCATTTTTGTTGACTTTTGAAAATGACCTATAATGTAGAAATTGATAACTTTTTGTGGGAGCATTTCTTGGACTTGGAATGTGAAGATGAGTTATAGGAAATGTCATCCCCTTCAAAATGAGCATTGGATGGGATTTTTCTGATGAACCATGAAAAAGTTATGCCTTGGTCAAGTTACAGTTGACTTTTCAACTGTCCCAAAATAGAAACTTTTGGCATCTTGATGATTTTTGAGCCATGCTTGGGGAATCATGATCAAGACTTGATCAAATGATGTTTGTGGCTTCAAAGTAAGATGTTGACCAAATTTTTTGACTTTTGACTGCAAAATGACCATTTTGCCCCTGCAGTTGGTTGTGAAGCAACTAGGGCTTTTGACTGTGCAACTTGATGCTGTGAGTCTTGAAACTTGGCATGTAGATGTTTGACAATATATATAGGCCTATGGGACTTGATTGAGCCATTTAAAACCTCAACTTCCCTGAAGGAAACAAAACCCTAATTTTGACTGGCTTATGAGGATGTTTGACTGTGCAACCTTTGAGAAGTCTTGAACCAGTTGAAGATGATTCTTGCCAAACTTTGAAGAATATGGGAGGGAAAATTTTGGGGTACAACAGTTTCCCCTGTTCAATCTTCTTAGACCTGAGGATGTAGATTGGCTTGCGTACCTTTCGTGATCCGAAGGTGGAAGATGATTGAACACTAAAGTGCCCAGAAATTTGCACTCGCATAGTAGAATATCAGCAACGTGATGTTGGGAATGGGCTTACAGATGCCATTTGGAAAGATGGTGGATAGGAGGATGGGCTTATAGATGCCATCTAGAGATGTGACAGAACCTTGTCGGGAATGGGCTTATAGATGCCATTTGGAAATGTGATGGATAGTTGTGGAGATGGGCTTATAGATGCCATCGGAAGGTGTCGATCGCATAAGAGATTCCTTAGCGAGAACTTGCGTACTTTGAGAAAGGAAGATGGTTTCCTGGCCTGTTACAGGGGTTGATCTTCAAACTCTCCATGCAGATATGCCCTGGTTGGATACAGGTATCGAATCTACAATCGATTGCTCACAGATATGCCCTGGCTAGATATAGGAATCGAATCCGGAACTTCAAAAGGTTGCTTACAGACGTGCCCTGGCTGGATACAGGTATCGAATCTACAAACAACTACTCACAAATATGCCCTGGCTAGATACAGGTATCGAATCCCGAATTAGTCGTCTACAGATATGCCCTGGCTAGATACAGGTATCGAATCTCTAAACTCTTCATGTAGATATGCCCTGGATGGATACAGGTGTCGAATCCACAATCAAATCACTCACAGATATGCCCTGGCTAGATACAGGAATCGAATCTGGAATTGATCGTCTACAGATATGCCCTGGCTGGATACAGGTATCGAATCTCTAAACTCTTCATGCAGATGTGCCCTGGCTGGATACAGGTATCAAATCTACAATCTATTACTCACAGATATGCCCTGGCTAGATACAGGAATCGAATCTGGAATTAGTCGTTGATGGTAATCATATTTGGATTGACCTTTTTCCTGAAAAGGCAAAACATCAGTTGTATGCAATGTCATGATGTATGAAATATATGATGTCATGATGTTCAAAATGAGGTAGTGTCATATGCACTTTATCATGTATGTAAGCAGGATGTATGAAACGTGAAATGTCTATGAATGTATTTTCGTCTAGGAAAATAAATCCTTGACGAATGCCGGGAGCTTGACTCCTGGGCTGACATTGAAGAGTAGAGTTCTTGTTTCCGCTGGGGATGATGGTTGCAAGAATAAACCGGTAGGAGAAGATGACTCCGTTGGGGAATAAACTTGTTGGAGAGATTACTCTGCGGGGAATTACTCTATGGGAAGAGATGCTTCGCTGAGATTTGATGATAACTCCTCTGGGGATACCGTTGATAAGTTATGTTGGGGAATTTTGATGAACTCCACTGGGGGTAGGAAGAACTTCGCCGAGGACGATCTTTCCGTGGTAATTAGCTGAGGGTAACCCAGTTATAAGCCCTGGTGGGGAATAAATTTGAATAAAGCCAGGGAGATGCGTTCGTATTCTGTAGGTGATAAGCTTCCAGAATCTACTGGGGAGATTGATTTAACTCTCCTGGGGAAACTTTTGGACTGTACTGAGGAAGTGGCTCCACTGGGGTGTCTGTATTCTACCGGGGAACAATCTTATATCAAGACTGCCGGGGATGCTTGCTTAGGAACAACTGTATACTCCACTGAGGAATGTTGAGATCTTTCTGGGGATACCCAACTTCCTTAAGGCTGACTGTAGACTAACTCTGCTTGGGGAGAGTGTTGCTGATTTGCTGGAGATACTGTGCCTGTTTAGGGCTGATTGGGAGACCACCTCTGCTTGGGAGAGTATTGCTGATTCTGGTCTTACCCTGCAGGGAGTGGAGGTATCTTGGTTACGTTCTTCAGCTGAACCTACCTTAGTACCTTGGTGGACAGAGCAACTAGACCGCTTAGACAACTCATTATTCCCCCTGTTTCTGATGTCACTTGTAATTAGTCCTTTGTTTCGTATGCAAATATTTATGAGTTAGCAATTAATGTCGAATGCATATATCAAAAATGAACATTGGACGTTCTTTGCAAAACAAAACAGATAAAGGAAAAACAATTGGCAATTTGTCTGGAAAAGTGGATTTGTATTAATTTTGAAGTTTGCCTGTAAATAGGCGTTTATGTACAAGAGGCTGACGTCCTAGTAAGAGAATGCCGCCGAACAACAGGGTTTATACAATTTTATGAAAAGGAAAACAAAACAGCTATGTGAAAAATAATCCCACTGGGTTCCAACTCTGCTACCGCCTTTATGTCTTCAAGTGTCTCATCACTTTGCTGCTTAGTTGAAGATGAAGCTGATTGATTGATGACGTCTGAAACTGATAGTTGATACCGAGTTCTGGATGCGGGGTGATCCAATGAGACATAGTATTACGCTTTAATCCCTAACTTTTTCCTGGACCGCCCTTTCGGGTTTTCAGTCCACCGGGATACCCATTTTTGCCCAAGCCGCCTTTTTAGGTTTTCGACTTGTCGGGTGTACATATTTTTTCATTTCATCCCTTATTTTTGCCCGAACCCTTTTGGTCGCCGGGAAGCCCTTATTTTTTCCTAGGTGTGTCAACCTAGCGGGTCTTTTGTTTATGCATAGTATCTTTTTACTATGTCTGCATTGGCGGGGTGAGGAAGGTCGTCACCATCCATGGTGGTTAGAATCATAGCTTCTCCTGAGAAGATATGTTTAACCACAAATGGCCCTTCGTACGTAGGGGTCCATTTGCCCCTGGGATCACTTTGAGGAAGAATGATGCGCTTGATTACCAGGTCTCCGACTTGATACTCTTGTCGTCTGACTTTCTTGTTAAATGCCCTGATCATCCGTTTTTGGTACGTTTGACCATGACAAATAGCAGTGAGCCTCTTCTCATCAATCAGGTTTAATTGATCAAGTCGAGTCTGGATCCAGTCATCTTCGCTCAAACCTGCGTCCTTCATTATCCGGAGAGAGGGTATCTGGACTTCAATAGGCAAGACTGCCTCCATGCCGTATACCAAGGAAAAGGGTGTTGCCCCTGTTGACGTCCTTGCTGAGGTACGGTACCCATGAAGAGCAAACAGTAACATCTCGTGCCAATCTTTGTAGGTCACTGTCATCTTCTGCACAATCTTCTTGATATTCTTATTTGCCGCTTCGACAACCCCATTCATCTTCGGCCGGTAGGGAGAAGAGTTGTGGTGCTGTATCTTAAATTGCTCGCAGAGCTCAGTGATCATTTTGTTGTTAAGATTGGTACCATTATCCATAATGATCCTCTCAGGTACACCGTATCGACAGATCAGGTTGTGCCGAATGAATCGTGCCACGATGTTCAGGGTTACCGTAGCGTACGGAGCTGCTTCGACCCATTTTGTGAAGTAATCAATCGCTACCAGGATGAAGCGATGCCCATTGGATGTCGTAGGTCTGATCTCGCCGATCATATCAATGCCCCACATTGCAAAAGGCCAAGGTGCTGTCAAAACGTTCAGAGGAACTGGAAGAACGTGCACCTTATCAGCATAGATCTGGCACTTGTGACACGTCCGAGAGTGTTGGTAACAGTCAGCTTCCATTGTGGACCAGAAATATCCTGCCCGAAGGATTTTCTTTGCCATGGTATGTCCATTGGAATGTGTTCCAAAGGTACCTTCATGTAGCTCTGCCATGATCCTTTCTGCTTCAGTCTTATCCACACAATGCAGTAAAGTTGAATCATGGTTTCGCTTGTACAGAATGCCGTTGCTGAGGAAGAACTTTGCCGCGATCCTTCTCAGAAACTTTTTGTCATTAACAGATGCACCCTCGGGGTATTCCTGAGCTTCCAAGTACCTCTTCACTTCATGATACCAAGGTTTTTCAGTTACCTCTTCAGCCTCAAGATCACAACAATGTGCAGGTTCGTCCAATTTCCAGATAATGATCCGGGGAGCCTCGTTGTCCCATTTGAATTTGAACATAGAAGACATCATAGCCAACGCGTCCGCCAACTGATTCTCCTCCCTTGGGAAGTGTTCAAAAGTTATCTCCTCGAAGTGGGGAATCAACGTCAACACATACTCTTTGTAAGGAATAATATTTGGGTGTTTCGTATCCCACTCGCCTTTGATCTGATTGATCACGAGAGCGGAATCTCCGAAGACACTCAGAAACTTGATCCTTAAGTCAATTGCAGCTTGAAGACCCATGATGCATGCCTCATACTCCGCCATGTTGTTGGTGCAGTTGAAACATAGCCGGGCAGTAAGTGGAGTATGAGTGCCTTTAGGGGATATGATCACGGTGCCAATACCGTTACCCAAAGCGTTTGAGGCTCCGTCAAAGTGCATAGACCATCGGGATCCTTCCTCAGGTCCTTCATCCGGTCTAGGTACTTCACAATCAGTTACTACCATGATATCCCCGTCTGGAAATTCAAAGTTCATCGACTGGTAATCGTCCACTGCCTGGTGTGCCAAATGGTCTGCCAATACACTTCCCTTGATTTCTTTCTGAGTCGTGTACTGGATTTCGTATTCTGTCAAGATCATCTGCCATCTTGCTATTCTTCCAGACAGAGCAGGCTTTTCGAATATGTACTTGATCAGATCCATTTTTGAAATCAACAGAGTAGTGTGAGTCAACATATACTGTCTCAGCCGGCGAGCAACCCATACCAAAGCGCAACAAGTTTTCTCGAGCAGTGAGTATCGGGTCTCACAGTCGGTAAACTTTTTGCTAAGGTAATAAATAGCATGCTCTTTTCGGCCAGACTCGTCATGCTGCCCTAGCACACACCCCATTGAGTTGTCCAGTACTGTCAAGTATAAGATTAGAGGTCTCCCTTCAAGCGGTGGCATAATAATGGGTGGCTCTTGGAGATATTCTTTGATTCTTTCGAAAGCAGCCTGACATTCATCGTTCCAACGTACTACTTGATCTTTCTTCAGTAGCTTGAAGATTGGTTCACAGGTAGCAGTTAGATGTGAGATGAATCGGGCAATGTAGTTCAGCCGTCCTAGAAAGCCTCTGACTTCTTTTTCTGTCTTGGGAGTTGGAATCTCTTGTATGGCTTTCACTTTGGCAGGGTCCACTTGAATACTTTGTCACTTACGATGAAGCCTAGCAATTTTCCAGATCTTACCCCGAAGGTGCACTTGTTCGGGTTCAACCTCAGCTTGTACAACTTCAGACGGTCAAACAGCTTCTGCAGGTGGTCAAGGTGTTCCTCCTTAGTTTGGGACCTTGCAATCATGTCGTCGACATATACTTCAATCTCATGATGGATCATGTCATGAAATAAAGCAACCATGGCACGTTGGTAGGTTGCCCCAACATTTTTCAACCCAAAAGGCATGACCTTGTAGCAAAAGGTGCCCCACTGAGTAACAAAAGTAGTCTTCTCCATGTCTTCAGGAGCCATCTTGATCTGATTATAACCGGAGAAACCGTCCATGAAGGAGAATACCTTATGCTGAGCAGTGTTGTCAACCAGAACGTCGATGTGAGGCAGAGGGAAGTCATCTTTAGGGCTTGCCCTGTTCAAATCCCTGTAGTCAACACACATTCAGACCTTACCATCTTTCTTCGGCACTGGAACCACATTGGAGACCCACTGAGGGTAAGAAGTCACTGCTAGAAAACCAGCGTCAAATTGCTTCATAACCTCAGCTTTGATTTTCTCGGACATCTCTGGACGCATACGGCGGACCTTCTGTTTAACCGGAGGGCAGTCTTCCTTAGTAGGTAGGTGATGAACCACAATGTCAGTATCCAACCCAGGCATGTCTTCGTAAGACCAGGCAAAGATTTCCACATAATCATGCAACATCTGAATCAGCCGTTGTTTCACACTGAGCTCTAGATTGGCACCAATCTTGACTTCTTTTCTGTCCGTCTCAGTACCCAGATTTACCGTTTCCACTAGCTCTTCACGTGGATGAATGGCCCTCTCTTCCTGGAGTAACAGTCTTGCAAGCTCACCAGGCACTTCGCAATCATCTTCACCTTCGTCTTTGGCTAAGTTGATCGGATTTTCGAAGTCATAACTGGCAGTAGCAGAGTCGTTACCAGTGGGATCCAGAGTGGATTGGAACCTGTATAAGTGAGTGTGTGTAAATATAGCTGTTTTGCAATATATAATCAAGAAAGACAAGGAGCGCAAGATTTGAAATGTAAAAAACGTCCAATGCTTTTATTAATGATATATGAAAGTGACACACAAAAGCCCTCACAAATGAAGCCACGGTGCTCCGGGTAAGACACCGGGCCATAAAGTTTCAAATTATTGTTTGTTACAAATTCAAAACAAAGGAGTTCATTACTGAGTGACAAAAGTAATAGGTGTAAAGTCTTTCGCAGTCCAGTTGCTTGGTCCATCGTTGGTCGTCGGGTAGATCCAGCTGTCAAATTCGGATTCCTCCACTTCGTCTTCAATAGCATTTACTCCCGGGTTGGTGATGAACAAAGGAGGTCTTCCAATCCTTGCTTTACGGACAGCCCTCTGAGCTTCTGCAGTGAAACCCAAACCAAACTTGTCAGTCTTTGGAGTGAAATCAGGAAGTCGGCCCCAGTTTGCACACTCACCCTTCTCAATCACAGCCCGGGCATCCTTTAAGGAAGCCATCTTCAAAGGAGAACCCTCTTCAGTCACAGTCTCTGCTGCCGCCAATGTCTGAGGCACCTCTTCAAAGTGTTGAAAGGGGATCTCAATGAACTCCCTGTCCATCTCTATGTACCGGAATGAGTTGAGGTGGATGATCATATATTCTTCTTCCCCCTGCACTGTAACAATCTTCCCTCTGACTGGGTACTTAAGCTTTTGATGTAATGTGGAGGTCACAACTCCAGCCTTGTAGATCCATGGACGACCCAGCAAACAAGAATAGGATGGTCGGATGTCCATCACATAGAAAGTAGAATCAAAAACTTGAGAACCAACCCTGATTGGAATGTCAACTTCCCCATGTACCATCCTTTTCGACCCGTCAAAGGCCCGGACAACAATGTTACTGGGCTTGAGCTCTAAACCCTCACAATCCAACCTGTCTAGGGCCTTCTTGGGTAATACATTCAATGAAGAACCGATGTCTACCAACACATGGGCGAGAGTAGTGCCCCTGCATTCAATGGAGACATGCAGGGCGTCGCTATGGTTCTTTCCTTTGGCAGTCAGATCAGCTTCAGAGAAACCCAACCCATTATCAGTAGTCAAGTTGGCCACACAATCAGTAAATTGATCAGCAGACGTTTCTTGTGGCACATGGGCCGTCTTTAGGAAGGAGATCAGAGCCTTGGCATGGGCCTTTGAACACAACAACAGTGATAACATAGAAATTTTTGATGGGGTGTGCCCCAACTGCTCAACTACATTGAAATCACTCTTCTTGATAATCTTGAGGATCTCTTCCATCTCTTGCTTGGAAGCTTCGATAGTGGTTAACTTTGGTGCCTCCGTCCGGGCAGGCATATCAGTAGCAATCCCTTTTCCCCGAGCGTCAGATGACTCGGCAGCAGGGGTAGAAACAGGAACTTGGTCAGGCAGGGAAGTGGGAACACTTGCAGGTGTGATGACAAGAGGTATCTGAATTGTTGGTGGCATAATATCTGGTGAGAACAACCTACCACTACGAGTAACCTTGGCAGGCCCGGTGATGTTGCTGACACTGGTACTAGATTCAAACTCTTGCTTTACTCCCAAAACATAAACATCTGCCCCATAGTGCCACAAAACAGCTTTGTCAGATTTATAGGGGATGGGCCCCGGAACAGTGATAATGATAGGTGCAATCTTGTGAACAGGCATAATTTTGACAGGCTTCCTCGGGGGAGCCTTAGGAGGGTTGTTGAAAATAGTGACAATAGAAACTTCTTCAGTGGGGACAGCAGTAACAACAATCTTCTCGAACAGGATCTCTTTGTTATCCATCAGGTTTTGGACGCCTGACTTCAACAGAGGACAACCAACAGGTGAAACAGAACATAGAAGGCAACCTTTAATACATCCCGGAAATAAACCGGCTAGCAACAGGTTCCTTTTGACAGTCAATAACAGAGTAACAATCTCATCCACAGAGGCTACATACCGGTCTTCTTCCACAGCATTCACTCCATGTTGGGGCATGGGAGCAGCCACAACATTGGGCCTTTCGGGCGCCTCGAACTGTATTTCTTTGGCATCAATAAGGTCCTGAACCTTATTCCTCAGAGCCCAACAATCATCAGTAGAATGCCCCGGGCTATCAGAGTGATAAGCGCAACGGGCGTTGGGGTTGTACTACGGAGATGTGGTGTTCACTACCTTCGGAGCTTCCTTGACAGTTACCAGATTGGTTGACAACAGTTGCGGCAATATCTGAGAGAGGGTCATACTGAGCCGAGTGTACTGCCTTTTGGGCCTCTCACCTCTTGGCTGGTTGTATTGCTGAGGAGCAGCAGCAGGCTTTGACATTACCACCGCGTTGACAGCTTGGCGGCGTTCCGGTTTATTTTGTCTCCTTGGACCATAAACAGCACTAGCTTCCTTCTTGAAGGGCTTCTTTTCATTACTCGAGGAGGCACCTTTCTGTATCTTCCCCGACTTGATACCAGCTTCGATCCTCTCACCAGTCAGGATCAGGTCTATAAACCCAGCAGAGGAATTACCAATCAGGTGATTAAAGAATGGACCAGACAGGGTCCCCAAGAACATGTCCACGAGTTCACGGTCAGTCAACGGTGGCTGCACCCTGCTAGCCAGGTCTCTCCACTTCTGCGCGTACTCCTTAAAACCTTCACACGTCCCAAGTGACATACCCTGGAGTTGGGTACGCGTGGGAGAGAGGTCGGAATTGTACTGATACTGCTTATAAAATGCAGTAGCCAAGTCCTCCCAGTTTCGAATACTGGTTCCATCCAGCTGATAGAACCATTCGAGTTGAGCCCCTGAAAGGCTATCCTGGAAGAAATGGATCCATAGGTTCTTGTCTGCAGTGTAAGGTTGGATCTTTCTTACATAAGAACGAAGGTGCAGCTTAGGGCAGGAAGCCCCGCCGTACTTCACAAAGGCAGGCGCCTTGAACTCGCGTGGGATTACCACCCCAGAAGATAAACCTAGATCTCCAAAATCCAACCTAGGCACGCGTTGGATCTCCATGGCATTTAACCGGTCCTCCAGCTGTTTGTACCTGTCCTCAGCAGGAGGGTACTGTTCATCATTGAAATATGTCTCGTTATCGGAGACCACGGGACTAGGAACCTCTCTCCCTTGGGGACTATCCTTCTCCGCAGAGGAAGTAGCCTGATCAGCCTCATTCTGCAGTGTATTCCCAAACCTCCATCCAGTGTTAAACAACACAGTCCTCCTCCTCTTCTTCTTCTTCTCCTTCAAGAGCAGAGTCTTCAACTCCTGTTGACCCTGGGCTAAGCTCATGACCAGCTCCTGGAACTGGGCATTCTGGGCCTGGAGGGCCTTGATAGCTTGTTCAGTAGTAGGTTTAGGATTCATGATGATTGAGTGCTGAAATAAACAACGAAGAAGATTAAGCAACCTGTAGAAAAAGAGTACCTGTTATGCACATGATGCAATGAGATGCGTATGATTTATGTTTTCAAAGAAAATCGGGATTCAACTTTGTAGACAAAAAGGAAACACACTTTATTAGATTCAAACTTTAAATTGTTCAACAATTTTCCCTTAGGCGTTACAAGAATGAAAATACTGAAAAGGAAATAAAAGCCGTAAAAGAAACATCTAAAGCCCATCAGTGCTCCCATGGCCTCCTCTTCTCGGTACGGATATAGTCATTCAGGATCCGTTCATTCTCCAATTGCTTAGTCAGCTTCTGGATCTTTTGTTCCTGTTCGTTGAACTTTTCCCGATAAGAATCCTGTTCTTCCTGTAGCTGCGCCCAAGACCTCTTTAGTGTATCAACGTCAGTGGGTATCTGAGGAGGGAGGACTGTTGGAGGAACCCCGTCTTTATCAGGAAATTCAAGAATAATAGGCCTGACAGCTTCATATGGCATACCTAACTTCTGAGCACGGATGCGGACCCATTTGTAGTAGGATTCCATAGGCAGAGAAGTCTTTGGTCCCAACTCATGTGGGTCAGCTTTGTGAATTCTGTCCCAAGCCTTGATGAATCTACGACGTAGCTCGTCACTATCTACCTGAAACTCAAAACTGATGTGAGGTACCAACATCTCATGAGGTCCTGCTCTTCTGGCTCTTTCAAACTGACGGAGAGCTAAACATGGATTATAAGAGATTCCTCCCTGGGTACCGATCAATGGAACATTAGGATATTCTCCGCAACGATCAATAACAGCTACCTCATCCAAACCTCTGAGCGTCCAAATGATGTCATTATCAGTGAGAGACATTAACCTATGAGCCCAGCCCCTTCCTTCTTTGTTCTTCAGCACGCACTTAGGGAGGTGCGAAATAAACCACCTCACTAACAAAGAAGCACAACACCATAGAGTTCCCCGTCTTCGGGCAGTACGAGCATAGAGTTGCTGCAGGATGTCACCCAAGAGAGTGGGTACAGGGTTCCGAGACATGAAGATCCTTATGGCATTGATATTGACAAAGTTATCAGGATTTGGAAACAATACTAGACCATAGATTAGGAGAGCCAGGATGTCTTCGTATGCCCTGAAGTCTAAGTCATTCCAGAAACTGTTAGCTTGACCAATCAGAAACTTAGCCAAAAAGCCCTTAACTCCGCTTCTAGTCACCCAGTTATCCATTACCTCTTTGTTGGTCAAAGGAAGGGCTGCAGCAATCTCCTCAAGCCTAAGAGTCTTCTCCCAACCAGTGAATGGATTCTGCTCCAGAACAGGGATACCAAGCAAATCAGAGAATTCTTCCAGGGTAGGGACCAACTGGAAGTCTTGAAAGGTGAAGCAATGATACAGGGGATCATAAAACTGGGTCAGGACACTCATCAGTTGTTGGTCCCACTTTGAAGTGACTAAATCGAGAAGAGAACCATGCCTCTGGATGAAGGAAGTAGTATTTGGAATTCTGTCAACCAACTCTTTAAGCAAATCAGGTGGGTGAACAAAGTTGAGCCGGATAGTATTCCTTCGCACAGGCATCATGATGTCCTACAAAACAGAGCAAAGATGAAACCCTCTTGTCTTTGAAATGGGTCAGTCTTTATGCAGGATGCATGCAATATTATGATGGCATGATGTTATGATAAAGCACACCATAAGTCTTCACAAAGGCAAACATGATAAGGCACACAAGTCACACAAGACAGCCCTTAGAGTTTAGGCCAACATGAAGTTCAGGTACTACCCTCTTTCAGTTTCGTTGGTTAAGACCCATCCTAGAAAATAGTAACCGGGTTCTAGAGGATCTCAATATCACTGACTACCCTCAATCGGTCATAACTCTAGCGTCACAATCTTTTCTTGCGGCCAGAACCATCGCGAGAGTTTAGCCTCAATGAGTGTAGCATACTGCTACTGTTCTATGGCCAAGTTGGGTCAAATTAGGGTTCTAAGGTCGGTTGGTGCTTAATGACTCCTCAGAAGACCCATATTCCCCTTGTTGCAACACAAGGGATATCGGTACAGACCAAGGTGTCACACCAACGTAGCCACTGCTTCACCCGTGTCGGTATACGCCGGACATGTCCCTCACAGCTTATGCTACCTAAAGGGTATTCCCCAGATCCGGGTTAGGATCTATGAAACTCCAAGACAGGCCCACAATATTAAAGCAAACAAATCAAGCAATTGAAAACAAGAGAGTGGTATAATCCTAAGGTATACCTCACTTATTAAATCCCCAGCAGAGTCGCCAGTTCTGGGATCGGTGGAAATAGAACTGACTGTTTTTTAAGCTGGTTCGCGAAATGTCGCGGTAAGCAAGAGTCGCCACCGTCTTTTATGCTCTCCAACATGGAAAGGACAAAAGCACAACAAAATTCCTTATTCGAGAATGTTTCTCGGTTCGGGAGGTAGATTTATAGAAAGGGAAGTGGTTATCCACGGGCTCTTAGGTACTTGCTCTTATGTTTTCAAAAATTTGTTTGCTTTTCAAGTGTGTGTGGGTTTTTGAAAAAAGTTTCGTTTGAAAAATTTCTAGGTAACTCTTGTATCTGTCCTCAAGAGTGTATGAAATATTTGTTTGAAAACCTTTTTTGAAAGTGTAGGTGTGAAAAGTATTTTTGTTTGTTTTTGAGAGAGAGCAAGGACCCAGGAGAAATCTACCTACTCTAAGGAATTAGGCTGTGTAAGAGTCCTTTAGATAGTGCTATCCCACCATTGAGAGGTAGGTAGCACCAATGTTAGAGTTATTCCGGTCAATTCGATTATAGGGACAATATGGTCACCAAAGCAATGGTAGGACACCTTAGTGGTAACCCTAATGTCCTAGATCCTTTTTATCCGAGGCAACCGTTTCGAGGCAACTGGATCTTAGACAGGAGGGCGACCTCTAAGACACTCTATACTTAATGACCACGTCGAGGCAACCAGTGAGGCGTACCCTAAGAGTGGCATGTGCATGTGTGTTGTTTCATGTTAATGTTTATCTTGTACATGTTATTTGTGAGCTACGGATTGATTTTATTTTTCATACAAGTCTTTCATGCATATTAACAGTTAAGAGTGCGGAAAATAATTGCGGAAATATGAATCTACTCTATTACAAGGCGCGAGTCTATACATCGCCAAAAACAAAAACCCGTTTTAAAAATAAGTGCGAGAAAAGTAAATAAAGTGATAAAACCTAATTAACTATTACATTTCCGGAGCAGATACATAAATAATCAAAATAACGAATTAAAAATAATATGCGCGCGAAAGAATGAATCGGGACGTCCTGAGGGTTTTGACCCTTTTTGAGAAAGAATTGAATTTTTTCCTTTTTTGCAATTAATGAAATTAAGCCTAATTACTAATTAATTAATTTATTAAAAGAAAAAAATGTTTTTTTTTATGTTTTTTATGTTTTTAATGAAATAAAATAAAAAAAGAAATTAAAAGTGTCAAAGGAAAAACCCTAAATATAATTCATTTTTATTTATTGTAAAAAGAAGATTAAAATTAAACCTAATTTTAACTAAATTAATTAATGAATTTATTTACAAAAAAAGTAATTAATAAAATTTTTTTTTGGTTTTCTGAAATTTATTGTAAAAAATGTTAATTTGTTGATTAATTAAATAATACTAATAATAATTACTAAAGAAAATAAAAGGAAAAATAAAAAAGAATAATAAACCAAGGGTGTTGGGCCAGCATTGGGGGGTGAAGAAGTAATTCCAGCCCATTAAGCCAAGCCTGCGTTGACTTCTGGATCAGGTGCCTGTTGGTTGACTGGAGAATATGGTGTGCTTCCATCCTGACCATTGGATTGATGCTGGTGGCCACATGGCATGATGTTGCTGGAGGTATATGGTGTGCTTTTCTTTGAAGCCTGCACACAATTGTATGAAGAAAAAAGAGAAACAATTTATTTGGGGGACCTGGGATTCGAACCCAGGTCCCAGCGCTCAACGCCTGTTTGCTCTGCCACCACGCCAACTGCTTCCATTCGTTATACTAATAAGAAAATGATATTATATAAAACAAATAAGCAACGTCCTGGAAATAAAAAAAAACGCGCGTTTTAATTTGAACTGGCCAATCAGACGCAAGCACGTCTTCATCTTCTCCAATAGCCCCTGTGTTTTTTTTCCTGCGGATTCAGTTCCGTAACAAAATCCGTGTCCTCATCCTAAAATGGTTTCTAGGTCACGAAAACACAAACCAAAGCCCTCATCTTGCTCGCCTTGTTCTCCTGAGTCCAACCATAGCCATAGGTTGTCCTGATTTTGCCTATAATAAAAATACCTAAAAATAAAGAGCCAAAACCCTAGCTTCGGGCATGGCTATGCAGGCTACAAAAATGAAATTAAATATTGGAGAAAGGTTGGAAATCATGCCATGATCAAGAATATATCAGTATTTTTGCAAAAAGACGCAAGAAAATGGATTTAGGATCTCATGTTCAGAGTTAAGTTCAGGACAACTTACAGCACTGTGTAGGGGGTCTTAGAGCATGGTAAGGGTCGCTTTAGGTTCAGTGGACAGCAAGGAGGAAGACTACGTGCTTCTTTTGATCTCAAGATGCCTACAACCTTGTTCTAGATCTCTCACTTTTCCAACAATTTTTGAGTTTTGATTTTGCCGTTTCAGCAATGCTTGGGTTCTGAATTAGGTTTGGCACACTTGCTTATGTATGTGTGAATGAAATTAGGTCAGCAGCTGAGCCTAAACCTTGTGCATTGAAGCCTTGAGATCTTGGTTGACCACCATTAAAGAACCTTCCATTTTTGGTTCAAATTCAAGATTTTGTGCACCAAAAGGCTTGGAACGAAATTATTAGCTGGCACATGACATATAAAAGTTATTCAAGTCAAAAGATGCTACTCCATTAATTTTTTAGATTTTATTTGAATTTTTATGGATTTAAAATGAATTAAATCAATAAAAATTAAATAAAATGGAAAAATAAATGTTTGATCTTGAAATTAAGCATGGGACACGTGGGTGGCATGACAAGGCTGAATCAAGTGGAAGAAAGTGGGCCCTTTTGTCAAAAATTGAAGTTTTAAGGATAGTTGACTTTTGCCATTTCACATACATTTCCCAACTTCTCCAATGCATATCTTGCTCAATTTTGATCATATGAACATGTTCTTGGACATTTTGGAAAGGTCTTGAAGTCCTCTAACCAATGCCTTTGGTCCCATGTCATTTGGATTTACCAATATCAAGTTATGGTCTTTGACTTAAAGTGCATTTTTGTTGACTTTTGAAAATGACCTATAATGTAGAAATTGATAACTTTTTGTGGGAGCATTTCTTGGACTTGGAATGTGAAGATGAGTTGTAGGAAATGTCATCCCCTTCAAAATGAGCATTTGATGGGATTTTTCTGATGAACCATGAAAAAGTTATGCCTTGGTCAAGTTACAGTTGACTTTTCAACTGTCCCAAAATAGAAACTTTTGGCATCTTGATGATTTTTGAGCCATGCTTGGGGAATCATGATCAAGACTTGATCAAATGATGTTTGTGGCTTCAAAGTAAGATGTTGACCAAATTTTTTGACTTTTGACTGCAAAATGACCATTTTGCCCCTGCAGTTGGTTGTGGAGCAACTAGGGCTTTTGACTGTGCAACTTGATGCTGTGAGTCTTGAAACTTGGCATGTAGATGTTTGACAATATATATAGGCCTATGGGACTTGATTGAGCCATTGAAAACCTCAACTTCCTTGAAGGAAACAAAACCCTAATTTTGACTGGCTTAGGAGGATGTTTGACTGTGCAACCTTTGAGAAGTCTTGAACCATTTGAAGATGATTCTTGCCAAACTTTGAAGAATATGGGAGGGCAAATTTTGGGGTACAACACCTACTTACTAATTCCCACTATTAACTAATGTAATGTTTTTCTGATACATTATATTCTACTGACTACTAGTTACTTTTGCTAAAATATTAACCAAGCAGTTTTTTTTATTTTTCCTTAATCTGCATGTACTTCAATTATAATCTGGCCATACTTATTTTAGGGCTGAATTATGCTAAAACAATATGTGGATCAGGAACTAAAGAAAAAAACTTAAGTGGCCTAAAAACGGTGGAACTCGCCACATAAAATACCATGGCCCTCGCCATAGTTACAGTTTACCTGCGTTCCCCTTGTTTTGCCCCTCGGCACACCAATATTGTGTTGCTCAGCACAAGCACCTGTGCCCCTCGACACAATGTGTTTTTGACCCTTCACACAGACTTCATCTGTTCTATCACCAACGCTAAACCATAATTCAGTATTCTCCTCGATCACTAATTTCATACCATGGAACATCAAAGCAACATAACAACTATATCATCAATATTATAATTTCCAACAACAAATAGTTAATTCTGCAAAAATTTAGGAACATCCACAACATGATAACAACATGATAACTGACAATTTCAGAAACAACAACAACAATCACACGCACAACAACATTACACCAATCCAATTCCTACATACTATTCATCATAATTCCCATTATAGAGTCAGAACCCCAACCTTACCTTGGATTGAAGGTCTCTCTATAACTCTTCGATTGAAAACCTGGTTTTGCCTCTTTTCTTATTCCTCTTCTTTGTAACTTCTCACGCACTGCTCCAAGACTTTTCTTCACCTTTTAACTAACCTAACTTCTATTTAACTTAATCAATAATATTATTATTCTATTAGGCTTAACAACATACCCCCATATTACTACTTCTAACCATAAAAATAGGCCCAACACAATTAACCTATTATTCAACTATCTCTAACATTATTACTAATATTACTCAACTAATTTAATCTACTAGTTTACTGACTAGTGATAACATCGCAACTCAACAACTCACAACTTAACACAACATGTTAACGATTTTCAAAAAGTAATTCGAAATTGATCGAAAATACCTAATTTAATAATTAATTAAATAAACGGGTGTTACAACTCTCCCGCACTTAGAATATTTTCGTCCTCGAAAATCTATTTGATACTACCACTCTTAATGTGAAATTTGCATCTCACTCTCTGATCCCCAAGTCGCGTTTGGCAACACTTTGACCATTAATTTCTCGACATAACAATAACTCAACACGATTTAAATCAAATACAGACATTCTAATCATTCAAAACCTCCAGGAAATAATCATTAATAACTTATCAACCACTTCAATAATATTTTGACATATCAACATTTAAAGTAGTAACAACCATAACATATTTATACTTGGATATACATCATATTATCATCTTACCAACATTTTCAACACCAAAACACATACACAATTTCATCCCCATATATATATATATATATATATATATATATATATATATATATATATATATATATATATATATATATATATATATATATATATGTCAATTATCAACAAAATATCAACAACTCAATTCATATCGTCGTATCACCCTTATAGTGACATCAACATAGCAAACATAATCAACTTTGTCATATTATGGGGTATTATTCATCATTTACAGTAACCAACAACAACATCACGACAACGGGAACAAAACCATTATAACGTCAACTTAACAGTATAACTCAACAAATATACACACAACTTACCATCGATCAACAACCACAATAATATCCTTATAAAATCAACAAATTTTTATGAGAAAGCACGGTACACTGGCACATCATCCCTATATCAAAAATACATTAAATCAAACATGTAGATCAAGACACATCATTTCCATAGGCTTTTGATATTTAGTCATTCACTTCTAATGGGTCATACAAGCATCGCAACTGCGCCACATCACGCTTCAGCTGCGCAACTCTGATCATCCATCTTACGTCACTGTCCTCATTAAAATTTCCGTCAAATATATGGTTTACAAGTTTCAACCTAGTTTCAGACATTCTTTAACATCCACCATAAAATCGTTGTTCACCTGATATTCTCAATCTTTTACTTTGTGACGTTAGTTCGCATATAAACCCGCTACTCCGAATTGTGAAATATGTCTCAACTCTTTCCTAGCCACTCCTCTATTAATTCACACAAACTGGTGAGCGATTATTCTCACAATATAACATCGATTAGTTTACACACTGTTAAGATAGCAAGACAAGTCTATACATTCCAACACGATCTCGTCCACTATCAACAAGAGATTAAGGGTTATCAGTTCCTCAATTTGTCAATAGATAGCCGACAACCATAATGGAGCATAAATCATGGTTACCAAACTATAATAGTGTTCCTTTAGAACTTGTACTCAACTCACCTAAAGCACCATAATCTAATAATTTCCAATGAGGTTTACAAATACTCCCATAATTTCCCTCTCATTTGATCTTGTCGATGAGACACCAACGCTCAACATATTACACGATCCATATTACACTCACTTAGCCTCACACGAAGGTTAAGTATTCTCCAACTCAAGAATTACTATTATACCAGTACATTACACGTCGCCTCATTCTAATTTGAAATCTCAACAATGTTGCTCCATACCGTTTTAGTGATAGAACCTCCCCAATTCTTCTTTTACACACGCCACTACCTTGGTATCATAAAGACGACTCTAATTCCTCTTAAAAGCATCTTCCTTTAAAAGGATATCTTCATTATAATCATTGTTAATCATCACAAGCTGCATCTTTATGCGCTTCTCCAATACTTTCACATCCTTTTTAATACTGAACATCTCAGTTCTCAGCATATTCGCCAACAATATATTACGCTTGACCTCGTCTCGAACAACTGCGATAATAACCAATTATTCTCAAAAGCCTCTAGTTACGTACCCAACTTCAGAGTCCTTCCACATAGGAATTCATCTACCGTATTCGAAAACACTTTCATAGGATATCATATATTTCTATCTCCTCATAGGTTCAAACGGAACACTAATCCGATACTCAGAACACACGATATGAATTTCTAAAGTTATCCGAAAATGAAAACACCGACGTCATGCATCGACATACTATTACACACCTTACAGTAACATTAGAACAAAATTTCTTTGTACCAGTACCAACACTTACCATTCTTGAAATCATACTCATCTCCTCGCATTTCCGACACTGACTCGCGATTCAAAACATTCCAACAACTTCAACAACTTTTACAATCACTCACAAGGATCCCATGACATGGTCTACAACAATCTTTCACTCTATCACCACTCAAACATCGATATCTTACGCAAGGGCTACTCAAACTGGAAACTTCACAGTCCACCAGCAGCGCTGCAACATCACAACATTCTAAATTCCATCTTCTAAAAATTATCCTTGTTACTTAATTACCTTCAGAAACATCAGGGATTTACACTCTACTCGTATATCAATAACCGTTACATTACTCCTCATCCTTCGAGAAGTAAACATCAACAATGTTTGATCATCCTCCCTCAAGACCCTCCAACTTGATTAACAAACAAAATCTTGAATCCATGTCACCTTTGGATTCGGGAAACAACAAAACTTCAACAATATTTGCACTGTCACCATCAACATCATACTGAACTAACATCTTACAAAAACCATATCTTAGAAGAAAAGGTTCTTTCCCACTTATATTCAAACCAACTCCTACTTACAATCGAATGGAAAATAAAACAAGTGCCGACAGTGTGTCACACATACATACTAAGAAACAACACATTGACAATATTCAACTGTCACACTACTCTACTGACTCAACAACTTGGTCGGACGGACCAACCTGCTCTGATACCACTAATGTAACACCCCATTTCTACCCGAAGAATATTAATAAAATCAGAGTTATAAAATTTTGACATATAAATAGGATGCTACACTTTCAACTTATAACAACGACATTTAATCGCATATAAAATAGACACATAACACTTAAATTATCGGATGAACAGATAACAACAATTTTAGTCTTTAAAATGAAACAACTTTATTACTTAAGCAACACAATCACAATTTTCAACTCAAATGACATAACATATTTGTCCAACTGAAAACAACTTTAGAACAACCAGTACTTAATGAAAAAAACTTAAAAATTCAGCAAGGAGAATAAAATCAATAACGAAGCAACAAGCGTTCATCCCCCCGAGTGTTACATATCAGAGCGATGACACCGACTCGAACTACTGAAGGTAAACAACCATCACTCTGGGTTACCTGCACGATACTGACATATGGGGTAACATTCAAACAAAAGGGGTGAGATATCAACCAATATAATAGAATGTATGATAAATAATATATTTTAATCAGTTCGTACAAAATCACCACTTCACAGCTCTTTAACAACATTTAATGTAATCAATTCACCCATGCAACAACTCAGGATGCAACATGAAATGCGACTTGTTTTTTTATGCACATGCATGTGGTACCAATGGAGCAAAACTCCCAACTTAATAATCTTCCAAATAATAGAGGCGTTAACAAGGAATAAGCCTTCAACTTTATATTTGCTAATCCAGGCCAACTTACCGAGCATGAGCTCCCAACTTGATATGCTATGTATGCGACAGCATTATAAAACACAACAACAACTACAACATCAACCACTCAACAACAATTCAACAATAACTCAACAACAATTCAACACTGGCCACAAGCATACAACTTACCTGCCAAGAATTAAAGACATTTCAACAACATCAGTATATCCTGCAACTTCGCATCGTCAACAATATTGACATTACAACAACATAGTAAAATTCACAAATACAATCTAAACCCATTTCAATAACACTACATGATTATTCAGTTATACATCTATATTTGGTTATTAGACGTTCTGCAACGGTTTGTAACACCCTCTAAAACCCCGCATAAAATTTCGCGATTTTAAATAAAACATACTTTCAGAGTACATGTATTAACGAGGATGCCACAATTCTCTTTTTAATAAAAAAACAAAGTTCCTGTCATGCACAACATAGAAGCAACTCATACATGTTTACACAGCGGAATAATTTAATTAACAAAACCAATGTTATAATATTTTCAAAATCATCAGGGATTAACACCTGGAATATATCAACATCATATTATAACAAACATAAGGAAATAAACGAGTCTGGCTAAAGCAGCTCGACAAACAAACGTTCCCGGAGTTACAACTATCAGAGCATGACCCGGACAATACTTAAACAAAAATAAACTAGAAACAACAAGCCTTCGCCAAGCACCTGAACGAAGCTCCTCAATCTGAAATGTTCAACAGTAAGGGTGAGCATCTCAACTATACATTTGATTATACGTTCATAACAATCAATTCAGAAAAACCATAAGCATCACCCAAACAGTTAGCATGTTTCATAGTTTACGAAAACCTTTACAATTCATATATTCATAATATATTACTTTTCATACTTATAATTAACATCAAACATCATTAACAATTCAGCAACAATACATGCATACAATCAATTAAATACAACATTGGAAAATCATCCATTCATGTTATATTCAATATAATGCAACACACCCATGCATGTGGTACCATTTTACCGCCCCATTATATCTCGGGTCACGGACAACTCACCGTTCCATTATATCGCGGACACGGCTACCACCTCAACGTTCCATTAAATCGCGGACACGTATATTGGCCACCATGTTAATTCCACACAATGGGAATTAACAAATGCAACATGATATGTAAAGTATGTAACACTCAGCATACTATTAACATCAATAAAACATATCATGCAACATCAACAACATCAATCATAACAGGATATGGATAGCATGTAATCACTCAGCATACTATTAAACATCAACCAATCATATCGAGTTATATCATAATTAATGCTTGATAACATCATCTCAAAGCATGACAATAAAATCTACGTAGTATTGGTATCATAACATACAAACGTTATTCGATACAAGCATCAACAACACTAGGAAATCAATAAGCAGCATATTCAAAACATATAAAACACAGCACATCAAAACAGAATCAATTCCGTACATAACAGCATGCACAGAAAACAGAATTCAGAAGCCAACACAGGAGGTCAACACGGGTGCCCGTGTGCAACAACACGGCCCGTGTGGAAATGTGTCCAGAAACACATTATTTTTACCAATACAGAAGATCAACACGGGTGCCCGTGTGCAGCAACACGGCCCGTGTTGATGAGCGCGTACAAAATATTCCTGTACCTGCAGCATGCTCAGAACAGCAACCAAACACGAAAAATACCAGCCAAAACGTGCATTTCGGTACATAACAACATCCATTTTGCATAACTCAAAGCAACACATCAATTGGAAACACAATTCCCTTCTAAGTTAGTCAATTTCCAATCTTAAGAACAACATTACTTCACTTAAGGTCTTATTTTTCAAATCATACACAACTCAGAATTTTCGTCTAAAAACATCCTATTTTATCAACAATTCTTTCATCAACAACAAGTTTTATAAAATTGACCTTAAGTTACATATTACCCGTCCTTTAGGGAAATCCTAACAACATTGAGGTTATCCCTAGAATTACCTAAGGGAAACTCTCGATCATACAAATACACTCCAAATCCACCATAGGAACCTAAAATCCCTAATTGATTCATAAAATTTGGGAACCTAAACCTTTTCTAACAAGGTTCAACCCTAAGGTTATTGATCCCTAAGAACATCTAAAATAATTGGGGTTTCTCCCTACGATTATCCAAAATCAATCGTACCTAAACCCATAAGCAAAAGTAAATCGAGTAGTAGCCCCCCTTACCTTATCAAATTGCAGCTTTGAACTCTTGAGCGATTGTTCTTCGTTCTTCAGAGCTCCAATCCCAAATATCTCCAAATTCTGTTTTATCGTGAAAAGTGAGAAATAACTTAAGTTCCAAAATATATATCCTTATTTCTTTTGCACCCCCACTCTTTACTAACGACATCCAAGCCCAATAACTTAAAAAACCCAATATTTTCTTATTTCTTTTATTTTCTTCAAATATTCCAAAATAAATAATTCTTTTTATTTTATTAATTCTAATAAAATAAATTCCCAATTAAATAAATCAAATAATTAAAACTGGGGCGTTACAACTCTCCCCCACTAAAAGAGTTTTCGTCCTCGAAAACATACCTTAGACGAACAGTTCCGGATAAGCCTCTTTCATCTGGCTCTCCAGTTCCCAAGTGATATTTCCATCTGCTGGACCTCCCCAAGAAACCTTCACTAATGCTATCTCTTTACCCCTTAACTGTTTCACTTCCCGATCTTCTATCCTCATAGGCAATGTTTCTACTGTCAGGTTATCTCTCACCTGTACATCATCTATTTGGATTACATGAGATGGGTCTGGAATGTATCTCCTCAACTGAGAAACATGAAAAACATCGTGCAAATTCGCAAGTCTCGGAGGTAAAGCAATACGATAAGCAACTTCTCCAACTCTTTCCGTAATCTGAAATGGACCAATAAAACGTGGAGTCAACTTCTTAGATTTCAACGCTCGACCAATACCCGTCATCGGAGTAACTCTCATAAACACATGATCTCCAGCACTGAATTCTACATTCTTTCTCCTCTTGTCATGATAACTCTTCTGACGACTCTGAGAAGCTCTCATCTTCTCTTGAATCAATTTGATCTTTTCAGTAGTCTGCTGAACAATCTCTGGCCCAATTACTGAACTCTCTCCAGATTCATACCAACACAAAGGCGTTCTACACCGTCTACCATACAATGCCTCAAACGGAGCCATACCAATACTCGAATGGTAACTATTGTTATAAGTAAATTCAATCAATGGCAAATAGCTATCCCAAGCTCCACCCTTCTCTAAAACACAAGCACGCAATAAATCTTCTAACGATTGAATCGTCCTCTCCGTCTGTCCATCAGTCTGAGGATGGTAAGTTGAACTCAACCTCAATTTAGTACCCAAAGCCTTCTGCAATCCTTCCCAAAATTTCGAAGTGAACCTCGGATCTCTATCTGCCACAATACTAGAAGGAACTCCATGCAAACTCACTATTTTCTCAATATACAACTGTGCCAATCTCTCCATTGAGTAATCCATTCGCACCGGTATAAAATGAGCAGACTTAGTCAGTCTATCCACAACAACCCATATCGCTTCACAATTCTTAGGAGTCCTCGGCAACCCGGATACAAAATCCATAGAAATACTATCCCACTTCCATTCTGGAATAAACATCGGTTGCATAAATCCAGACGGCTTCTGATGCTCAATGTTCGATTTCTGACAGATTAAACATGCATACACAAATTCAGCTATTCCCTTTTTCATTCCCAGCCACCAAAACAATTTCTTCAAATCATGATACATTTTCGTGGCACCCGGATGAATACTCATCCCACTGCGATGTCCTTCCTCTAATATACTCTTCTTGATTTCTGCAACATCAGGAACACAAACTCTATCGCCAAATCTCATAACATCATTTTCATCAATTCTAAACTCACCACCTTGACCTTGGTTGATCAATGTCAATTTATCAACTAAATTAACATCAGATTTCTGCCCGATCCTGATCTCTTCTAGAATACCACTAGTAAGTTTCAACATACCCAAACGAACACACTTCGGAGTACTTTCACAATTTAAACTCAAATCTCGGAATTGTTCAATTAACTCCAATTCACGAACCATCATCATAGACATATGCAAGGATTTCCTGCTCAAAGCATCTGCAACCACATTTGCCTTACCAGGATGGTAATTCAAACCAAAATCATAATCTTTGAGAAATTCCAACCACCTTCTTTGCCTCATATTGAGCTCTTTCTGATCGAAAAGATACTTCAAACTCTTATGATCACTATACACTTCAAATCTCGAACCATACAGATAATGTCTCCACAATTTCAAGACAAACACAACTGCTGCTAACTCTAAGTCATGAGTAGGATAGTTCCTTTCATGAACCTTCAACTGTCTCGAAGCATACGCAACTACCTGTTGATTCTGCATTAAAACACCACCTAATCCCATCAGAGATGCGTCACAATAAACCACAAAAGATTCCACCGGATTCGGTAAAATCAGAATAGGAGCACTAGTCAATCTCCGCTTCAATTCTTGGAAACCTTTCTCACAATCAGAATCCCAAATAAACGCTTGTCCTTTACGAGTCAACTTCGTCAACGGCAATGCTAACTTTGAGAATCCTTCGATAAACTTTCTGTAATAACCTGCAAGACCAAGAAAACTTCTGATTTCAGAAACAGTCTTCGGCGCTTCCCACTGAGATAACGCTTATACTTTTGTAGGATCCACTGCAATACCATTCTTAGAAATCACATGTCCAAGAAAACTAACTTCATTCAGCCAGAACTCACATTTGGACAACTTCGCATACAACTTCTTATCTTTCAACAACTCTAACACAATTCTGAGATGTTCCGCATGCTCTTCGTCATTCTTGGAATAAATCAGAATGTCATCAATAAAAACCACAACAAACTTATCCAGATACGGATGAAAAATCCTGTTCATATATTCCATGAAAACACCAGGCGCATTAGTAACTCCAAACGGCATAACAGAATATTCATAATGCCCATACCTCGTTCGAAAAGCAGTCTTTTGAATATCTTCCGCTTTCACACGAATCTGATGATATCCAGATCTCAAGTCAATCTTACTGAATACACTGGCTCCAACTAGCTGATCCATTAGATCATCAATCCTCGTTAAAGGATACCGATTTTTAATGGTTACTTTGTTCAATTACCTGTAATCAACACACAGTCTCATAGAACCTTCTTTCTTCTTAACCAACAATACCGGAGCACCCCAAGGCGAAACACTTGGACGAATAAACTTCTTCTCCAGTAAATCTTCCAACTGAGTTTTCAATTCTGCCAACTCAGATGCAGACATACGATATGGTGCCATCGACACCGGTCTCGTACCAGGAATCAAATCTATAGAAAATTCCACCTCTCGCTCAGGAGGTAACTCACCAACATCATTCGGAAAGACTTCTGGGAATTCACACACCACTGGCAATTCACTACTCTTGACCTTTCCTGTTGCATCTAACTAAGCAAGTAACATAAACACAGTAGCACCTTCCTCCATTGCTTCTTGTACCTGCCTAGCAGTCATAGTCAAATTCTCAACACCAACTGCTTCTGGAAAAATCACCGTCTTAGCAAAACAGTTCAGATGAACCCGGTTGAATTCCAACCAGTTCATCCCAAGGATAATATCAAGTTGTTCAAGCGGTAGGCACACTAAATCCATACCGAAACCTCTACCAAAAATCTCAATAGGACAATTCCTACATACAAGTGAAGTTGTCACTGAACCCGATGCATGAGTATCAATAACCATGCTACCTCGCATATCAGATATGTCCAGTTTCAACCTCTCAGCACAATCCAAAGAAATGAAAGAATGATTTGCACCAGTATCAATAATTGCAACTAAAGGTGTGCCATGAATAAAACACGTACCTTTAATCAATCGATCCTCTGGAGTAGTCTCAGATCCAAACAAAGCGAACACTTTTCCACCTGACTGATCCTTCTTAGGCTTAGGACACTGCGGACGAATGTGACCTTCTTCACCACAATTGTAACAAGTAACAAACTTCCCTTTGCAATCAATAGACAAATGACCAGTCTTTCCACATTTATAGCACTTCTTCTCATCACTCTTGCAATCTCGAATATGATGACCAAACTCACCACACCTGTAGCATCTGATAGGAGCCTTAGAATCTCCCCCACTAGGCCTTTTCCATCCACCTGATTTCTCGTTACCTCTACCATATGGCTTGCCACGGTCCATATGTTGCTTTCCTCTTTTATCAACAGCCCCACGAGAGTGAGACGACCTAGTCTTGGTAATATCTTCTTCCAAGATCCTGCTAGAATCCACCAGATTAGAAAATCTACGAATACGCTGGTACCTGATTCCCTGCTTAATCTCATCTCGGAGACCATTCTTAAATTTGATACATTTAGAGAATTCTCCAGCCTCATCATTGTTGTAGTGTGCATAATACTTTGCCAGCTCAGTGAACTTAGTAGCATACTCACTAACAGTCAGATTGCCCTGCTTAAGCTCCAAAAATTCAATTTCCTTTCTTCCCCGAACATCTTCAGGAAAGTACCTCCTCAGAAAAGCCCTTCTGAAGTTAGCCCAAGTCAGTGCCTCTCCATCCTGAACCATTTCAGTCCTTGTTGCAACCCACCAGTCATCGGCCTCTTCTGCCAACATATGCGTACCATATCTGACTTTCAGATCTTCAGCACAATCAATCACACGGAAAATCCTTTCGATTTCCTTCAGCCACTTCTGAGCACCTTCAGGGTCATGTGTACCTTTGAACAACGGAGGATTGTTCCTTTGGAAGTTCCCCAATTGCCTATCAGCACCAATCACGCCTCCATTTGGATTTCCAGCAAGTACACCAGCTAACATCCCCAAAGCCTCAGCGAGTGCAGCATCATTTCGTCCGTTACCTCTTCCAGCCATATTCCTGAGAATTAAAACATACTCCTCATAAGAATACAGTATCGACAGTGTTGCCTTACACTAGTCGCATACAAAAGGAATGACTGACTCCAGACTCTGGTCGCAACGACCGACTATGCTCTGATACCACTATTGTAACACCCTCTAAAACCTCGCATAAAATTTCGCGATTTTAAATAAAACATACTTTCAGAGTACATGTATTAACGAGGATGCCACAATTCTCTTTTTAATAAAAAAACAAAGTTCCTGTCATGCACAACATAGAAGCAACTCATACATGTTTACACAGCGGAATAATTTAATTAACAAAACCAATGTTATAATATTTTCAAAATCATCAGGGATTAACACCTGGAATATATCAACATCATATTATAACAAACATAAGGAAATAAACGAGTCTGGCTAAAGCAGCTCGACAAACAAACGTTCCCGGAGTTACAACTATCAGAGCATGACCCGGACAATACTTAAATAGAAATAAACTAGAAACAACAAGCCTTCGCCAAGCACCTGAACGAAGCTCCTCAATCTGAAATGTTCAACAGTAAGGGTGAGCATCTCAACTATACATTTGATTATACGTTCATAACAATCAATTCAGAAAAACCATAAGCATCACCCAAACAGTTAGCATGTTTCATAGTTTACGAAAACCTTTACAATTCATATATTCATAATATATTACTTTTCATACTTATAATTAACATCAAACATCATTAACAATTCAGCAACAATACATGCATACAATCAATTAAATACAACATTGGAAAATCATCCATTCATGTTATATTCAATATAATGCAACACACCCATGCATGTGGTACCATTTTACCGCCCCATTATATCTCGGGTCACAGACAACTCACCGTTCCATTATATCGCGGACACGGCTACCACCTCAACGTTCCATTAAATCGCGGACACTTATATTGGCCACCATGTTAATTCCACACAATGGTAATTAACAAATGCAACATGATATGTAAAGTATGTAACACTCAGCATACTATTAACATCAATAAAACATATCATGCAACATCAACAACATCAATCATAACAGGATATGGATATCATGTAATCACTCAGCATACTATTAAACATCAACCAATCATATCGAGTTATATCATAATTCATGCTTGATAACATCATCTCAAAGCATGACAATAAAATCTACGTAGTGTTGGTATCATAACATACAAACGTTATTCGATACAAGCATCAACAACACTAGGAAATCAATAAGCAGCATATTCAAAACATATAAAACACTGCACATCAAAACAGAATCAATTCCGTACATAACAGCATGCACAGAAAACAGAATTCAGAAGCCAACACAGGAGGTCAACACGGGTGCCCGTGTGCAACAACACGGCCCGTGTGGAAATGTGTCCAGAAACACATTATTTTTACCAATACAGAAGATCAACACGGGTGCCCGTGTGCAGCAACACGGCCCGTGTGCAGCAACACGGCCCGTGTTGATGAGCGCATACAAAATATTCCTGTACCTGCAACATGCTCAGAACAGCAACCAAACACGAAAAATACCAGCCAAAACGTGCATTTCGGTACATAACAACATCAATTTTGCATAATTCAAAGCAACACATCAATTGGAAACACAATTCCCTTCTAAGTTAGTCAATTTCCAATCTTAAGAACAACATTACTTCACTTAAGGTCTTATTTTTCAAATCATACACAACTCAGAATTTTCGTCTCAAAACATCCTATTTTATCAACAATTCTTTCATCAACAACAAGTTTTATAAAATTGACCTTAAGTTACATATTACCCGTCCTTTAGGGAAATCCTAACAACATTGAGGTTATCCCTAGAATTACCTAAGGGAAACTCTCGATCATACAAATACACTCCAAATCCACCATAGGAACCTAAAATCCCTAATTGATTCATAAAATTTGGGAACCTAAACCTTTTCTAACAAGGTTCAACCCTAAGGTTATTGATCCCTAAGAACATCTAAAAAAATTGGGGTTTCTCCCTACGATTATCCAAAATCAATCGTACCTAAACCCATAAGCAAAAGTAAATCGAGTAGTAGCCCCCCTTACCTTATCAAATTGCAGCTTTGAACTCTTGAGTGATTGTTCTTCGTTCTTCAGAGCTCCAATCCCAAATATCTCCAAATTCTGTTTTATCGTGAAAAGTGAGAAATAACTTAAGTTCCAAAATATATATCCTTATTTCTTTTGCACCCCCACTCTTTACTAACGACATCCAAGCCCAATAACTTAAAAAACCCAATATTTTCTTATTTCTTTTATTTTCTTCAAATATTCCAAAATAAATAATTCTTTTTATTTTATTAATTCTAATAAAATAAATTCCCAATTAAATAAATCAAATAATTAAAACTGGGGCGTTACACGGTTCCTCTAATATTAACTTGCTGCATTTATTATATAAGCTAGTACTGCTATCAACAATTTCTACTACTACTAGTCCTACTAATTAATTCTCTACTGTTGTTTTATTGCTAATATCTTTCTGTTACTATTTCACAATTAACTCCTACTGTCAACTTATTCCAGCCACATGCAATATGCTATTATACTGTTAATAGTTTTCTGATAAGGTCCCTACAATTACATCCTACTACTATACATTATCTCCTACTACCATGAATTATCTCTGCTGTCGTTACTTTAAAATCTAACCAATTTGCCACTATTCCTTACTGTCATTTGAATCCTTCTGTTACTATTTCTAACACTACTAGTGTCTTACTGCTATATGACTTCTACTATCCATTTTACCTACTTACCAATACCCACTATTAACTAATGTGATGTTTTTTTTCTACATTATATTCTACTGACTACTAGTTATTGTTGCTAAAATATTAACTAAACAATTTTCTTTTATTTTTCCTAAATTTGCATGTACTTCAATTATAATCTGACCATAATTATTTTAGGGCTGAATTATGCTAAAACAATATGTGGATCAAGAACTAAAGAAAAACACTAAAGTGGCCTAAAAACGGTGGCACTCGCCACATAAAATACCATGGCCCTCGCCACAGTTATAGTTTACCTGCGTGCCCCTCAGCACATCAAACTGTGCCCCTCGGCATGCCAATATCGTGCCGCTCGATACAAGCACCTGTGCCCCTCGGCACAATGTGTTTTTGACCCTTCACACAAACTTCATTTGTTCTGTTACCAATGCTAAACCAGAATTCAGTATTCTCCTCGATCACTAATTTCATACCATGGAACATCATAGCACCATAACAACTATATCAGCAATATTATAATTTCCAACAACAGATAGTTAATTCTGCAAACAACTCATGAACATCCACAACATGATAACAACATGATAAAAAACAATTTCAAAAACAACAACAACAATTATACGCACAACAACAATATACCAAATCCAATTCCTACATACTATTCATCATAATTCCCATTATAAAGTCAGAACCCCACCCTTACCTTGGACTGAAGGTCGCTCTATAACTCTCCGATTGAAAACCTAGCTTTGCCTGTTTTCCTATTCCTCTTCTCTGTAACTTCTCACGTACTTCTCCAAGACTTTTCTTCACCTTTTAATTAACCTAATTTCTATTTAACTTAATCTAATAATATTATTATTCTATTGGGCTTAACAACATACCCCCATATTACTACTTCTAACCATAAAAATAGGCTCAACACAATTAACCTATTATTCTACTATTTCTAACATTACTACTAATATTACTCAACTAATTTAATCTACGAGTTTAAACTACTAATGACAACATCGCAACTCAACAACTCACAACATAACACAACATGTCAACAACTTTTAACAAATAATTAGAAATTAATCGAAAATACCTAATTTAATAAATAATTAAATAAACGGGCGTTACACGTTGCACCAGCGTTCTTCAACTTGAAGGGCATCACTCTGTAACAGAATGTTCTCTAGGGTGTGATAAACGTTGCTTTTCCATGTCCTCGGGAGCCATTCTAATTTGATTTGTATCCGAAAAATCCGTTTACGAACGAGAACACTTTGAATTTTTCTGTGCTATCTACCAACATATCGATATGTGGTAATTGGAAATCATCTTTTGGACTTTCTTTATTCAGATCTCTATAATCAACGCACATGCAGACTTTTCCGTCTTTCTCAGGTACTGGAACAATATTGGCAATCCACTGAGGATATACTGACGTCACAATAAAACCGGCATCAATCTATTTCAAGACCTCATATTTAATCATTAATCTCATGTCAGGATGAGTTCTTCACAACTTCTACTTGATAGGTGAAAATTCTGGCTTCAACGACAAATGATGCTTCACAATATCAGTATCCAAGCCAAGCATATCATGATAAGACCAAGCAAAGATATCCACATATTCCTTTAATAGCTCAATCAACATGCTCTTCACATCGAGATAAAGCAGTTCCCCAATCTTAATTTCTTTCAAATCTTCCTCTGAACCCAAGTTAATAGTTTCCAACGGCTCTTTGTATGGATGAATGGTATATTCCTCACGCTTAAGAAACCGAGAAACGTCTTCATAGATTTCAGTAAACTTCTCTTCTTCAGCCACATATAGAGGATATTTAAAGTTTAGGGAGGGTGCAGGGTCATTGTGTTCAACGGGTTTTTTAATTAATCTTCACATATGATTATGATTGATTTTAGAAACTGACAAATGTAACAAGTAATTATGTAGATTCAATTATAGTTATTATTTATTTTGAAAGGTTTTTTTTTTCTGATTACCAATTTCCAAGAAAAAAATAGAAAACAAAATACACGACTGGAAATCAAAAACAATTTTTATTAATGATTTGAAAATCTATAACAAAATACGCACGCATACATTATCGCTTTCACCTTGGGCAGAGTGAAAGGATTTTTGTAAAGACAAGTAAAAAATGAATTACTTCAAAATATGCATGCTAGTAGGAACATCAACAGTGATCCAATTCTAGACCCTTACTCCATGCGTCACAAAGTTTGGCATCTCTATTTCTGGCTCATCCTCAAGGATAGTGTTGGATTCTAGAGTAGTTGGATGGAGATATCCTGCACTGTGAAAGATATCTTGATATTTGCTGAAGGCAGACTTCAGGTTCATAACTTCATTCTTCAGGGAGAAACCCAAACCAGTCTTATTCTTATCCACGGTTAGATTAATAACATGTCCTCATACATTGCTAGGGCCTTTTTGTACTACCTGTTGCACATCTTTAAATGAGGTGATGGAATCTTCATTCTTCCTTATCAATTGACAAAGCTTGGAACTGGGTCCCAACAGTGGATTCATCAGCTTCTACAATGCTAATGGAGGATAAATGAGATATCAACATAGCTTGCTCACCTTTCACAACAACTACTATTCCTTCACAGACAAATTTCAGTTTCTGATGCAGAGTTGACGTAACGGCTACTGCTTCACGGATCCAAGGTCGTCCCAATAAACAACTGTAAGCTGAGACAATATCCATAACCTAAAAACTAATTTGAAACATGTGCAAACCTATGTGAGTGGGTAAGTCCACCTCTCCAATGACAAATTTTCTCGAACCAACAAAAGCTTTTATTATAATGCCACTTGGACGCATAGGAGTTCCTTGGTACTTAAGCTTCATGAGAGTGCTTCTCGGTATGACATTCAAAGCTAATCCATTGCCTATCAGCACATTGGACATGGAGTCATTCTTAAAATTCATAGATATATGTAGAACCATATTATGGTTTCGTCCTTTATCGGGTAATTACTCATCACAAAAGCTCAGATTGTTACAAGATGTAATATTTTCCACAACACCGTTAAACTTATCAAGAGATACGTCTCTTTCAACAAAAGCCTCATCCAACACTCTCATTAGAGATTCTTGATGAGCAGAGGAGTTCATCAACAAAGCCAAAATGGAGATCTTATATGGAGTTTGCAACAATTGGTTCACAATTTTGTAATCACTCATCTTATTAATCTTCAACAGATCATCAATATCCTTCTCCAGGGTAGCACCACTAGATTCTCCTACCACCTTCTTAGACTCAGCATAAGTCTCAACAATATTTTTGCCAGGATCAACACCTCCTCGAAAGGTAGGAGCAAACACATGACCACTACGTGTCACTCGATTGGCCTTATCTATATTCCCAACATGGGTTAAAGGTTGGATTGTAATTTCCAAACCGTCTTCTAGGATAGTTGCATTGTATTTATAAGGTATATCTCTATCTAGATGGTAGGGAACAACACCAGATAAACAAATAACCATATGAGCTACAACAGGTCTGCTGCGATACACAATCTCTACAGGAGAGGGAACATCAAAATATGGTACAATGACATTCACTCTTGCCTCTTCAGCATATTTAGGAATCACATAATAATTATCAAGAAACATACCTTTATCAGAAGAAAAAAATTCATTAGCAGAAACATACTCATCATCAAACATGGCCTCAATCGAGAAGTATTCAAATATATTAACTCCATTATAATCATCTCTATTTACTGTGACTCTGATAGTACCTTTATCTAACAGCAATTGAACACCTCTTCTTACAACAGAACAACCACGGGAATCCCTACAACAGATCTGACAGGACCCATAATGAGGTACCTCATGTCCATCCATGTGACAAAATGTGGCATGTAGATGTACAATATCATCATCCATATAGTTTACATCAAAAATTTAGAATTCACCGGGACAACCATAAACCATGTTCACTTTTTCTTCATATTCAACCCTAGGTCTGAATATATGGATAAGGCCTTCATCCATCAATTCTTGGAGATCAACTCTCACTTTATCACATCCACAAATATCTTCCTTGCAAACACAACAAGCTGCACGGTCATGTGTATAATACCTAAACTCGTAAATATCAGAATGCATCTTTACCAAATCACTTCTTACCAAGTTTATATAAAAAATTCTAAATTCTCCTAGACAAGCAGAAACCATATTCACAATACATGCACCTCCAAGTTTGGGCAGTGTATTAGCTTGTACAATGGAACCAATATATTTAAAAGATAATAGACCAGACCTTACCATCTTCTGCACTTCAGCTTTCAATGGATAACAGTTTTCAATATTGTGTCCAGGGGCTCCTTGATGAAAAGCAAAAGTCTGGTCATCTTTATAATACCACGACAATGTTGGAGGTACAACAGGAAGAGACCTAGTCCGCACCAGGTTCTTATGGATCAAAGTCGTCAACAACTCTATATAACTCATTGGAATAGGATCAAAAGCTTCTCTTTTCTGACACTGCCCTTGATTACCTTGATGAGGTGTCTTCTGATACACAACAACAGTCAGAGCTACATTGACAACTGGAGTTACTGAAGCAACCTATAGTTAATGTTAATAATGTCTTCACGGAGGCCTAATCCTTATTTCTTGAACAACAACATTTGTATCTCCTTCTTTCTTTCTAGAAAACCTATATGATGGCCTCTTTGTACCACTAGAACCTTCATTTTTTACAACCATCCTTCCCTGACGGGTTCTTCCAGACGGACACCCATACTTACCATCTTAGTGAAATCATTTGGTGCACATGCAACTATTCTTTCATAGTAAAATGAACCATGCATTTTTAGAAAGACCTTAGTCATTTCTTGCTCTCCCATCTGAGGTACCACTTGGGCAGCAACCTCACGCCAACGTTGTGCATACTATTTAAATGATTCCTTATCTTTCCGAGTCATTGCTCTTAACTGGTCACATTCAGGTGCCATAAACATGTTGTACTTATAGTATGTTACAAAAGCTTCACCCAAGTCATTGAATGTATGGATGTTGCTAATGTCCAATCCCATATACCATTTCAAGGCATCGCCAATAAAATTATCCTGGAAGAAATGAATAAGCAAGCATTGATCATCAGTATGAGTTTACATCCTTCTGATATACATCACTAGGAGGTCATGAGGGCAAGAGTTACCCTTGTATTTCTCAAATTCTGGTACTTTAAACATTATTGGAACTTTCACATTATGAACTAAGCAGAGGTCACTGACATTCTGCCCGAATAACTCTTTCCCTCAGAGGGTTTTCACCTCTTTGTACATTTCATTGAATTGATCCTGAAGTCATCCACTCTGTCATAGAAGCCCAAAATTTCACTTGGTGGAGGAGCATCATTATAAACCCTGTTGTACCCCAAATTTTGACCTAAGATACCATCTCCCATCTGCATCATTACATTACAAGTGCTTTGATCTATTGATTTTAAAAATTCATAACTTTTTTCAGGCCGAGAGCTATTTATTTTGAACACTAAATTATTTAATCGATTCATGCTAAAACAATGTTTATTAATTATTTATTATCTTAAATTTAAATAATTGGAATTTGTTTTCAATTATTATATAATTTAAAGATGTATAGATAATAAAATAAATATTAGAAAAGAGGCGTATTAATCATGCAGACAGTATTTATTTATTATTCACTATCTTAAATTTAAATAACTGGAATTTATTCTCAATTATTACATAATTTAAAGATTTATGAATAATATAATAAATATTCGAAAAAGTTCATTAATTGGTCAATAATGATTATTTAATTATTTATCATTCTAAGTTAAAATAATTGAAATTCTATTTTAATTATTATAATTTAGAAAATTATGGATAATGAATTAAATAATTGAAACTATTAATTGATCAATGACATTATTTATTTATTTGTTTATTATTCTGGATTTAAGTAATTGAGATTTATTTTCAATTATTATACGATTTAAAGAATTGTAAACGATAAAATAAATAATTAGAGAAGGAAGAAATTAATTGGCAAATATTGGAATTTTATTCATTTTCTTCTAATTGTACAATTATTGTGTAAATATTGTATTTATTACAACGAATTTACAATAATAATTTTACAAAGTTAAAATGAAATAAAAACTAATCTAATGTTTTCTAATTCTAAATCTTCTATCCAATGCCTTTTTGTCTGCTCACTTGATTTTACCTGCAAAACGATTAAAAGAAAATTAGATTTGAACAAATAATTAAAAGTAGAAAATTATTTAGTGTTCATCATTAAAAGCAATGGCTGGAATCAGTTTACCCTTTTTTGCAAATCACGGGATTTCTCCCGGTTCACAAAAAAGAGAGGAATTTTTATAAATGAATGCACAAAGTCATTTTTGTTAAAGAACTGCATTTTTCAAATCAATTGCATTTTCAAAAGCCCACTGCATAGTTCAAAACAATATGCATCAATTCAAATGTTTGACAAATAGCATACAAAAAATCAACAGCATATGCACTTTCAAAGCCAAATTGCAACGTAAACATGCCCATATAGGAAGAGGCCAAACATACAAAGAGGCTCCCACTGTGCCATGCAGTAGGCAAGTTAAAAATATGCAGTTTAAACAATTTTTGCAAGCAATATATTTCCTTTTTCATCATGTTCCAGCCCATGCCGTTTCAGAACAAGTACAATACACCTCATCTTAAGGCATCAGTTGGTACTTGAGAGAGAGAAGAGAGAAAGAAAATTGGTTTTGCAGGTTTTGGTTTAGGCAGAAGGAATTATAAGACAAAGTGACTGCAGTAACACAGTAAAAGGAGAAGCACAAGAGTAGAATACAAACAAAACTGTTGTAACAATATGATGCAGGAGGCAGAATATTGTTCAAATATTCAAATCTCCAACTTGTAACACAGCCTAAGCCTGTAACGTAAACCTGAGGAAAAGAAAAAGTTGTTATAACAAGGTAGCAAACCCCTTCAACACAAGAGATTTCACAACCTGCATTATAAACAAAACCCTTCCTACTGCATAGAAAACCAGTAGAACAAAACCAATTGAAAAAAGCAAAAAGCCATTTTTTCTCAAGCCCCCTAAACCTGTACTACATAAACCTGCATAGGACCAAAACCAGTAGGTCCGAAAAACCATTCAAAATCCTCACCAACCTGATTGAGCCATAAAACCAATATCACCAAAAATCGTTCAAGACCATAAACATGGCCAAAACCATTTCCTAAGCCGTTTTAACCTGCTACTGCATTACTAAACCTGCCTACTGTCATAAACCATAAGCCTGCATATTACCAAAACCTTATGGCCTAACAACAAAAACCAATTCCCCTGTTTCCATCAACCATACACAACCAACATACCATTAACCTACAATAAACCTACTGCATTACCAGAACCAAAACCACATATCAGAACCTTCATGGCCTAAAACCTTTCCTACTGTATCAAACCATTCAAAACCCAGCATACTGCATAAACCCTCAAAACAACATGTCCCTAAACTATGTCAAAATAATAGCATCATAGGCAACATAAACGTTCAAAGTGTACAGTAGCAGTAGCAAAAGAAGAAGAGAGGAATCAAAGCCAAGGTTGACAGAAGAAGAGGAAAGAAATCGTACAAAAGATTTTCAAATCATCATCAAATCTAAAGCAACAAAGAAGACAAACCGGAGTCTCCAAGCCAACTCACGTGCCGTTCTCTCCGCCCTCGGCCTCCTAGCTCGTCCAACTGTTCCTCCTCCATCTCCGCCTCTAGGTAACGATTTCCTTTTCCCCTTTACTTTCATAACACCTCACACAAACAATAAAACGAAATCAGAATCAAAGTGGATCAAAGATTACAACATGCATTTACAATGAAACCCTAAAACGAGTGATAAAACGAATTTGTACCGTAGAATCCGCCGCCCCTTTAATGTTTGGCTGGAGGGAAGAGGACAGTGGGAGCTGGTGGCCATTAGACAGGAGGAGATTTCAGTAGCGATTGAAGAGGATAACGCGCGAGGACGAAGAGGACGATCGGAGAAGAAGACGAACGAGAGAGTGAGCGCCGTTTCGGCCAAGACCTTAACCTTAATCCAATTTCCCCAAATGCTAAAACAACGTTTAACCCTTAAAAAATTGTTTGGGCCTTTAACCTTGTTTCCCCCCCAAGCCCAACGAAACTGCTTATGCACCCCCCTGTTTTCAGTTTCTGATTAGGTTCTCAAAACCTTTAGCCCAAACGAAATTGCCTATCCACCCTTTTATTTCTAATAACACCCCTTCTTTCATTTTTGCTTTCTATTAGTTTTTTTAGAATATTATTAGTTTAGTTAATTAGTGGGTTAATCAAGTAATAGATACGTAATCTAATTAGATAGTTTTAATATTTGACTAATTTTCTTTTTAGGTTTAACCTTAGGCTTAATTTAATAATTTTAGTATCCCTTTTTTAGTTAGACTTAAGTTAGTAGCTTTTAAGTTTTAATTAGTTTAAAATCATTTAATAATTCTCATAATAGTACTTTATATAAAACTCTAAAAACATATAAAAATAGAAACTTAAAAAATATTTTATTTAATTAACTCACTCGTTTTAGTTAATATTAATACAAAATATATAAAAAATATAGAGACTTAAAAAACTTAAAAATATTTTGACCCCTTTAATTAATCCTCATGCTTTTATCCATATTAAAAAATGCGTAAAAAATGAAAGCTATTAAAACATCTCTTTTCATTAATATTAAACCAAGAATCTAAAAATGCATTATTCACATCATTTAGTCTATCATTTAACTATTATTATTTAATCATTATCCGCATAATTTTTCTGTTTATTTATTTCATATTTATTTGTTTATTCCGTTTACGTTTAAATCCAAAGGAAAATGATAAATTTGTTGACTTCATGTCCTCAAGTCTAATCGCGCGAATATTTGCATTTTCATTAAAACTTAGGATAATTCTCCTTCAAGTATTCAATCTTTTCAAAATTTATACCCTTTAAGCAAAAACTTCGACGTTAGGTCGTCGTATCTTCAAAAACCCGTCCGCATCCCTTTTCGGCCAAAACGATTTATTTTTAATCAAACAATCAATTTTAAATAAACAGATATTTCAAAAGGTTCCTATAGAGTACTATAGATACATTGGGTGCTAATACCTTCCCATTGTATAACCAACCCCCGAACAATAAGATCTCTTTTCAAAAAACGCCTTGTATTTTCATTACTTTTAAAAAAAGTATTATTTACATTGCATATTTAGGGTTTTATTTCGCTCTTTTCCCTTTTCCTTTGGAAATAATAAAGCGCGGTGGCGACTCTTGCTTTTGTGAGACGAATTAATCAATAATTCGATCTCCGATTTACCCCGCTACATTTTTTATCGCTACAGAATTGGCGACTCTGCTGGGGAAAGATTGACCTCTTGCTGGTCCATCCCTAAGTGGGTTAAGCCTAATTTGCCTTATCTGTTTTACTATTATTTGATTTGCTTGATTATGTGTTTAAATTGGGGTGTTTGGGTTTTTTGCAAAGGACGAATCCTATACCCGGATTAAGTAACACTTAAGGAATAGGACGGGCGGTATAGTCATGTTAACTTTGAGGGAGTAATCCCGAAGAAGGAGGCATGAGATCCCCCACTCAATGGAAGGCCCTCTTGAACTTAATATTTGTTTACCGAGTAATCGGGAAGACATTATTATTTTCGACCTAGGAGCCCGAGAAGTTGAGGACCGTAGAACCCTAACCCATCTTGGCCTTTTTAGGTGTAGCGCGGAGACTATAACTGAGTAATTCGGAAGTAGTTGTTACGCGATGCTACACTCGGACGGGTTTCTCTTGAGAATATTGCAAATTATTGAGTAATCAAGACGTTGGTAATATCCGAAGGAGGAATGTAGACTCTGGGAACTCTTAGAACCATGTCTTACAGGTGTGATTGAACCGTTAGTACATACCTTTGGGTGGGCTTTACCCTCGACTCCATGCTGAACGTTGAACCTTTGAACCCCATGTTTGCAAGCTTGTGTGTGACTGTTGCATTATCATTCATTCATGCATTCATCAACATCTTTGTAAAAAACTTGTTTTTCAAGGAACTTCGGAATGATTTTTGCAGACATCTCAGGTTATTATGGAACTTGGAAGGAGAAATACTCGAAGCTTTAGTTTCAAGGAGCCCGAGATTGAAGAACTGAAGAGTTTGATTCCGAAGATCGAGAGTCCGACGGATTTCCAGAAGAAGTATGGGTCCATCGTACCGCTCATGAAGCGCAAGATGAAGAAAGGCATCCTCAACATGTTGGTTCAGTTCTATGATCCCTTGTACCGATGTTTCACCTTTCCGGATTATCAGTTGATGCCCACTTTAGAGGAGTACTCCTATATTCTTGGTTTGCCGATCACCGACCGTGTTCCTTTCTCTGGATTAGAAGAGGAGCCCAAATCTCACGAGATAGCAACCATCACCCACTTAAAGAAGTCAGAGGTAGAGGAGAACATGACTACGAAAGGGGGAATCCGGGGTTTGCCGGCGCAGTTTTTGTTGAAGAAAGCTCGTCATTTTGCTGAGACAAAGGATACTGTTGCCTTCGAAGACGTGTTTGCTTTACTCGCATATGGTCTATTCTTATTCCCTAACGTTGATAAGTTTGTGGATATCAACGCCATCAGAATTTTCCTGATTGGAAATCCGGTCCCTACGCTGCTAGGAGACACATACTACTCCATCCACCTTCGAAACTCTTATTAAGGAGGGATGATTATTTGCTGTGCACCGTTGCTGTATCAGTGGTATGTTTCGCATCTACCTGGGTCTGATGTTTTCTGGGATCTCGAGAAGGAACCGCGTTGGGCGCCAAAGATTATGGCTCTCACTCATTTCGACATTGACTGGTATAATCGAGTTTACCACGACGTGGAGATCATTGATAGCTGTGGGGCTTTTCCTAACGTACCTCTTCTCGGTACGAGAGGTGGAATCAACTATAACCCTGTTCTCGCGCTCCGTCAGTTCGGGTACCCGATGAGAGATAAACCAAACAACATCCATGTGAGTGGTTTCTTTCTTCAGGAAGGACAAGATCATCAGGCAGCTAAGAGGGAGATCGAAGGAGCTTGGCGCCACATCCACAGAAAAGGGAGAGATATGTTGGGACATAGAGGTGCCGTTTCTTTAGAGCCTTACTTACAGTGGGTCCGTGCTAGGGCTTGTGCTCTCAAGATGCCCTATAAACTTGAGAAGCCTTTATTCCCAGCCATTGCACCATCATCTGTTGTTATCCCTACCACGGATATAGGAGAATACCAAGGAAATCTGGCTAGGATGAAGTCCGAGAGGGATGCTTGGAAGGAAAAGTACCATATGTCTGAATATGAGAATCGAGTCCTGACTACAGTTAAAGGAAAAGGAGGAGTTATTGTTTATTCAAGACGGCCGGTTCATTAATCACGATGAGAAGCTTCGTCAAAAGGATGCCTTGCTGAAGAAGTATGCTAGTGAAAGGAAGAGAAAGAGGGAAGGTTCGGTAAGCGTGGCTCTCGTTCCTAATCCGCAGAAGGAAGTCATTGATCGACTGATAGCTGAGAAGAAAGAGATGGAAGACTTTTATGAAGAGAAGATCAAGAAGCTCCAGTTACAGTTGGTGTTTGGACCTTCATCTGGGATTCCGAGTGATCTTTAGCTTTTAGTTTGTTTTATTGATGTCATTTTGTAAAAACTATGTAAAAGGGCTTCATGCTCCGAAGTTGTAATTTATTGTTTTATTATGGGCTTCATGCTCCAAAGTTGTAATTTATTGCTTTATTTTAGATTTCATGTTTTAAAATTGTAATTTATCACTTTATTATGGATTTCATGTTTCGAAGTTGTAATTTATTGCTTTCATTATTGGATTTGTTATCCCAAAGTTGTAATTTACTGTTTTGATATTCCAAATTGTAAGTTGTAATTTATCGCTTTCGATTAATGGATTGAGTTTTTGTTGTTCCAAATTCCTTTACCATTGATGTATGCAAAATTATTAAAGTTCCTTGAAAAACTTTTAAAATGAGTCATCATTCGCATCGCATATCATGCATCATTCCACATTCCACTTCACATGTTTTCTAGAGTCTTATCCTTGTTCTTTTTCCACTCCCGAAGGTTGTCAAGCTGTCTCACCGATACGACACTCGGGCCAATCGTCAAAGGAAAATGGAAGATTTGGAACAGGAAAATCATGAGCTTCGTGGGGAAGTTGCTACACTTCGTATTGAGATGGAAAAGTTAACTGCGTTAGTGGAAAGTTTGGTGGCTGTTCAGAATCAGCCATCGACTACAGCTACCGAGATTCAGACTTCAACTCCAGTGGTTTCGGAGATTGTCACCGGTCCTGCCTCCGTGACTCAAATCAACTCTCCGCTTCAACATCAGATGCCGAAAGGTTTTCCGTGAGGAATGCCTTACAATTTTGTGCCAGAGGGGTATCAGCCTTCCGTACAACCTTTATTTCAACCTGCTTTGTCTCTTCCTCAGCCAGAGACAACCGCTATGCCACCGGTAATTCCGTCTGTGACACCTTTTCCGCAACCGATTATGACAACTGTTGCTACTGTGGTCCACTCCGTGCCCTACTTGAATGAACCTACTTATCCTGCCGAGCCTGCTGAAAGTTTGGGTCTCTTTGATAGAATGGAAGAATTTCAGGATCAGTTCCAGGAAATGCAGAAGGAGCTTAGAGCATTGAAAGGGAAGGATTTGTTTGGGAAGAACACGCATGACCTTTATTTAGTTCCGAATGTCAAGATTCCAGCAAAATTCAAAGTGCCAGACTTTGAGAGATATAAGGGTGATTCGTGTCCTAGAAGTCATTTGACAATGTACGTGAGAAAGATGTCTACGTATTCCGATGATCATGACTTGTTGATTCATTATTTTCAAGATAGTTTGACGGGTGCTGCTCTAAAGTGGTATATGGGTTTAGACAATATTCGGATCCGCAACTTTAACGACCTTAGCGAAGCCTTTGTCCATCAGTACAAGTATAACGTTGACATGGCGCCGGACCGGGATCAACTCCGGGCGATGTCGCAGAGAGACCGGGAATCTTTTAAGGAATACGCCCAGAGGTGGCGTGAAATTGCTGCTCAAATCTATCCACCTCTTGAGGAGAAAGAGATGACGAAAATATTTTTGAAGACTTTAGGGTCCTTTTACTATGAAAGAATGATAGCCAGCGCACCCAGTGACTTCACCGAAATGGTAGGCATGGGCATGCGGTTACAGGAAGGGATTCGTGAAGGGCGTTTGGTTAAAGAAGGAAGTCCGTCTAGCAGTACTAAGAAGTTTGGAAGTGTTTTCCCGAAAAGAAAAGAGCAGGATGTCAGTGCTTTGTTCCCTGGTAGACCTAGGAGAGGTTACTCTCACGTTGCGGCAGTCACTCCGGCTGTCCGCCCAACTTTGATGACCGCAGCTCATCAAACTCCACCAACTCAACAACGGCCTTTTCAGCAGCAGCCTCGACAACAGGCTTATCCATTCAACAATCAGAACCGTTCACCCAGAAAACCGCAGTTCGATGCCATTCCTATGACTTATACTGAATTGTTCCCTGCTCTTATCAGAAAGAGTCTCATCACGACAAAGCCTCCTCCTGTCACACCGAATAGTACTTCTCCGTGGTACAAGGCGGACCAATTTTGTGAGTATCATCAAGGGTCGCCGGGGCACAACCTTGAGAATTGCTTTGCTCTGAAGGCGGACGTATAGAGATTAATTAAGAATGGTATCTTGTCTTTCAAGGATGTTAATCCAAATGTCAGAGATAATCCTTTGCCTCGACATGGGGCAGCTTCAGTGAATATGGTGGAAGGTTATCCGGGGAAGTTTCGAGTTTTTCAAGTTGAACATATAAGAGAGTCGTTGATCAGGTTACATCAGAGTTTGAGAAGACTTGCCTTTGTGAGGCACCAGCATGATTATGATGTTTGTGAATTTTGTTCAAGAGAGGTTGATTTTCCTACTGTGAAGGAGGATATTCAGAAGTTGCTAGATCAGAGAGTTATCACTATTACCTATGACCGAAATCTGGAGGATGAAGTGAATGTTATCGTACCACAATTCAATTTTCCTGAATCAGTAGAGATTGCTTACGACAGTCAGACTGCACCTGTTGATCCTTTGATTATTTACCCACCTGGTCCTGTGCCCTACAACTTGGACCAAGCTGTACCGTATAAGTATAATGCCACAATGATTGAGAATGGGGTAGAAGTCCCTATACCAACAAGACCGTCTTTTATTAACATTGCTGATGTGAGTAGAGTTACGAGGAGTGGACGTGTTTTTGCAGCAGTACCTTTGAAGAGACCAGAAGTTCAAGTTAGGAGGCCCATACTGGCGGAGATCCCAATAAGAAATGTTGAACCAAGGGTTGAGACAGGACGATCCAGTGAACCTATCCCTCACCCTGAGGATGATGAGATTCTGAAGCTTATCAAGAGAAGTGAATATAAGATCGTGGACCAACTTTTGCAAACACCTTCCAAGATTTCCTTGCTTGCCTTATTGAGAGATTCTGGTGCGCATAGAGAAGCCTTGATGAAGGTCTTGGACCAGGCGTTCGTGGACCATGACGTGACGGTTGACCAGTTTGACGGGATTGTGGGAAATATCACTTCATGTAACAATCTTGGTTTCAGTGATGAGGAGCTCCCGGAGGAGGGAAGAAACCATAATATGGCTTTGCACATCTCAGTAAGTTGCGGAAATGATACCTTATCAAGTGTGTTGGTGGATACAGGTTCGTCGTTGAATGTGATGCCCAAGACTACGTTATCTCGACTCTCATATCCAGGTGCTCCTATGAGACCCAGTGGAGTAATTGTTAAAGAGTTTGATGGTTCTAGGAAGACAGTCATTGGTGAAGTGGATCTTCCTATAGTGATTGGTCCCCACACTTTTCAAATCACTTTCCAAGTGATGGATATTCGTGCTGCCTACAGTTGTTTATTGGGTCGTCCCTGGATCCATGATGCCGGGGCAGTCACCTCTACGCTCCATCAGAGACTAAAGTTTGTAAGGCATGGGAAGCTAGTGATGATTAGGGGAGAGCAAGCTATGGTAGTAAGCCATTTATCATCATTCTCTTTTATTGATGCGGACGAGGATGTTGGAACCCAGTTCCAAGGTCTTTCTGTTGCTAAGAATACAGTGAAGAAGCAAGGGGCATCCATCTCTTCTTTTGAGGATGCGCGTCGAGTGGTGGAAAGTGGTTCGGCCGAAGGATGGGGCCAGGTGTTGACGTTACCCGAGAACAAGTCTGGGGAAGGTCTGGGTTTTCATCCAGTATCTGCAAGAGTCAAGAAAGAGGTGGTTGTTCGTCCGATTCAAGAGGTTTTCCGAAGTGCAGGGTTTGTACATCCTGAGGTTGATGCTATCATAGATGATGATTCCGAGGAAGATTTGCCCGTTTTTGTGACGCCTGGATTGGCTTGCCAAAACTGGATAGTTGTGGATGTTCCTGTGATTATGCACATTTCTGAGCAATGTTTTGTTTACTTTTCTTTGAAAAAACTCGCTCTGCCCAAGGCGAAACGTATTTTGTGTCGGGCTATGAAAAATAATTCCTTTTGCTCTGCCCAAGGAAAAAGAGAAATGTCTGGGCTCTTTGTTTCAAGTATTTCCCTCTAATGAATAAAAATGTTATTTTGTCCATTACTGTTTTATTTTTCACTTTTTCGGGGAAATAGTAATGAAATATAATTAATAACCTTTTGTTTTATTTGCACAAATCGATTTCTAAAATAAAGCATAGTCATATGTGCAGATTAATCCATGACTTAACCATCGAAAACAATGATCCTATGCCCTCTCCCAACTTTGAATTCCCTGTGTTCAGAGCCGAAGAAGAGGATGATGAAGAGATTCCTGCTGAGATTTCCCGTTTGCTCGAGCATGATGAGAAGATTATTCAACCATTTGAAGAACCTTTAGAGTTGGTCAACTTGGGTGATGAAGAAGTTAGAAGGGAAGTCAAAGTCGGAGCATTGCTTATCCCGGAAGTTAAAGAGAAAATGTTGGAGCTTCTCAAGGAGTATGTTGACGTGTTTGCTTGGTCCTACCAAGATATGCCAGGGTTGGACAATGACATTGTGGAACATCGTTTACCGTTGAGACCTGAGTGTCCGCCTATCAAGCAAAAGTTGAGAAGGACTCGTCCTGATATGGCTGACAAGATCAAAGAGGAGGTTCAGAAGCAGATTAACGCAGGTTTCCTTGTTACATCGGTTTATCCTCAGTGGTTAGCCAACATAGTGCCTGTTGCTAAGAAAGATGGCAAAGTTCGGATGTGTGTAGACTACAGGGATCTGAATAGAGCTAGTCCGTAGGATGACTTCCCATTACCTCATATTGACGTATTGGTCGACAGTACCGCCAAGTTCAAAGTCTTTTCTTTCATGGATGGTTTCTCTGGTTACAATCAAATCAAGATGGCACCGGAAGATATGGAGAAGACCGCTTTCATTACACCTTGGGGAACTTTCTGTTATCGGGTTATGCCGTTTGGTTTGAGGAATGCTGGCGCAACATACCAAAGGGCCATGACTGCTTTGTTCCATGACATGATGCATAAAGAGATAGAAGTGTATGTGGACGACATGATTGCCAAATCACAGACTGAGGAGGATCACTTGGAACATTTGCTGAAGTTATTCCAGCGTTTGAGGAAGTACAAACTCCGTCTGAATCCCAACAAGTGCATTTTTGGTGTTCGCTCTGGAAGACTTCTGGGTTTCATTGTCAGTCAGAAAGGTATTGAAGTAGATCCTGATAAAGTCAAAGCTATTCGAGAAATGCCCGCACCCAAGACGGAAAAACAAGTAAGAGGATTCCTTGGGAGACTGAACTACATTTCTAGGTTTATATCTCATATGACTGCTACCTGTGGGCCGATTTTCAAGCTTCTCCGAAAGAACCAAGGATGTGTGTGGACAGAAGATTTTCAGAGAGCTTTTGACAGCATCAAAGAATATTTGCTTGAACCTCCCATTTTGATTCCTCCAGTGGAAGGAAGACCATTGATTATGTACCTGACTATTCTGGAAGATTCCATGGGTTGTGTGTTTGGTCAACAAGATGAGACTAGAAGAAAGGAACATGCTGTATACTATCTGAGTAAGAAATTCACAGACTGTGAGTCTCGATACTCATTGCTTGAGAAAACCTGTTGTGCTTTAGCTTGGGCTGCTCGCCGTCTGCGCCAGTATATGATTAACCACACCACTTGGTTGATCTCCAAAATGGACCCGATCAAGTATATCTTTGAGAAGCCCGCCTTATCTGGAAGAATAGCCCGTTGGCAGATGTTGTTATCTGAATATGACATTGAGTACCACACTCAAAAAGCGATCAAAGGAAGTATTTTAGCCGATCATTTGGCTCACCAACCAATTGACGATTATCAATCCATCAAGTTTGATTTCCCAGATGAAGATGTTATGTACTTGAAAGCTAAAGATTGTGAAGAGCCGTTACCTGAAGAAGGACCTGATCCCGAATCGCGTTGGGGTTTAGTATTTGACAGAGCTGTGAATTCCTATGGAAATGGAATTGGGGCAATCATCGTCACTCCCCGAGGTACTCATATCCCGTTCATGGCGAGACTGAAGTTTGACTGCACGAACAACATGGCGGAGTATGAGGCATGTATTATGGGTCTCGAAGAAGCAGTGGATCTAAGGATTAAGATTCTTAATATTTACGGAGATTCAGCATTGGTGATTAACCAAATCAAAGGAGAATGGGAGACTCGTCATCCCGGTTTGATCCCTTACAGAGATTATGCTAGAAGATTGTTAACTTTCTTCAACAAAGTGGAATTACATCATATCCCTAGAGATGAAAACCAAATGGCTGATGCTTTAGCTACTTTGTCTTCAATGTTTCAAGTGAATGGTTGGAACGATGTGCCTACAATCCGGGTTATGCGCCTTGATAGACCTGCTCACGTGTTCTCAGTAGAAGAGGTTACCGACGACAAACCGTGGTTCTATGACATTAAACGTGTTCTTCAAACTCAAGAGTACCCGCCTGGGGCATCAAATAAAGATAGGAAGACGTTGAGAAGATTAGCAAGCAGTTTCTTTCTCAACGAAGAAGTTTTGTATAAGAGGAATTATGACATGGTCTTGCTCAGATGTGTAGACAGACGTGAAGCAGACATGCTGATGCAAGAAGTACATGAAGGATCCTTTGGCACTCATGCCAACGGACATGCAATGGCTAGAAAGATGTTGAGAGCTGGTTACTATTGGATGACAATGGAATCTGATTGCTGCAAGTATGTGAAGAAATGTCATAAATGCCAGATTTATGCGGACAAGATACACGTGCCGCCGACCCTCCTCAATGTTATATCTTCACCTTGGCCTTTCTCTATGTGGGGCATTGATATGATTGGGATGATTGAACCCAAAGCTTCAAATGGTCATCGTTTCATCTTGGTAGCGATCGATTATTTTACTAAATGGGTGGAAGCAGCATCTTATGCTAATGTAACTAGACAGGTGGTAGTCAGATTTATCAAGAATCAGATCATTTATCGATACGGTATCCCGAGCAAGATCATCATTGATAATGGTTCGAATTTGAATAACAAGATGATGAGGGAGCTTTGTGAAGAGTTCAAGATCGAACATCATAATTCTTCTCCTTACAGACCAAAGATGAATGGGGCTGTTGAAGCTGCTAACAAGAATATCAAGAAGATTGTCCAGAAGATGGTGGTAACTTATAAAGATTGGCATGAAATGCTTCCGTTTGCTTTACACGGGTACCGTACTTCAGTTCGAACTTCAACAGGTGCAACTCCGTTTTCCCTGGTTTATGGTATGGAAGCAGTACTCCCCGTGGAGGTTGAGATTCCGTCTCTGAGAGTGTTGATGGAAGCTAAACTTTCTGAGGCCGAATGGTGTCAAAGTAGGTATGATCAGTTGAATTTAATTGAAGAAAATAGATTGACAGCGTTGTGTCACGGTCAATTATATCAGCAGAGAATGAAGAAGGCTTTTGATAAGAAGGTTCGACCGCGCGAGTTCAGAGAAGGTGACCTTGTGCTCAGGAAGATATTATCTTTCCAACCTGATTCTAGGGGCAAGTGGGCTCCGAATTATGAAGGACCGTATGTTGTTAAGAAAGTTTTCTCTGGAGGTGCTTTGATTCTCACCAATATGGACAGTGAAGAACTCCCGCGTCCCTTGAACGCCGATGCAGTCAAGAAGTACTTCGCTTAGGCAAGTTTTTGGTCATCCCGGCCGTGGCATCTGAGCACATCTTGGAATTCGAAGTTGTTAGGGAGAATAGTGATCATTGTTTTGGGTAACCTTTTTTATTTCATGTACTATTTCCCAAACTTTTGTAAACCGTTGGAGTCGCATTGTTAGCGAACTACCATCTTATTAATGAAATTTGAGCATTTACCTTTTGTGGGCAAAATTTTAATTTTACAGCAATATTTGAAACAAAGTATTTAAATATTCTTATTTCTAAAATGTGTCGTGAATAACGAAAGGAATATTAACAGTCGTTCCGAGGATGGTCAAGCCATGAAATGCAAAACAGTATAGTAGTTTATCCTTGCATGGTGAACATGTTTCGTTTCAACACCGTCATGAAGTGTTATTTGTGTAAGCTCGTGTTTCTGGTGGTGCTAAGTTTGGTGACTCCCCAGTTGTTCCAGTTAAGTGTTGTTTTAGCTACCTTTGTTTGGGAGATTTTGAAGTGCGGTACACTTCGTCTCATGCCAGTGGTTTATTGGTATTGTAAGTCTGGATTTGGATACTTTTCTCCTCAGAAGACTTGAGCCTTATAGCGTTACGCTCCGACGTTGCTTTGTGTTTCCAGTTCCGGTTATATTCCGTCCTTTCAAGATTGGCCGAGTATCTATTTTGCTGTGACATCTTATTATCTCCAAGATATTCCATCTGTCTGTTTTGTCAGCATAACATTCATTTACTCATTTACACTCATATCAGCATGCATATCCACATTTGCCGTTGATTTTGGGTCGTACTTTGTTTATTCGAACAACGTACATATTTCTTTCCAAGTAGAGGGTTAGCTTAGGCAGAAAATGTGCTTCCTTTCTAAATTCCCCAACTGAGCTAATCCTCGTGGATGATTTTTGATTCAGCTTACCTTGTCCATTTCTGGATAGGATGAATCCCCAGTCGAATTACTTTCTCATTGGGTAGAGTCTTGTTTGACTGTCTTCTCTCTGGTTTATTCCTGGATGAAGTTGTTGCCTCTTGCATAGGCTATCTCTTTGATTTTCCCCAGTGAGTTTGCGACCTAGACAGTTGGTGCATTTATTTTGCACGTTTGACTATATGATCTCCTCGGGAAAGATTGATTCATGTTCCTTTCTGACGAAGATGTTATTCTCTGCCAGTGTCATCGCAATTTCCTTCATTATGATTTTGGGAAAACGACAAGCGGCAGCTCTTCATGAGCAACTTGTACGTTATTATTTTGTGGAAGACGACAAGCGGCAGCTCTTCATGAGCAACTTGTACGTTATTATTTTGTGGAAGACGGCAAGCGGCAGCTCTTCATGAGCAACTTGTACGTATTATTATCTTTTGGAAAACGACAAGCAGCAGCTCTTCACGAGCTACTAGTGCGTTATCATCATTGGAAAACGACAAGCGGCAGCTCTTCATGAGCAACTTGTACTTTATTACTTTTCTGGAATACAGCAAGCGGCAACTTCTTTATTTGAGCAACTTGTATGTTATTGGTATTTTCTTTGGACAACAGCAAGCGACAGCTTCTTTATTTGAGCAACTTGTGTGTTATTGGTATTTTCTTTGGATAACAGCAAGTGGCAGCCTCTTTATTTGAGCAACTTGTATGTTATTGGTATTTTCTTTGGACGACGACAAGCGGCGGTTTCTTTATTGGAACAACTTGCGTATCTACAACCTTATTACTTCAGCATTAATTGGTGTATCTCCGGAAATCTCGCAGAGAAAGTTTGTTATGAGTCTTTACCTTCGGAAGTAGGTAATCAGTTATCAGCAATTTGATACTCTCTGTCTATCGTTGACCTTGAGTTGCGAACTCACTGTTTTGGGTCAATAATCTGTTATGGCCTATGCAAGATGCTCTCTTTGTTAGGGTCAGAGGTCGTACTCCCTCAATTTTGTTCACTGTCAGGAGTCTGTCATTTAAAGTTGATAGCTTGTTTCCCCAGTAATGTATAATCCATGTCTCTATGTTTTGTTGGTGTTCGATTCCTCCAACATTGTCTTGTTTCATACAATATCTTTCACTGTGAATCCAATCACTGCATTCATATCAAACATAATGACGGCATCTTAGGACAAAATTTGCGTGATTATGTATTTAAGTACCTTCAATCTCGTCGAAACGAAGATTTCGATCTTCATATCTCCGGATAGAAGAAACTTAAATAGGGGCAGCTGTTGTACCCCAAATTTTGACCTAAGATACCATCTCCCATCTGCATCATTACATTACAAGTGCTTTGATCTATTGATTTTAAAAATTCATAACTTTTTTCAGGCCGAGAGCTATTTATTTTGAACACTAAATTATTTAATCGATTCATGCTAAAACAATGTTTATTAATTATTTATTATCTTAAATTTAAATAATTGGAATTTGTTTTCAATTATTATATAATTTAAAGATGTATAGATAATAAAATAAATATTAGAAAAGAAGCGTATTAATCGTGCAGACAGTATTTATTTATTATTCACTATCTTAAATTTAAATAACTGGAATTTATTCTCAATTATTACATAATTTAAAGATTTATGAATAATATAATAAATATTCGAAAAAGTTCATTAATTGGTCAATAATGATTATTTAATTATTTATCATTCTAAGTTAAAATAATTTAAATTCTATTTTAATTATTATAATTTAGAAAATTATGGATAATGAATTAAATAATTGAAACTATTAATTGATCAATGACATTATTTATTTATTTGTTTATTATTCTGGATTTAAGTAATTGAGATTTATTTTCAATTATTATACGATTTAAAGAATTGTAAACGATAAAATAAATAATTAGAGAAGGAAGAAATTAATTGGCAAATATTGGAATTTTATTCATTTTCTTCTAATTGTACAATTATTGTGTAAATATTGTATTTATTACAACGAATTTACAATAATAATTTTACAAAGTTAAAATGAAATAAAAACTAATCTAATGTTTTCTAATTCTAAATCTTCTATCCAATGCCTTTTTGTCTGCTCACTTGATTTTACCTGCAAAACGATTAAAAGAAAATTAGATTTGAACAAATAATTAAAAGTAGAAAATTATTTAGTGTTCATCATTAAAAGCAATGGCTGGAATCAGTTTACCCTTTTTTGCAAATCACGGGATTTCTCCCGGTTCACAAAAAAGAGAGGAATTTTTATAAATGAATGCACAAAGTCATTTTTGTTAAAGAACTGCATTTTTCAAATCAATTGCATTTTCAAAAGCCCACTGCATAGTTCAAAACAATATGCATCAATTCAAATGTTTGACAAATAGCATACAAAAAATCAACAGCATATGCACTTTCAAAGCCAAATTGCAACGTAAACATGCCCATATAGGAAGAGGCCAAACATACAAAGAGGCTCCCACTGTGCCATGCAGTAGGCAAGTTAAAAATATGCAGTTTAAACAATTTTTGCAAGCAATATATTTCCTTTTTCATCATGTTCCAGCCCATGCCGTTTCAGAACAAGTACAATACACCTCATCTTAAGGCATCAGTTGGTACTTGAGAGAGAGAAGAGAGAAAGAAAATTGGTTTTGCAGGTTTTGGTTTAGGCAGAAGGAATTATAAGACAAAGTGACTGCAGTAACACAGTAAAAGGAGAAGCACAAGAGTAGAATACAAATAAAATTGTTGTAACAATATGATGCAGGAGGCAGAATATTGTTCAAATATTCAAATCTCCAACTTGTAACACAGCCTAAGCCTGTAACGTAAACCTGAGGAAAAGAAAAAGTTGTTATAACAAGGTAGCAAACCCCTTCAACACAAGAGATTTCACAACCTGCATTATAAACAAAACCCTTCCTACTGCATAGAAAACCAGTAGAACAAAACCAATTGAAAAAAGCAAAAAGCCATTTTTTCTCAAGCCCCCTAAACCTGTACTGCATAAACCTGCATAGGACCAAAACCAGTAGGTCCGAAAAACCATTCAAAATCCTCACCAACCTGATTGAGCCATAAAACCAATATCACCAAAAATCGTTCAAGACCATAAACATGGCCAAAACCATTTCCTAAGCCGTTTTAACCTGCTACTGCATTACTAAACCTGCCTACTGTCATAAACCATAAGCCTGCATATTACCAAAACCTTATGGCCTAACAACAAAAACCAATTCCCCTGTTTCCATCAACCATACACAACCAACATACCATTAACCTACAATAAACCTACTGCATTACCAGAACCAAAACCACATATCAGAACCTTCATGGCCTAAAACCTTTCCTACTGTATCAAACCATTCAAAACCCAGCATACTGCATAAACCCTCAAAACAACATGTCCCTAAACTATGTCAAAATAATAGCATCATAGGCAACATAAACGTTCAAAGTGTACAGTAGCAGTAGCAAAAGAAGAAGAGAGGAATCAAAGCCAAGGTTGACAGAAGAAGAGGAAAGAAATCGTACAAAAGATTTTCAAATCATCATCAAATCTAAAGCAACAAAGAAGACAAACCGGAGTCTCCAAGCCAACTCACGTGCCGTTCTCTCCGCCCTCGGCCTCCTAGCTCGTCCAACTGTTCCTCCTCCATCTCCGCCTCTAGGTAACGATTTCCTTTTCCCCTTTACTTTCATAACACCTCACACAAACAATAAAACGAAATCAGAATCAAAGTGGATCAAAGATTACAACATGCATTTACAATGAAACCCTAAAACGAGTGATAAAACGAATTTGTACCGTAGAATCCGCCGCCCCTTTAATGTTTGGCTGGAGGGAAGAGGACAGTGGGAGCTGGTGGCCATTAGACAGGAGGAGATTTCAGTAGCGATTGAAGAGGATAACGCGCGAGGACGAAGAGGACGATCGGAGAAGAAGACGAACGAGAGAGTGAGCGCCGTTTCGGCCAAGACCTTAACCTTAATCCAATTTCCCCAAATGCTAAAACAACGTTTAACCCTTAAAAAATTGTTTGGGCCTTTAACCTTGTTTCCCCCCCAAGCCCAACGAAACTGCTTATGCACCCCCCTGTTTTCAGTTTCTGATTAGGTTCTCAAAACCTTTAGCCCAAACGAAATTGCCTATCCACCCTTTTATTTCTAATAACACCCCTTCTTTCATTTTTGCTTTCTATTAGTTTTTTTTAGAATATTATTAGTTTAGTTAATTAGTGGGTTAATCAAGTAATAGATACGTAATCTAATTAGATAGTTTTAATATTTGACTAATTTTCTTTTTAGGTTTAACCTTAGGCTTAATTTAATAATTTTAGTATCCCTTTTTTAGTTAGACTTAAGTTAGTAGCTTTTAAGTTTTAATTAGTTTAAAATCATTTAATAATTCTCATAATAGTACTTTATATAAAACTCTAAAAACATATAAAAATAGAAACTTAAAAAATATTTTATTTAATTAACTCACTCGTTTTAGTTAATATTAATACAAAATATATAAAAAATATAGAGACTTAAAAAACTTAAAAATATTTTGACCCCTTTAATTAATCCTCATGCTTTTATCCATATTAAAAAATGCGTAAAAAATGAAAGCTATTAAAACATCTCTTTTCATTAATATTAAACCAAGAATCTAAAAATGCATTATTCACATCATTTAGTCTATCATTTAACTATTATTATTTAATCATTATCCGCATAATTTTTCTGTTTATTTATTTCATATTTATTTGTTTATTCCGTTTACGTTTAAATCCAAAGGAAAACGATAAATTTGTTGACTTCATGTCCTCAAGTCTAATCGCGCGAATATTTGCATTTTCATTAAAACTTAGGATAATTCTCCTTCAAGTATTCAATCTTTTCAAAATTTATACCCTTTAAGCAAAAACTTCGACGTTAGGTCGTCGTATCTTCAAAAACCCGTCCGCATCCCTTTTCGGCCAAAACGATTTATTTTTAATCAAACAATCAATTTTAAATAAACAGATATTTCAAAAGGTTCCTATAGAGTACTATAGATACATTGGGTGCTAATACCTTCCCATTGTATAACCAACCCCCGAACCATAAGATCTCTTTTCAAAAAACGCCTTGTATTTTCATTACTTTTAAAAAAAGTATTATTTACATTGCATATTTAGGGTTTTATTTCGCTCTTTTCCCTTTTCCTTTGGAAATAATAAAGCGCGGTGGCGACTTTTGCTTTTGTGAGACGAATTAATCAATAATTCGATCTCCGATTTGCCCCGCTACATTTTTTATCGCTACAGAATTGGCGACTCTGCTGGGGAAAGATTGACCTCTTGCTGGTCCATCCCTAAGTGGGTTAAGCCTAATTTGCCTTATCTGTTTTACTATTATTTGATTTGCTTGATTATGTGTTTAAATTGGGGTGTTTGGGTTTTTTGCAAAGGACGAATCCTATACCCGGATTAAGTAACACTTAAGGAATAGGACGGGCGGTATAGTCATGTTAACTTTGAGGGAGTAATCCCGAAGAAGGAGGCATGAGATCCCCCACTCAATGGAAGGCCCTCTTGAACTTAATATTTGTTTACCGAGTAATCGGGAAGACATTATTATTTTCGACCTAGGAGCCCGAGAAGTTGAGGACCGTAGAACCCTAACCCATCTTGGCCTTTTTAGGTGTAGCGCGGAGACTATAACTGAGTAATTCGGAAGTAGTTGTTACGCGATGCTACACTCGGACGGGTTTCTCTTGAGAATATTGCAAATTATTGAGTAATCAAGACGTTGGTAATATCCGAAGGAGGAATGTAGACTCTGGGAACTCTTAGAACCATGTCTTACAGGTGTGATTGAACCGTTAGTACATACCTTTGGGTGGGCTTTACCCTCGACTCCATGCTGAACGTTGAACCTTTGAACCCCATGTTTGCAAGCTTGTGTGTGACTGTTGCATTATCATTCATTCATGCATTCATCAACATCTTTGTAAAAAACTTGTTTTTCAAGGAACTTCGGAATGATTTTTGTAGACATCTCAGGTTATTATGGAACTTGGAAGGAGAAATACTCGAAGCTTTAGTTTCAAGGAGCCCGAGATTGAAGAACTGAAGAGTTTGATTCCGAAGATCGAGAGTCCGACGGATTTCCAGAAGAAGTATGGGTCCATCGTACCGCTCATGAAGCGCAAGATGAAGAAAGGCATCCTCAACATGTTGGTTCAGTTCTATGATCCCTTGTACCGATGTTTCACCTTTCCGGATTATCAATTGATGCCCACTTTAGAGGAGTACTCCTATATTCTTGGTTTGCCGATCACCGACCGTGTTCCTTTCTCTGGATTAGAAGAGGAGCCCAAATCTCACGAGATAGCAACCATCACCCACTTAAAGAAGTCAGAGGTAGAGGAGAACATGACTACGAAAGGGGGAATCCGGGGTTTGCCGGCGCAGTTTTTGTTGAAGAAAGCTCGTCATTTTGCTGAGACAAAGGATACTGTTGCCTTCGAAGACGTGTTTGCTTTACTCGCATATGGTCTATTCTTATTCCCTAACGTTGATAAGTTTGTGGATATCAACGCCATCAGAATTTTCCTGATTGGAAATCCGGTCCCTACGCTGCTAGGAGACACATACTACTCCATCCACCTTCGAAACTCTTATCAAGGAGGGATGATTATTTGCTGTGCACCGTTGCTGTATCAGTGGTATGTTTCGCATCTACCTGGGTCTGATGTTTTCTGGGATCTCGAGAAGGAACCGCGTTGGGCGCCAAAGATTATGGCTCTCACTCATTTCGACATTGACTGGTATAATCGAGTTTACCACGACGTGGAGATCATTGATAGTTGTGGGGCTTTTCCTAACGTACCTCTTCTCGGTACGAGAGGTGGAATCAATTATAACCCTGTTCTCGCGCGCCGTCAGTTCGGGTACCCGATGAGAGATAAACCAAACAACATCCATGTGAGTGGTTTCTTTCTTCAGGAAGGACAAGATCATCAGGAAGCTAAGAGGGAGATCGAAGGAGCTTGGCGCCACATCCACAGAAAAGGGAGAGATATGTTGGGACATAGAGGTGCCGTTTCTTTGGAGCCTTACTTACAGTGGGTCCGTGCTAGGGCTTGTGCTCTCAAGATGCCCTATAAACTTGAGAAGCCTTTATTCCCAGCCATTGCACCATCATCTGTTGTTATCCCTACCGCGGATATAGGAGAATACCAAGGAAATCTGGCTAGGATAAAGTCCGAGAGGGATGCTTGGAAGGAAAAGTACCATATGTCTGAATATGAGAATTGAGTCCTGACTCGACAGTTAAAGGAAAAGGAGGAGTTGTTGTTTATTCAAGACGGCCGGTTCATTGATCACGATGAGAAGCTTCGTCAAAAGGATGCCTTGCTGAAGAAGTATGCTAGTGAAAGGAAGAGAAAGAGGGAAGGTTCGGTAAGCGTGGCTCTCGTTCCTAATCCGCAGAAGGAAGTCATTGATCGACTGATAGCTGAGAAGAAAGAGATGGAAGACTTTTATGAAGAGAAGATCAAGAAGCTCCAGTTACAGTTGGTGTTTGGACCTTCATCTGAGGATTCCGAGTGATCTTTAGCTTTTAGTTTGTTTTATTGATGTCATTTTGTAAAAACTATGTAAAAGGGCTTCATGCTCCGAAGTTGTAATTTATTGTTTTATTATGGGCTTCATGCTCCAAAGTTGTAATTTATTGCTTTATTTTAGATTTCATGTTTTAAAATTGTAATTTATCACTTTATTATGGATTTCATGTTTCGAAGTTGTAATTTATTGCTTTCATTATTGGATTTGTTATCCCAAAGTTGTAATTTACTGTTTTGATATTCCAAATTGTAAGTTGTAATTTATCGCTTTCGATTAATGGATTGAGTTTTTGTTGTTCCAAATTCCTTTACCATTGATGTATGCAAAATTATTAAAGTTCCTTGAAAAAATTTTAAAATGAGTCATCATTCGCATCGCACATCATGCATCATTCCACATTCCACTTCACATGTTTTCTAGAGTCTTATCCTTGTTCTTTTTCCACTCCCGAAGGTTGTCAAGCTGTCTCACCGATACGACACTCGGGCCAATCGTCAAAGGAAAATGGAAGATTTGGAACAGGAAAATCATGAGCTTCGTGGGGAAGTTTCTACACTTCGTATCGAGATGGAAAAGTTAACTGCGTTAGTGGAAAGTTTGGTGGCTGTTCAGAATCAGCCATCGACTACAGCTGCCGAGATTCAAACTTCAACTCCAGTGGTTTCCGAGATTGTCACCGGTCCTGCCTCCGTGACTCAAATCAACTCTCCGCTTCAACATCAGATGCCGAAAGGTTTTCCGTGGGGAATGCCTTACAATTTTGTGCCAGAGGGGTATCAGCCTGCCATACAACCTTTATTTCAACCTGCTTTGTCTCTTCCTCAGCCAGAGACAACCGCTATGCCACCGGTAATTCCGTCTGTGACACCTATTCCGCAACTGATTATGACAACCGTTGCTCCTGTGGTCCACTCCGTGCCCTACTTGAATGAACCTACTTATCCTGCCGAGCCTGCTGAAAGTTTGGGTCTCTTTGATAGAATGGAAGAATTTCAGGATCAGTTCCAGGAAATGCAGAAGGAGCTTAGAGCATTGAAAGGGAAGGATTTGTTTGGGAAGAACACACATGACCTTTGTTTAGTTCCGAATGTCAAGATTCCAGCAAAATTCAAAGTGCCAGACTTTGAGAGATATAAGGGTGATTCGTGTCCTAGAAGTCATTTGACAATGTACGTGAGAAAGATGTCTACGTATTCCGATGATCATGACTTGTTGATTCATTATTTTCAAGATAGTTTGACGGGTGCTGCTCTAAAGTGGTATATGGGTTTAGACAATATTCGGATCCGCAACTTTAACGACCTTAGCGAAGCCTTTGTCCATCAGTACAAGTATAACGTTGACATGACGCCGGACCGGGATCAACTCCGGGCGATGTCGCAGAGAGACCGGGAATCTTTTAAGGAATACGCCCAGAGGTGGCGTGAAATTGATGCTCAAATCTATCCACCTCTTGAGGAGAAAGAGATGACGAAAATATTTTTGAAGACTTTAGGGTCCTTTTACTATGAAAGAATGATAGCCAGCGCACCCAGTGACTTCACCGAAATGGTAGGCATGGGCATGCGGTTACAGGAAGGGATTCGTGAAGGGCGTTTGGTTAAAGAAGGAAGTCCGTCTAGCAGTACTAAGAAGTTTGGAAGTGTTTTCCCGAAAAGAAAAGAGAAGGATGTCAGTGCTTTGTTCCCTGGTAGACCTAGGAGAGGTTACTCTCACGTTGCGGCAGTCACTCCGGCTGTCCGCCCAACTTTGATGACCCCAGCTCATCAAACTCCACCAACTCAACAACGGCCTTTTCAGCAGCAGCCTCGAAAACAGGCTTATCCATTCAACAATCAGAATCGTTCACCCAGAAAACCGCAGTTCGATGCCATTCCTATGACTTATACTGAATTGTTCCCTGCTCTTATCAGAAAGAGTCTCATCACGACAAAGCCTCCTCCTGTCGCACCGAATAGTACTTCTCCGTGGTACAAGGCGGACCAGTTTTGTGAGTATCATCAAGGGTCGCCGGGGCACAACCTTGAGAATTGCTTTGCTCTGAAGGCGGACGTACAAAGATTAATTAAGAATGGTATCTTGTCTTTCAAGGATGTTAATCCAAATGTCAGAGATAATCCTTTGCCTCGACATGGGGCAGCTTCAGTGAATATGGTGAAAGGTTGTCCGGGGAAGTTTCGAGTTTTTCAAGTTGAACATATAAGAGAGTCGTTGATCAGGTTACATCAGAGTTTGAGAAGACTTGCCTTTGTGAGGCACCAGCATGATTATGATGTTTGTGAATTTTGTTCAAGAGAGGTTGATTGTCCTACCGTGAAGGAGGATATTCAGAAGTTGCTAGATCAGAGAGTTATCACTATTACCTATGACCGAAATCTGGAGGATGAAGTGAATGTTATCGTACCACAATTCAATTTGCCTGAATCAGTAGAGATTGCTTACGACAGTCAGACTGCACCTGTTGATCCTTTGATTATTTACCCACCTGGTCCTGTGCCCTACAACTCGGACCAAGCTGTACCGTATAAGTATAATGCCACAATGATTGAGAATGGGGTAGAAGTCCCTATACCAACAAGACCGTCTTTTGTTAACATTGCTGATGTGAGTAGAGTTACGAGGAGTGGACGTGTTTTTGCAGTAGTACCTTTGAAGAGACCAGAAGTTCAAGTTAGGAGGCCCATACCGGCGGAGATCCCAATAATAAATGTTGAACCAAGGGTTGAGACAGGCCGATCCAGTGAACCTATCCCTCACCCTGAGGATGATGAGATTCTGAAGCTTATCAAGAGAAGTGAATATAAGATCGTGGACCAACTTTTGCAAACACCTTCCAAGATTTCCTTGCTTGCCTTATTGAGAGATTCTGGTGCGTATAGAGAAGCCTTGATGAAGGTCTTGGACCAGGCGTTCGTGGACCATGATGTGACGGTTGACCAGTTTGACGGGATTGTGGGAAATATCACTTCATCTAACAATCTTGGTTTCAGTGATGAGGAGCTCCCGGAGGAGGGAAGAAACCATAATATGGCTTTGCACATCTCAGTAAGTTGCGGAAATGATACCTTATCAAGTGTGTTGGTGGATACAGGTTCGTCGTTGAATGTGATGCCCAAGACTATGTTATCTCGGCTCTCATATCCAGGTGCTCCTATGAGACCCAGTGGAGTAATTGTTAAAGCGTTTGATGGTTCTAGGAAGACAGTCATTGTTGAAGTGGATCTTCCTATAGTGATTGGTCCCCACACTTTTCAAATCACTTTCCAAGTGATGGATATTCGTGCTTCCTACAGTTGTTTATTGGGTCGTCCCTGGATCCATGATGCCGGGGCAGTCACCTCTATGCTCCATCAGAGACTAAAGTTTGTAAGGCATGGGAAGCTAGTGATGATTGGGGGAGAGCAAGCTATGGTGGTAAGCCATTTATCATCATTCTCTTTTATTGATGCGGACGAGGATGTTGGAACCCAGTTCCAAGGTCTTTCTGTTGCTAAGAATACAGTGAAGAAGCAAGGGGCATCCATCTCTTCTTTTGAGGATGCGCGGCGAGTGGTGGAAAGTGGTTCGGCCGAAGGATGGGGCCAGGTGTTGACGTTACCCGAGAACAAGTCTGGGGAAGGTCTGGGTTTTCATCCAGTATCTGCAAGAGTCAAGAAAGAGGTGGTTGTTCGTCCGATTCAAGAGGTTTTCCGAAGTGCAGGGTTTGTACATCCTGAGGTTGATGCTATCATAGATGATGATTCCGAGGAAGATTTGCCCGTTTTTGTGACGCCTGGATTGGCTTGCCAAAACTGGATAGCTGTTGATGTTCCTGTGATTATGCATATTTCCGAGCAATGTTTTGTTTACTTTTCTTTGAAAAAACTCGCTCTGCCCAAGGCGAAACGTATTTTGTGTCGGGCTATGAAAAATAATTCCTTTTGCTCTTCCCAAGGCAAAAGAGAAATGTCTGGGCTCTTTGTTTCAAGTATTTCCCTCTAATGAATAAAAATGTTATTTTGTCCATTACTGTTTTATTTTTCACTTTTTCGGGGAAATAGTAATGAAAATTAATTAATAACCTTTTGTTTTATTTGCACAAATCGATTTCTAAAATAAAGCATAATCATATGTGCAGATTAATCCATGACTTAACCATCGAAAACAATGATCCTATGCCCTCTCCCAACTTTGGATTCCCTGTGTTCAGAGCCGAAGAAGAGGATGATGAAGAGATTCCTGCTGAGATTTCCCGTTTGCTCGAGCATGATGAGAAGATTATTCAACCATTTGAAGAACCTTTAGAGTTGGTCAACTTGGGTGATGAAGAAGTTAGAAGGGAAGTCAAAGTCGGAGCATTGCTTATCCCGGAAGTTAAAGAGAAAATGTTGGAGCTTCTCAAGGAGTATGTTGACGTGTTTGCTTGGTCCTACCAAGATATGCCAGGGTTGGACAATGACATTGTGGAACATCGTTTACCGTTGAGACCTGAGTGTCCGCCAATCAAGCAGAAGTTGAGAAGGACTCATCCTGATATGGCTGACAAGATCAAAGAGGAGGTTCAGAAGCAGATTAACGCAGGTTTCCTTGTTACATCGGTTTATCCTCAGTGGTTAGCCAACATAGTGCCTCTTGCTAAGAAAGATGGCAAAGTTCGGATGTGTGTAGACTACAGGGATGTGAGAAGCCACCAACAATTCTTCCAAAGCATTAAGGTTGGCCATACCCCAGTCTTCAAAGAAGTCACTTCCTCATGAAGCTTGATATTCTCTTGTTCAAGGTTTTCCATCTTCCTTCTAGAATTATCCTAAGTGTTGTATTGGTGAGACAACCTGCTGAATGAAGCAGAGAAACAAATAAGACACCTGGAAGAAAACAAGAATGCAAAAATATGTGCAAAATTATGCTTGATATGAAATGTGCATGATTTATTTTGATTATTTTAGTTTTTTTAAGGAACTAAAAGAACAATTGTAAACATCATTGAAGCAACACATTTTTAGCAAACTGAATAAACTTGTTATATTAATAACTTTGAAAGGGATTACAACTTTTCGTACAAGTTTCAAAAATCCTGAATACAAGTGAAATAAATATAGAAAAAAGTCTAAGAAGATGAGGGTGATGAATATCCCTCCACACACTGACACTTCCCCTTGAGTCTTGAAATCTGAGCTTTCAACTGCTTGTTCTCTTCTGCATACTTGTCGGCGACTTCCTTCCGTCCACTAGAAGTGGGAGATAAGTGCTCAATGGGACCTGGCTGAGCTCTAGAGGAAAATAAATCCTCTTGCTTCCCCATCATCTACACAGAATGAATCTCAATAATCTCAATCAAGTCACCCTTATCTTTCAATTCTGTAGAGTAAGACACCTCCAAAGTCTGGTACTTGTTCTTCCGTGCTTCCTTCTCTTGCGGCATCCTAACCAAGGCAAGATGAAGTTCTTCCGCATCATCTAAAAGAGGAGGAGTAGTCGTCATAAACATGTCAGCTAAATGTTCTTCAAGAGAATAAGGCATCTTCAACTAAATTTCCCTCGCTTGTACCCACTGGAGATGAGACTCTAAGGAAACATCTCCTCTTGGTCCCAAATCTTTTCTACCCTTCCTATGAATATGATGCCAAACTTTTTCAATCTCTTCCTTAGCAGCTTTGTGATCATTTACTTCTTGGAGAAAGAAACCACTAAGATGAATATTACTTGGCTTCTCTCTCATTGAATATCCAATTTGGCGACGTGCAAGAATAAGATTGTAGTTAATTCCTCCCTTTATACCAAGAAGGGGCACATTGGGAAAAAACCACAACTATTAATAATCTTCACATCATAATAAGCTTGACGATACCAATCAATTTCATAATGGGTGAGAGAAATAATCTTTGGTGACAAACATGGTTCTTTCTTGATATCCCAAAAAGTAGCAGACCGAGGCAAGTAAGAAATAAACCACTAGTATAACAACGATGTGCAATAGATTATCATCCCTTCTTGATATGAATTCTGGAGATGGGTGGAATAATAAGTATCTCCTAGAAGCGTAGGGAATGGATTCCCAATCAGAAAGATCTTAATGGCATTAACATCCGCAAACTTGTCGATGTTAGGAAATAAGAACAAACCATAGGCAAACAACACAAATATGGCTTCAAAGGAAATTGTGCTCTTCATCCAGGCAAAGTAACGAGCTTTCTCCAATAGAAACTGAGCAGGTAAACCTCTGATTCCTCCTTTGGTAGTCATGTTAGCCTCAATCTCATACTTCTTCAGGTGAGTTATGGTGGCAATCTCATTAGACTCAGTCACCTTTTCTAAATCGAAGAAAGGAACATGATTAGTGATAAGTAGACCCAATAAATAAGAATACTCTTCCAATGTAGGCATCGGGTGATAATCAGGAAAAGTGAAACATTAGTATAACGAATCATAGAACTGAATTAATGTAGTAAGAATACCTTCCTTCATCTTGAACTTCATAAGAGGGACAATAGCTCCATACTTCTTCTGGAAATCTGCAAGACACTCAATTTTAGAAATTAGACTCTTTAGTTCCTTTATCTTAGGATCCTTGAAATTGTACTTCCGAGTCTTTCTCCTTCCAAAATTCATGGTCAAAAGAGTACCTGAGATATTTTCAAAGGTCAACCTTAAGTTCCTTGGAAAACCATTTAAAGAATGCTCATGGGTGCATGAATGCATGATAATGCAACAGTCACACACAAGATCACAAACATGGGGGGTTCATAGGCTCGACGTCATGAGAATGAAGCCAAAGATACTACCCATAAGGTAAGAACTAATGGTTTATCACCTGCCAAACAAGGTTCTAAGGAAATCCCAGAGTCTACATTCCTTCTCTGGATATTACCAATGTCCCGATTAGTTCAGTAATTAGCAATATTCTCAAGAGAAACTCGTCTGAGTGCAACATCACATGACAACTACTTCCAGATTGCTCCGTCATAGTCTCCGCACTACATCTAATGCCAAGATGGGTTAAGGGTTCTACGATTTCTCAGCTTCTTGGGCTCCCAGGTCAAGAGCAACAATGTCTTCCTGATTGCTCAGTAAACAAATACTACAATTAAAGGGGCCTCCACTGAGTGGGGGATCTCACGTCTTCTTTTTTAGGATTACTCCCTCAAAGTTAACATGACTATACCGGCCGTCCTATCTTAAGTTTGCTAATATCCAGGTATAGGACTTATAAGAGATCACCAAGCACCCTGAAAACCAGAAAAATCCAGACAAACAAGCATATATACAACAAATAATAACATATACACAAATAAACAAAGATAGGCTCAACCCACTTAGAGATGTCTTCCCCAGTGAAGTCGCCAGTTTTCTGTAGCGGTAGAAATATTGAGACTAAGCCATTGGATTGATATAACTCGTACATATCAAATAAAAATCGTCACCGCGCATTATTATTTCCAAAGGAAATAGGAAAAGAGCTAATAAACCCAAAAAAGTAAGAGGGAGAGAATGTAGGTACGAGGGTTGGTAATGCAAAGTGAAGGTGTTAGCACCCTAAACATATACAGTACTCCGCAGGAACCTCTTTGAAAATTTGTGTATTTTGACTATAAAAGGTGCATATAAAAATAGATGTTGGAGATGACAAAAGTATTTTTTACAATTTTTGCACCTGCCGCGGTTGCGAACATTTTGTGCCTATGTACCCCCTTCGTGCAATAGAGGATCAGGGTACTCGTAGTTCACCTCAAATTTTTTAAAACACTTGTGTATTGTTTAATTTTAAGAGAAGAGACATGATCGTCATATCCGAGTGGAAAACATACTTACTACTCACAATTATGAGAAATGAGCATTTGTGCCATCTCAAAGTGGAGGACATAACTTAGATTTAAAATAAATAAGATATCCCTCAACACCCAAGTGGAAAATGTATCATTTTACTACATATCATAGAAGTACAGTAGCTTGCATCATTACAAGAATCAACAAGAGTCTAATCTTTCGAGAAATAGTTTTTTTTAAATAAAAAGCCAAAGCGGAAAAAAATGGTTTGAGTAAGGTTAATAACTTCTAGTCCTGAAAAAGATGTCAAAGTATGATTAAATTGATTAAATGTTTGATTGAGAAAAAGAATTTGAAAATGCATGGACCTAAGTCCAAGTTTATTATGAAATTGGTTCAAGTTTGAAAACAATAAGAGTTTTAAAAAAGGAAGAAGATTTTGAAAATTAAAGAAGATGGGAGGAGATGAAGAGACTATCCTATGTACACAAATTAAAATCTAAGGAGAAGAATGGTCTAACCAATAAGAAGCCAACACTTGACATAAAGAAGTCAATGTAGAATTACCATCCTTTGGATTAAAACCAAACAAGTATAATACTAAACCTCAAATGAATACCAAGCTTCAGATGAATAAATAACCAAGAAAAGTTGGCCATATTAACTTTAACACCCTATTTCCTCGTCGATAAAATAAGTAAAATCAGAGTAAATTTGTTTCTGAAACAAAACATCAAGAATAGGATGCCACATATTCATACATCATACATGCTCATGAAATAAGACACACAACACAAAATCACATACCCACTAGTCTTAAACTTCATTTCATTTATTCGCAGAAGAACACCATCAATAGCAATTAATTTCAAGTCTTCAACACGAGTGATAAAAATCATCTTTTAAAAATTCAGCATAAACAATAGTTAAATCTCAACAAATGAATTATACAAAAGTTTACTCCCAACGTAAAAAAATACAAGCGCAAAACCCCCAAGTGTTACGTATCAGAATTGACACCGGCCCAATCTACGCAAAATGAGGCAACTCCTCAGCTAACCACGACCTCAAGCTACTTCGGATCATCTGCATGTTATCCACGTAGAGGAAACATTCAAACAGAAGGGGTGAGATATCACAACCATATAATAAGTTATATAATAATAATAAGTATGCGACAAATATATCATGTGAGATTCCAGCTCAACAATCATCAATTATAATTCATAATAATTATACAAGTATATACATAATTATTGCCATCTGTCATACAACACATACCAATTATGCAACTCAACAACACCATCATATCAACAATTCAACAATATGCAATTCAACATCATCATCGTGTTACCAATTCAACAATATGCAATGCGACTTCATCATCATATTAACAATTCAATAATATGCAATGCAACTGACATTGATACCAAATTCATGTGATACCATAACAACATGTCTTTGCCATTTAGGCTACACCTTCACTTGCCATTAAGGTTAAACCGTCACTTGCCATTAAGGCCACATAGTCATTTATGAAAATGCATGCAACACTAACATGTTATGACAACAAATGCAATGATACAATACACATCAATAAACTAAGCAAATATAGCTCGTAAATCACACATCGCTATTCATACATTGTCGCAAGTTAGTACGTCATGAAATCTCTTCATATTCATTGTCATATTCACAACTTCCCGATTACAACAAGACATCGGAATAAAACAAAATACAGAAAATCATCTCAAATTATGTTAAAATCATTTGTATTGAATATAAAATATTTTTAGCTTTCCAACGGTCTAAATGACGCTTCAAAAGGACACCCGAGTCAAAAGTTATGAAGTTTTAAATTTTCAAAAATATTGTCAAACAAAGAGCAATCGATTGCACTAACAGAGCAATCAATTGCACCCTTTTCTAGAGTCCTAAAATCACGTTTTTAAGCAGTGCAATCGATTTTTCTTCCGCTGCAATCAATTTCTTACTCAAATATAAGCAAAAATTCACCACAATTGAACTGTGCAATCAATTGCACCCGCACTGCAATCGATTGCACCCTGTGAAAAATAATTTTACAAATTCTGTAAAGTGCAGTACGAAAACCCTTTGGTCTTAATTCCAAAAACACAAACTTCATGAAATAATGCACAATCAAACATCCAATTATAATTACTATCAACATACATCAATTACTACATAATTCAAAGCATCAATTCATTGATTATAGTCCATTTCAACAGATTAAATCAAACAATCTACACCAAAACCTAATATGTATATCATTACATCCCTACCATTATACCACCAATTATAGAGTCGGAACCCCACACTTACCTTAGGTTGTAGGCTCCCAAACCTCTATAGCGAATTCTTCCATTTCCTAATGATTGCCTCTTTTTCTCTCTTTCTCGTTCTTCGCTTTTCTTCTCTCATTCACAAAAAAAAATGTCACGATCTAACTTATAATTATCCTCTTATGACCACTTAACCTATTGGGCCCCTAAATCCATATTCCAACTTTTCCCTTCTCTAATTAAAATATTTTTAATATAATTATAAAAACTATAATTATTATTTTAATTCACATAATATTAATATTAAACCAACATTTTTCTTCCACCTCTATGTTTCTACATTTTCAGTCATACACCCCTAACACCTTATTTTATTTATTTTCTAAAGCAACTACCTCTCATCAAATGCATCCCAACAAACCAAAACAAACCCATTCATATTTTCACTAAAATCACCAATATTCTCACTAAATTAATTAAATAATTAATCTAGATTTTTGGGGTGTTACAACTCTCCCCCACTTAGAACTTTTTTGTCCTCGAAAATTGCCTAATGGGAACAACTCCGGATACGACTCTCGCGTCCTACCCTTCAACTCTAACATCATGTTTGGAAACCTTTCGAATACTACTATACAACCTTCCATATTTTCAACCACAAATATCCAACAAGATGCATTACTACCGAGTTATGAATGCACATGTTAATTTTCTCCTTGTCTCATCACCCTAGAATACATGACATATTATTTTATGATCTTGTTCACGCTTTGATCCGAACACAACGGGATCCTCTCTGTCACAATAGGTAATGCTTCTCTAATTTCTATTTATAATGAAACTATGACCACCCTCGAGTCCCTGCCATAGGAAACAAAACAACAACATAGATTAAGAAAGTTGAGTCTCACGACATGAACATTTTCTCTACTATTTCATCACAAAACAATATCGTCATAAGAACATCAACACAATCAATTACTGACAACATTGACACACAACCTGAGTTCCACCATGCTACGTTCCACTAGTCAATTATGCAAATCAATATCTCTATTACCATGACATCAACAAGAATAATATATCAACCTTTCACCTAACAATTCCATTCTGAAATGTCCAATGGTTTGTATAATCCCCATATGATTCTGATGTTTACCCTTGACTCCAAACAAGTCACACACGCATAATGAACTATGCCATGTCACGATTCAACTGTGTCACTCTGATTCCTCTACTTTACATTCACTGTCCTCATTTTAATCTCCATCAACTATCATATCTACAAGTTTCACATCTAGTTTTGGAATCTCTTTAATATCCACCCGAGAGTCATTGTTCACTTTAGATATCCTCAACCTTCCACTCTACAACATTAACTCACATATCAACTCAAGTATCTAAAGTGTTGAATAAGTCCAACTCTTTCATAGCCAATTTTGTATTAGGTTTACACAAAATGTTAAACAACTATCCTCTCGATAAAACGTTAATTCACTTTATTCACTATAAAGCTATCAAGATGAGTCTATCCCATCCAATACGATCCCGTCCACTATCAACAAGAGATTAAGGGTGATCAGTTCCTCAATTTGTCAATAGGTAGACGATAAACATAATAGTGACATAAATTATCGTAACTCAATTGCAATAGCATCCTTTATCTTGTGCTCAAAGTTACTTAAGCATAATGTTCAAAATCATCTCTATTGCTTACATATATTTTCTTAATCTCCTTCTTTTCAACCTCATCAATGATACATAAATCTATTACATATTCTCCTATATATACTCGCAGTACAACTCAATTCTTAAATATTGTCCCAATATCAGAATTGCTACTACACCAAGTACAATTCAAGTCATTTCTCTCCAAATGAAGTATTCACCCAAGTAAAGGGCTTTAATACATAAATAAATCCTTAGCCTCTCCTTTAGCTGTATATCCTCGATGATTCATATAACTTCTTATTTGGATCTCATTCCAATCGCAAACTTAATAACACCATTTCCACACCCCGGTTGTTGATAGAAACTTCCAAAATTTTCTTGTCACATGTTGATATTATATTATCATCAAAGCGCAATCCACTCAATCATCTAACTTTATTTTTTCCTCAAAGATCTCTACTCTGTAACCATTCTTAATTGGCATAATCTTCACTTCTATGTGTTTTCTCCAATAGCTTCACATCCTTACTAATACCAACATCTCATTCATTAACAACATATCGCTCTTGACCTCTCAAACAAACTGCTATAATAACTAGTTATGTCCAAAAAGCTTCTAGTCTCTGTAACCAACTTCAGAGCCTCTCAATGTAGAACAACATCTACTTTGGATGGATTCACATATACCATCATCTGAAATAACATGCTCATGAAAAATCATCTCCTCAAACCATAATTTACACCTTGGAAAATTTTCATAAAGTTTCCTCCCTCTCGATACTGAAATTCAAATCGCAATGTTCAACATGCCTATATCCTGACTTAGATACTTCCTCAATAAAAACCACAACAAACCGATCCAATATTTATAATGCCTTCATCGGGTTCTAAAATATATTATCTAACTATCCTCACCCTTCACCCGAATCTGAAGGTAGTCCAACCTCAATTCGATTAGACTGAAGACATACTCGTCTACCAGCCGGTCCATAAAATATTCAATCCCTCTACAATGGATATTTAATCTTGATCATTACCAAAATCAACTGTCGGTAATCTACGCACAATCTCGTAATACCTTCTTTCTTCTTAACTAATAACACCAGAGCACTCCAAGTGGTACACTCGGCCTCACAAATTTATTTTCTAACATATCTTCTAATTTCTTCTTCAATTCATCCAACTCTGAAGCTGATGTCCTGTATGGTGCCATAAATATAAGTCTGGTATCCAGGACAAGATCACTAGAAAATTCCACCTCTCATCCAACACCACCACGTGACCAATAAATCATTCCCAGGCACTGAATCCATATTTAAGACAAAGTTCATTACGTTAGTTTTCTAATGCTTTGAATGAAACTTAAATCAGACATCTAGAACTCAAGTTATAAATTTTCGAAGTTTTTACAAAAATGCTATCCAACACTGTTCAATCGATTGCACCAGAACAACAATCAATTGCACACTGTACAGAAGCAGTTTTCCACAAATTTTTAATTGTGAAATCGATTGCACTCTAATGCCAATCGATTGCTGATTGTATAGAAGTAGTTTTTCATTATTTTCTGTGTATAAAACACATTCCAACACACTTCCAAAACCCCAGTTTATTATAACTCGGGAGACACAATAATTTTCTAAAAATTTCATTTTCAAAAACACCAAGGCTCTAGTCCTCTCCATAAATCTACTCATATCTTCGAGTTCTGAATCCGACTACCAATTCACAAACACCCCAACAACATCAACAACATTCCACAATCACTTACATGATTCCAACAACAAAATTTATAGATATTCATCACCTCTACATTACTATTAACAACGACAATACACACAATGGTAACTTAACACTGACAACTTCATGATCAACAAACAGTGCTGAAACATTACAACCATCTGAGCTTCATCATATAGGAGTTATCCTACTTCTTTAACAAATATCTTTCGACAAAAGAATATGCATCGGCTCATCAAAATAATTCCCAGTCCCTTGGTTTAACTCCAACCAGTCCACCTCAAGGATAATATCAAGTTATTCCAACATCTCACTCTAACGACAAGTCACAATTGTCTTCGGGAACACATCAAGACTCACCCACAACTAGAATATCATTAGACGCAACATCACCCTCCACTTCTAGAGATGAGAACAACACAAGTACCTCATTATTCCCTCTCAAGGACACTTCGACTAACCACAAGATATAAATCCTAAATTCGTTACCTCCTTCAAAATAGGAAAAACAACACATTCTCACCAACATTTGCACCCATACAATTAACGACATATTGAACCAACTATTCCCACCTTAACCATCTCAGAGGAGCACAAGCTTCTCCCCCACTTATTCCTATTCCGCTCCTGTAAACAAGTGATTGAAAAACCAAAAAGGCATCGGTAGTGTTCCACACACATGTCGCGTGCTAAGGAACAAAACATGGACAATATTTAACTGCTACACTACACTGACTCAACAACTTGGCCGAACGGACCGACCTACTCTGATACCAATTGTAACGCCCTATTTCCCCGCCGGTAAAATAAGTAAAATCAGAGTAAATTAATTTCTAAAACAAAACATCAAGAATAGGATGCCACATATTCATACACCATACATGCTCATTAAATAAGATACACAACACAAAATCACATACTCACTAGTCTTAATTTTCATTTCATTTATTCGCAGCGGAACAACATCAATAACAATTACTTTCAACTCTTCAACACGAGTGATAAAAATCATCTTTCAAAAATTAAGCCTGAAGAATAGTTAAATCTAAACAATTGAATTATATAAAATTTTACTCCCAACATAAACAAAACAAGGGCAAAACTCCCAAGTGTTACGTATCAGAGCTGACACCGACCTAATCTATACAAAATGATGGAACTCCCCGGCTAACCATGACCTCAAGCTACTTCTGATCATCTGAATGGTACTCACATAGAGGAAACATTCAAATAGAAGGGGTGAGATATCACAACCATATAATAAGTTATATAATAATAATAATAAGTATGTGACAGATATATTATGTGAGATTCCAAGCTCAATAATCATGAATTATAATTCATAATAATTATACAAGTACGTACATAATTATCGCCACCCGTCGTATAAAACATACCAATTATTCAACTCAACATCATCATCGTATCAACAATTCATCAATATGCAATTCAACATCATCACCATGTTAACAATTCAACAATATGCAATGCGACTTCATCATCGTATTAACAATTCAACAATATGCAATGCGAATGAAATTGATGTAAAAGGCATGTGGTACCATAACAATGTCTCTTATCCATTTAGGCTACACCATCACTTGCCACTAGGGCTACATAGTCACTTGCCATTAAGGCCACATCGTCACTTATGAACATGCATGCAACACTATTATGTTATGACAAAAAGTGCAACAACACAATACACATCAACAAACCAAGCCAATATAGCTCGTAAATCAGACATCACTATTCATACATCGTTGCAAGTCACTACATCATGAAATCTCTTTATATTCATCGTCATATTCACAACTTTGCAATTGCAACAAGACATCGAAATAAAAAAAGTGCATAAAATCATCTCATATTATGTTAAAATAATTTTTTAATATAAAATATTTTTAGCTTCCCAACGGTCCAAACGACACGACAAATGGACACCCGAGTCAAAAGTTATGAAGTTTTCAAGTTTTCAAAAATATTGTAAAATAGTGAGAAATCGATTGCACTAACAGAGGAATCGATTGCACCCTATTCCAGAGGCCCAAAATCAAGTTTTTAAGCAGTGCAATCAATTTCTCTTTTGTTGCAATTGATTTCTTACTTAAACAGAAGCAAAAATTCACCAAAATTGAATTGTGCAATCGATCGCACCTGCACTACAATCGATTGCACCCTGTGAAAAGCAGTTTTATGAATTCTGTAAAGTGTAGTACGAAAACCCTTTTGTGTTGTTTCCAAAAACACAAACTTCATGAAATAATGCACAATAAAACATCCAATTATCATTATTATCAACATACATCAATTACCACACAATTCAAAGCATAAATTCATTTATTATAGTCAATTTCAACAGATTAAATCAAAAACTCTACACTAAAACCTAACAAGCATATCATTACATCCCTACCATTATACCACCTATTAGAGAGTCGAAACCCAACCCTTACCTTAGGTTATAGATTTCCAAACCTCTACCGCGAATTCTTCCCTTTCCGAACGATTGCCTCTTCTTCTCTCTTTCTCGTTCTTCACTTCTCTTCTCTCGTTCATAGAAAAAATGTCACGATCTAACTTCTAATTTTCCTCTTATGACCACTTAACTTATTGGGCCCCTAAATCCATATTCTAATTTTACCTTTCTCTAATTAAAATAATAATAATATAATTATAAAAACTATAATTATTATTTTAATTCACATAATATTAATATGAAACAAACATTTTCCTACAACCTCTATGTTTCTACATTTTTAGTCATACACCCCCAACACCTTATTTTCTTTATTTTCTAAGGCAACTACCTCTCATCAAATGCATCCCAATACACCAAAACACAACAATTCATATTTTCACCAAAATCACCAATATTCACACTAAATTAATTAAATAAATAATCTAGATTTTTAGGGTGTTACAACTCTCCCTCACTTAGAACCTTTTCATCATGTTTGGAAACCTTTCAAATACTACTATCCAACCTTCAATATCGTCAACCACAAAAATCCAACAAGATGCATTACTACCGAGTTATGAATGCACATGTTAATTTTCTTCATGTCTCATCACCCTAGAATACATGTTCTATTATTTTATGATCTTGTTCACACTTGGACTGGAACACAACGAGATCCTCTCTATCACCATAGGTAACACTTCACTAATTTCTATTCATAAGGAATCTATGATCACCCTTGAGTCCCTGCCATAGGAAACAAAACAATAACATAGACTAAGAACGTAGAGTCTCACGACATGAACATCACCTCTACTATTTTATCACACAATGATATCGTTATAAGAACATCAACACAACCAATTATCGACAACACTAACACATAACCTTAGTTCCACAATGCTATGTTCCACTAGTCGATTATGAAAATCAATACCTCTATTACCATGGCAACAACACGAATAATATATCAACCTTTCACCTAACAATTCCATTTTAAAATATCCAATGGTTGGCATCATCCCCATAGGATTCTGATGTTTACGCTTGACTCCTAACAAGTCACACACACATAATAAACTATGCCACATCATGCTTCAGCTGCACCACTTTGATTCATCTACTTTACAGTCACTGTCCTCATTTTGATCTCCATCAACTATCATATCTACAAGTTTCAAATCTAATTTTGAAATCTATTTAATATCCACCAGGGAGTCATTGTTCACTCTAGATATCCTCAACCTTCCACTCTGCATCGTTAACTCACATATCAACTCAAGTCTCTGAACTGTTCAATAAGTCCTAACTCACTATCAAGCTAGGAAGACGAATCTATCGCATCCAATAAGATCCCATCCACTGTCAACAAGAGATTAAGGATGACCAGTTCCTCAATTTATCAATAGGTAGCCAATAACCATAATGGTGGCTTAAATTATCGTAACTCAACTACGATAACATCCTTTTTCTTGTGCTCAAAGTTACTTAAGCATCATGTTTAACAATCATCTATAAGGCTTACAGATATTTTCTTAATTTCCTTCTTTTCAACCTTATTAATGATACATAAACATGCAAAAATATATTACGTATTCTCGTATATATACTCGGAGTACAACACAATTGTTAAATATTCTCCAAATATCAGAATTTCTACTACACCAAGTACAATCTAAGTCATTTTTCTCCAAATGAAGTATTCACCCAAGTAAATAGCTTTAATAACATCAATAAATTCTTAGTCTCTTCTTTATCCTTATATCCCTGATGATTCATATAACTTCACATTTGGATCTCATTCCAATCGCAAACTTAATAAAACCATTTCCACATCCCAGTTGTTGATAGAAACTTCCAAAAATACACAAAGTATATTAAAACACTAAATAAAAATCCCAAAAAAAAACCAGAGGTCAATGATGAGTCAACAAGTGTGACAAAAAAATTTAGAATTTTTAAAAGTCGGGAACAATTTTTTTAAATACAAAAATTAATCAAAATAAACAAAAAATCACAAAAAGTAGTAAAATCAGAGATAAAAATTAAACAAGGTCACCAATATTTGTCAAAATATCATTGGATCCTTCCATAAAATTTTAATAATTTTAAAAAAGTCAAAAAGTACTTTTAAAACAATTAAAACAAGACAAATAAAGAGAAAAATCATACAAAATATCAAATCATAAAATACAATTATGAAAAAATAAGAATCAGAAAGATAATATTTAAAAGTATTTTTGTGAATTTTTTCTTAATTTTCAAGTCAAAAATAAATTTCTTACGAATCTTTGAAGTTTAAAACAAATAAAATAAAAAATCAAAAAATAAAATAATAAAACAAAAAAATATGGACCATTTGATCATTGTCAAAACACGTTAGTAAGAAGATATGAGGGACCTAGCGCATTGTGCATGTTATTGCCTTTATTGAAAAACACACAGGATCTTTAATAAAATCAAATTTTATAAAATAAAACAAAAAATACGGGCCATCTGATCAAAGTCAAAACGCGTTAGTAAACAAATCCAAGGGACCTGACGCACTGTGCTTGATATGGACTCTAGCAAGAAACACACAAAGTTTATAAAAAACAAGCCAATAAAAATAAAACAAATGTCAAAGGATCATTGGTTAAAGCACGACACATAGGTCATCTTCAACCTCCAAAAACTTATGTGTGGGGTTTGTATGAGATTCTTCAAACAAAAATGTTAGATTCTCATAGTGGTATCATTGGATTCTTCTCTTCCCGACAATCCTAACCATACCCTCGCGAAAAATTTAAGTGAAACACAACATAGTCGATTTGAGAAAAACCAAAGCAGAATTGCAACATTGATTTTATAAATAAATGCTCAATTCTCAACAAAGATGAAAACCAAAAGAAGTATGAGAATTAGAATAAGAAGGACTACATATTAGTAACTTGTTTGAATCGATTTTGTTCAGAAAACTACATGAACAAAGTTAAAAAAGTTTACTCTGAAATTGAACTTCTATAGCTCTAAATATGGCTCGATTTGTTTGGTTTAAATGATGGAGAGTTTGTATAATTGTGAAGAATGATGAATCATAAATTAATTTGAGGTGAGAAGTCTTGAAATTGTGAAATGAATTTTCAAATTTCCAAGCTTTGAGTGAACTTTGGCAGAGTGATTGCGACTTTCTAAAGCTTGGAAAATATATGGAGAGGGGTCTTCTATTTATAGGAGAGTGAATGGTGATGAGAATCGGAAGAAATAGTGAGGTTTGGAGCGAAACCACATGGAGCCCGAGAGTGAGAAAAGTGTGACTATAATCCACCTAAAACTCATTCATTTATTTAATTTTAAGGCTTAAACAAGTGTGAACAATTTTTTTAATGGTGTTTATATCAAAAACACGCACAAATCTTGTGTTTAGAAACCACATTATGGATTTTATAATTCTGAGTAGGTGAGAAATTCAGTTTCATGGTACCCACTTTGAATCCATGGTGCACTCAACTCTTGAAGATTTTTGGGATACTTTTTGAAGCATTTGAAAGATAATATCACCCTCTTCATAATGTTCCAATAAAGAAATCATTTGGATGATTGAGCGGGAAGTTATGTCCATTTGAAATATTAAAAAAATCTGACTTTTGTACTTAGAAATATTTCTAAGTGATAAGCTTAAAAATGACCTATAATTTCTTGCAAACTTACAAGCCTTTCCACTCCAAATTTGATCTTGATCCTTGAAGAATAAATTAATTAGACACTTCAAATTGAATTATGAAATTGGGATCATTCAAAAATCATAAAAATTGAAAGAGTTATGTCCTTCGGAGGATGATGAACAAATTTGGAGAAATCCACAAATGACCTATAATCTTTTCAATTCTTTAAAGACTTTCCATATCTTTTCAAGCCTTGCACCTTGAAACGAAGTTGTAGTAGACATCCTCAAGTTTATTGTGAAAAAATAATGAGCTCAAGAAGATAAAATATGACAAAGTTATGATCCTTTGAAGTCACACAAGAGAGTTTGATAACATTTTCAAAGGACGTGTAATCTTCTTCAACTATTAGTGATCTTCCATTCAAAATTATCCTTAGATACTTCAAGAGAAGTTACTAAGGACTATCCAAAGAGAATCACGGATTTGGAATCAACCTAAAATCTCAAAAAATGAGCAAGATATAGTATTTGGAAATTGTCGTACCCCAAATTTGCCCTAATTCTTTTTACTTTTTTTCTGGCTTTGAACTTTGCATCCCATTTGCATCATTTTCGCTAATTCATTTACATATCATACGCTTCATTGAACAAGGAACTTTGGTTCAAGAAGTAGCATTTGTGCAAGACTAGGGTTTCATGTTGGTTTTAAGGTTCCTTTATTAGCTAAAGGCAGTTTCATCTGATTCTTGGGCAGTGAACTATGTGGAATTAAGATTCTGAGGTGTCATTGTTGTGGATTTCTTATTCACCAGGTTACAAAGCTATTCTCCCTCTAGATTCATCAGTGCTAGGGATTAGGGTTTATTTCCCTACCAAAGGTCAAGGAATTAGGGTTTATTTCCCTACCAAAGGTCAAGGAATTAGGGTTTTATGAGACTAAAGGTTGTACGTGAGTTTCTTCTCTCATCGGGTCACTGCAAGGTTCCTTCGAGAGCACCAAGATACTAGGGTCTGTTTTTGGTTTCAGGGGAGGATATTATGAGTTATGGTTTGGCTTATTTTTTTCAATACCTCAAGCCATTTCTTTTTCAAGAACTATTCGAGGCAGTGATTTTATCAAGTGATATTCTTTTGAAGTTTGAATTGCAAAATTTAAATCATGGTACAAGGATGATGTTGTGTGTTTGTATTGTGATCATGGCATTATTATCTGTTGTCACTTCAATTGCAAGATAGCTTGGATTTCTGAAATCAAAGTAAGGGTTTGAAGGTTTATCAAATGTATTTGGATTGCTTATAGGATAAGTCACAAGTTACAAGACCTTTGTAAGATTTAATTCAAGTTGATAAAAAATATTCATTCATTCGAAATCCATTTGAGTGTTAATGTTGGTTCGAATTTATTAAGGTTGTCTAGCTCATTTGAAGAAGGCGTCTTTAAGAGAAAATATTTAAGAATTTCATTTGCTTCATTGGATTTAATTCAAGATGTAGTTTGTATCACAAATTCCATTTTTTGATCCGGTTATCTTACAAGTTTACAAGATTTTGCAATAAACTACACATTCAGGTACATCATTTCTCTAAAAAAGGTTTGTTGCAAGCATCCTAATTACAAGTCCTAATGCTTTTTACAATGCACAAGTTCAAAGAGGACTCTTAATTAATGATGTTATCCTATGGACTATAGAATTCTTCAAAACTCTTTTCAAATCTCCCTCCAAACTCCTCCAAGCAATGCCACGGTTTTGCCTCGCCATCTTCATCCATTCCTCATCAACTCAAGCTCATGAGACAAAAGAAAACATAAATGTTAGCAAGCTATCAAAAAGCATAAGCATTGAGCATAAACAATAATTTTCAACCAAGTTTCCTTTTCAAGCTCATCATTAGGATTTGCATTCGAAATCAGAATTAAAATTTCTAATCATGCGCCATTTTCTCCCAATTGAAAATCACAAAAAAAGGCGGTTCTCTTTGGTTCACAAAAAGGAGCAAAAGAAAAATTGCAAATGTTTTCTTTTTGCTAAAGCAAAGGCCATCAATGCAACAACAAAGTCCAGAATAACAAAAACATAACATAGTAGAACAACAAACATAATAGCGCACCAGCACAAAAATAACCAAGTTGCAGAACAAGGCAGCAGGCTGCCTAGGCAAAGCTGCATCACAAAATCCACAGGCTAGCAAACAAGTTGGCAGTGTAACAAGCAAAAATAAACAGGCAGCATAGTTAAAAACACAAAACAATAGTGAAAGCTAGCACTAGCTCATGTAGCCCTATGTCATCATTTCCCTAAAATACAAATCCTTCAGAGTTAATTTTCAAAAAGCAATAACTTGTTATCATAGAAACATGAGAGAGGAAAGATAAAACCTGCAACCAAAACAGTCCCAAAACAAAGAAACAAAGCCTTGTTTCCCACTGCTACAGAAAAAACCAGTCTGCACCATGTCAAGCCAAAACCTGTGCAAAACCTCACAAAAATAGCAAAAACATAACCTGCACCAAAAAGTACTCAAAGACAGCATACCAACATTATTCAAACCTCACACGTTTCCCCCCAATTTTCACTGCTATTTCACTATAAAAAGGGGCCACTGTTTCATTTAGAAGGGGGATTTTTTAGAGACATCTCAACCTGCAAGAACAAGTTACCCAATTCACCAACACTGGCAACAACACCATATTTTCTTAAATCAAAACTTCACATAGAGAAAGAAGGAAGAAGAAGAACAAAAAGAAATAATTCGGACTCACCTCTTGAGAAACTCCGTTGGAGTGACTCCGACAAGTACCGTTTCATTTTGAGATTAAATAGTCATATCTCCATATTTTATTTCATTATTCTGTACCGATTATTGTTTGTGAATCTTCGTGGTATTTCTGTTTCATTTTTGCTATTGAATAACTAAGAGAAATAGCAAGCCTGTGGCAAATCATAAAAAAAAAGAGTTAGAAAAAACCTAAAATTTATAAATTCTTTTGCTCTTATTCCATCAAATATGTGAAACGAATTTGCGGGGTACAGAGCTGTAACTAAAATAAAGTTTTGAAAATTTAAAATAATTGATTAAATAATTGTTTACACTCCTTCCAAACATCCACGAGCTATTTCCTTCGTGACATTTCCGAAACCAGCCATGACTTTGTCCTCACCATAACAAGCACTTCAAACCTCATCAAAACAGAACACTACCGTCCTTTAACTTACCCAACAACGATCCGACCTCCATCAACCGTATCAACTCCTAACATTATGAAACCCATCATACTTCCTCTCTTTAACCACTAGACCAAACTCTTTTTTTCCATCTAACAAAAAACAACAACAAAAACAAAGCTCTAAACTGAATGCAAAGTCGGAGAAACTATCGGACGTTCTGAACATGGCGGAGTTAGAGTACGAAGCAGAGGAGAAGAAAAGGAAGAATCCCTGGAGTTTGTTGGGTTTCGTTGTTCGATGATGATGACTGGTTGATAAAGAAAAGGATAAGATAATGGTGATGATCGGCGTAGTAGAGAGAGGGAGAGATATAATTATTTTTTTTATTGTTTCAATTTTTTCCCTTTAATCGTTGCACTGTAAATAGGAATAATAACTCTTCTATATCCCTTCCCAAGACAGCATACAACGGCACCTTCTTGCTTACCCTTTAGGGTTTCCCAATTCCTCTTGTAGTTCCAATCAGGCCAGCTCTTGGGCCTTTAACCTAACCCGATTCCAATTTAGAAGCCCAATCCGTTCAATCATTAACTTTTATTTTTTTTAGTAGTAGAAGTAACGAATGAGGTTACATGGAGCAGCGGTCAAGGCCTTGCGTGTGCAAACCAGTGGTCACGGGTTCAACACCCGCTTAGACCATTCCCTCCCCCCCCCTCCCCCGTTTTTTTTCATCTTTCTTGTTTCTCTTTTAACTTTATATTCTTTCTTTACAATTTGTTTTAATCTAGTTAAAATACTTCCTTATATATATATATATATATATATATATATATATATATATATATATATATATATATATATATATATATATATATATATATATATATATATATATATATATATATATATATATATATATATATATATATATATATATTAAGATGATAAAAGTGTTTTTAGAATTTTGTCCTAATATTTTCTCTCTAAGAAAAAAATCAATCACAAGAATATGTTTAAAGTTAGTTTTTAATTTTCTCTTAATATCTTCTTTGCTAAAAGAAAATCACAAAAAATATATTTAGAATTTGAGTTTTAATTTTCTTTTAGTATTTTTCATTACCTAAAAATTCATATAAAAAATACAAAAAATTTAATTATCTTACTCATAATTTATTAAACTAATCTTCCTTTTATTAGTTATTTAGAATAGTTAATTTTATAGATAATTTAATTAGTTTATTGATTAATTTTCGATTTGGTTGTATTGCTTGTTTAAACTAGATTTTTAATCGAACTTTTGATCCGATTCATCCCCATTCATAAACTCGTACCCCCATCCCCGTATGGTCTGTAATAATTTAGAACCTTGTTGTTTTGCTATTTCTTTCTCCGTATGTTAAAAAATTGCTAATCATTCATATCTATTCCAAAGTAGAACACTTGGCCTCCTCTTGGGCTCATCATCAATAAACAGGTATCCACCGACAAAATGCACACCCGCACACATTTCATAGTTTGGTCCTGGGCTATTCTACAGTGACAACTATTCGATCGATTGTTTCAATTGGTCGTTTAGAATACTAGCGCCACACTAGTCCCACTCTTTAGGAGCATGCATATAGCCACCTTGTATGGGCTTTTCATCTCATCCATTGAAGAAATTTCTCTCCCCTTGGTCCACGTACCAAGCATCTTCACAAAGGGTCTCATGGTTGAGGGTAGGAGCACCTATTCTCACGAGATTAATCAAGTACACCCCTTGGTTAATCATAACCCGATTCAGTTCCCACACCCCAAGCATTCTATTTACACTTCTCCTAATACTACATATTTTGGTACTTGAACCATGATCACCATACACGACTACCCTTCACAAACACCACCTCCTCTTACCTATAACATGCTCTCGTAGGATGTTAGTTCCCTCTTCTTTAAGATGCGAACTAATTAGACCTTAGGATGAAACCCATGCATGATAACATTAGGGCTTTTTCTAGTTTCCCCCTTTAACCTTTTCTTCTTTTATAATTGAAACTTCTCATTCACCAATTAAAAATCCAAAAACACTTAATCATTACTTGAATTTATTTTAAAACTCGCAAAACACTCAATCAATCAAAACTCCCCCCTAAGGGCATGTTATCTCCGTTCTACCGCGATACCGGCCATGCCTATTGCTAGAATGCGTGCGTTAACGTCACCCACTAAAAAAACACAAACAAACCAACCATTTTCTAGAGGAACTATGGTGTTTTGATTCCTTCATTGGATACGTAGGCAAAGGGTCGCGAAACCCACACGAACGCAATAATAAAAACCATCCATTTCCCTTTAAGCAAGCCTAGTTGTAGATAAACACACCCTTTAAGACAAACAAACAAAATGGATCCCGTTGAGTATAACGAATGTGATGGGTGCTAATACCTTCCCCTTTTATAACCGACTCCCTTACCCTTTCTCTTGGTCACAAGACCATCTTATCCATTCCCTTGTGGTTTTATCGATATTTCCCCTTCCTTCGGGATAAATAAAGTTCGGTGGAGGCTCTGCGTTTTCTGCCGGTAGCTTCAGCTGACGACTCTGCTGAGGACTTTAGCGAGTCTCTCCTAGTTTTGTTTATTTGTATTTTTGGGTGTTTATTTATTTTCTTTATCTTGCTTTACTGTTTTATTTCTTTATTTATTTTATTCTTTTGTATATATTGCATATATTGTTGCTACTCACATATTCTGGATACATTGTGATGTTGGGTTTGGTGATTACTTTTGATAAGTCCTATACCCGAACTTATGTTACACATAGGATTAGGACGGGCGGTATAGTCATGTTAACTTTGAGGGAGTAATCCCGAAGAAGGAGGCATGAAAATCCCCCACTCAGTGGAGGTCCCCTTGAAAGTAATGATGTTTACCGAGTAATCGGGAAGACGTCGTTGCTTTCGACCTGGGAGCTCGAGAAGCTGAGGGCCGTAGAACCATTAACCCATCCTGGCCTTTTAGGTGCAGTGTGGAGACTATAACCGAGTAATCCGGAAGTAGTTGTCACGTGATATTGCACTCAGACGAGTTTTTCCTGTGAATATTATTGATTACCAAGTAATTGGGACGTTGGTAATATCCAAAGGAAGAGCGTAGACTTTGAGAACTATTTAGAACCTTGTTCGGTAGGTGATAAACCCCTAGTACATACCTCGTGGGTGGTTACTTTGACTCCATGCCTGTGGCGTCAAACTTTTGATCCTGTTACTTTCATCCTGTGAAATGGACTACGCAATGGTTATCCAGAATATGTGGAGCTGAGACTTCATGCCATAGCATACCATGACATCATATCATCATGTATATACATCTCATATCTAGGGAAATACAAAGACAAGTCTCGTTGATATAGCTTTTCAAATAAAAAAAAGAAATTTTAAAAAAGGGATAGACGAGTCTTTGGGTCTCCTCAGAAATGAAGATAAAGCATTCATCCATATTACCATGCATTCAATTTTTCACAACAAAAACTCATTGGGGTCCCCTTTCTCAGAATCCAGTAAACAGCAAAGACGACTCATCCACATCCTTACCGTACCAGAGGCAACCGGCGAAGGCTAATGGATCTTTTTGAAGAGAATCAGAATGCACTCCGTCGGGATATGGACACCATGGGTAATCGCATGGATCAACTTATGGAAACCCTTCATGCCGTGATCAAGGGTCAAGAATAACTACACCAAAGTTTTGCCAAGCTTACTACTGCTGCTCCTTCCACTTCTGCTAATGGGAGAAATGACAATGCGAATGTCGAGACTCCTACCGGTGCTTCTAGGAATAATGTCGATGATCATCATGATGTTATTGATCTCGATGAACCCCAAGTGAACCTTGCTGTCGGGGTTGCCGAAACTACGAAAATGTATCATGCTCTCAAAGAGCGACTTAGAGCCATGGAGTGTATCAAGGCTTCCGGATTCAATACTGCTGCAATGTGCCTCGTGCCTGGGGTATTTATTCCTCCCAAGTTCATAGTCCCAGAGTTTGACAAATACAAAGGAACTTCTTGCCCAGAGACTCATCTCCGTTCCTAGTGTTTCAAAATGGCGGCCTATGCTGAAAATGAACCTTTACTCATGCATTTCTTTCAAGACAGTTTGACCGGTGCATCGTTGGATTGGTATATGCAATTGGAAATATCTCATGTCAGTACTTGGGGAGAGCTTGCTGATGATTTTTTGAAACATTACCATTACAATACTGCGATGGCTCCTAGCCGTACTCAGCTCTAGGGGATGGTACAAAAATCTGAAGAGTCTTTCAAAGAATACGCTCAGAGGTGGCGTGAACTAGCTGCAAGGGTCCAACCTCCTCTCTTGGATCGTGAATTGACTTATTTGTTCGTGGGCACCTTGCAAGACCCATATCTCTAACATATACTCGGTAGTATTTCGACCTCCTTTTCGAATTTGGTTACCATCGGGGAATGTATTGAAGATGGCCTCAAGTCAGAAAAAATTCAAGGTACATCTAGCGCTATCAATTGAAGTAACAAGAAACCTTGTTTTGGCCTCCTCAAGAAGAAAGAAGGAGAGACTAGTGCTACTATCAACAAATGAAAGGCCCCGGTCCATCATCAAGATCAAGCTCTGCACTGTCAAACATCGTCTGTTCATCCTAATGTTCCTCGAGCATGTGCTACAATCTCAGCTCAAAAACCGCGGGTGACTCATCATCAGTCGATCCATCATTAACATCAGTACACACAGAGACAACTGTATGTTCAACGAGCACGATCTGGGTCTTTTCAGTCGAGTCATCAACCCCAGGGGCAACAAGGACGAAAGAGGAAGAAAGTTATTGAAAGGAGGGTGGATCCCATTCCCATGTCTTATGCTCAACTTCTCCCTCAGTTGTTTGCCAATCAGTTGGTTCAACTGCGTGAACTGGGTCCAACACCAAATCCTCCCATGAGGGTATGATGTCAGTGCTCATTGCAAATTCCATTCAGGGGCTCCAGGCCACACAATTGAGAATTGTAGGGCATTAAAAAACAATGTTCAAGACCTCCTTGATGCCAAAGTTACCACGTTCACTCCAAAGGGTATGATAATGGATTGAATCCCCTTGCTGAGATAGGTATCAAGACTGCAAGAGCGTCTCCTCAAATGAGCCAGGGCTGAAGAAGTCTCCCGAGAATGACAATTTCTAATTTCATTTTGCATTATCATTTGTAACCTTTCTTGTTTTGTTCAGTACCCATTGTATGCAAAATTGTTTGTCTTTTTATATTGAATCACCATGCATTGACTGTGTTTGTCTTGAACTAATCCATTCGTATTCACTCATTTACGCTTTGTTATTGTACTTGCTTTTGATGCTTAACTCTTTTTAATTTAAAGAAAAGATAACTCTTGAGGGAGGATGATGAAGATCTGATACTTAGATTCTCAAACAGTATGCTTTTGAATAAAACCTTGTTGATGATGTACATGCATTGTTTCAAATCCCCAAACATCGGAGTTATAAGGAAGATAGACCCTCGTCAACCCTTTCGAGCTTTGAAGTAGGAGTTTCTTTTACACAGAAAAACCCTCAATTTTAACCTCGGGGCGGGTAGATTTCAGTTAATCTGATCGAGCATTCAGAACTCGTCAAGAGGGAGTTCCTAGGGATACAACAATGGTTATCCATCAAAGGGCTAGGAGAAGTCAACACCACAATGATAAACCGTCACCTACCAGCAGCATGCATCAAAGAGAACGATATCCCAATGGGTATCCCTTGCACAATCAGGAGGTCAGCAGATGACGATACCATAACAGTTATTCTTCATCTATCGAGGACTCAAACAACCACAACCATTTCCAACAAATCGAAGATGGCGTAAAGATCAATAACTTGTTCAAAAATAAAGAGACAAAAAGCCTCGTTAAGTCTAAAATTGAAAAACAGGAGACTTAGGCAAAAGTCAGGGCATCCCGCTGGACTGCAACTTCAAAATCAAGAAATTTGTCCAGGAAAAAATTAGGGAAAGCGAAATAAATAAAAAAAATAATCCTCAGCAAAGAACAAGATCAAGTGATCAGACGCCAAGAAGCCAGTGGTCAGGTCTTAGAAACCTCTGTGGTTCCTCAATCATCGCAAACTCTCTTCTCGGGAGATGAGTGCTCGTATCGAGTTAACTGAATATAGGAATGGAGAACATCATGGAGAAGGGGTGGGCACAAAATAATTTTGAGCCTTAAATCTTTTTTCTAAAATCGTTAACCAGGCCACGTTACAACCCTTAAAAGTCCTAACTGAAGCATGAGTTAATTCGAAAGCAATACTGTAGAGAGAATACGAAAACCTGACTCCTCGAGGATGTACTAAAATTTGATTTGGTAACACGTCACCTATTCATAAAAATAAAAATTAAAAAAACTGATGCTTCGACATCATTTCAATGAATGTTTTTCGAACTTCAAGACAAACATAGAATTTGCATTAGAATCATCATTCTTAGACAAACATTCGTTGCATATAAATAAGTTTTTGAACATCAAGTAAGCTTGCGTGATGAGCATCAATTGAAAACATGGTCATCTCGAAGGATGATTGCTGCAGAAACTTGTCAAAAAAACAAAGAATGATCGTATTCTGGGGCTTTCCCTCAAGCTGTCAATCAGAGGCTATCACATCGATAAAATCTCTTCCATATTTTGCTAGTCGATCAGAAGCAACCATGTCGATAAATCTCTTTAAACTTCAAACTGGGGGGATCAGGCTGAGTAACCTATTTAAAATTTGTGCAACCTGGGACAGTTACGTCGAGATTTGACAAATCTCTACAAGAATCCATGATCAGAGGCAGATATTGGGGCATGCCACTTTGCGCCGAATTATGACACGAATCTTACAGCATTCCACTCGAAGACATCCTTGCAGACAGGGGCATTCCTCCTCCCCTCTTATGGAGCTATTCAAGAAAATACCTGTCATCCATACAAATTCAATCAAGTTAAAAGCGTCATGATGTTCACTTTGGTTCAGTTAATGTCCTCGGAATCATCATCATTCCCTGCAGATGTTTAAACACGCAACTCCCCAGCAATGAATTGAACTCGGGGCATCTGAAGACACTAATGTCCATTTCCTAATCCCCAAGTGGTTCGTGAAGTAAGGAAAGTCAGACGGGGCCCTTTCCTCCCTAGAAATAGAGAAAACTTGGGGCATTTGATGAGATCCGTGTCTCTGTTCAGTCATTCACAAGCAATCCAGTAGGTGAAGAAATTCAGATCAAGCTACTCCTCCTCAACAAGATTTAATCCCCAATGAACTCAATAAGGATATAATTCAATTCTCTCAGTTTTCAAGCACCAATCCATATTGGTGTCTCAAGATGACGAGCAACGGATCTCATTGAGTTTTGGCACTTTACATACAATAATCATCACGACATATTGCATTGCATCCTCAAACGCATAGCATATCCATGGATCATCTCAAATGCATATGAAGCATGAGCCAGATCAATCCCAAATAAACAAAACATCTTCACAAAAACATTTTATCCTCATAATTCCCAATTAAACATCTGTTATTACACTACCAACTAAAATAAACCATGGTGCCAGTACGTCGTACTCCCCCTAACTATCAATATTCATATTATCTTCCATAGGGTCGTAGGTCGCTCATAGGTCTTACCCTCACGTTATCTTTTCTAGGGTCATAGGTCGCTCGTAGTTCTTACCCTCACATTATCTTTCATAGGGTCGTAGGTCGCTTGTAGGTCTTACCCTCACGTTATCTTTGCTAGGGTCATAGGTCGCTCGTAGGTCTTACCCTCATGTTATCTTTGCTAGGGTCGTAGGTTACTCGTAGGTCTTACCCTCACGTTATCTTTACTAGGGTCGTAGGTCGCTTGTAGGTCTTACCCTCACTTTATCTTTCATAGGGTCGTAGGTCTTACCCTCACGTTATCTTTGCTAGGGTCGTAGGTCGCTCGTAGGTCTTACCCTCACGTTATCTTTACTAGGGTCGTAGGTCGCTCATAGGTCTTGCCCTCACGTTATCTTTCATCGTGTCGTAGGTCGCTCGTAGGTCTTACCCTCACGTTATCTTTGCTAGGGTCGTAGGTCACTCGTAGGTCTTACCCTCACGTTATCTTTACTAGGGTCATAGGTCGCTCATAGGTTTTACCCTCACGTTATCTTTCATAAGGTCGTAGGTCACTCGTAGGTCTTACCCCCATGTTATCTTTCATAGGGTCGTAGGTCGCTCGTAGGTCTTACCCTCACGTTATTTTTGCTAGGGTCGTAGGTCGCTCGTAGGTCTTACCCTTACGTTATCTATTATAGGGTCGTAGGTCGCTCGTAGGTCTTACCCTCTCGTTATCTTTTTTAGGGTCGTAGGTCGCCCGTAGGTCTTACCCTCACTTTACCTTTCTCTTGGGTCGTAGATTATACGCTGGTCTTTACCCATTATCTTTGGGTCATGAAATACCGCTTGATAGATTCTCTGTCGTCATCAAGTTCTACTCATTGTATTTAATTTGTCATTTTGTCAAGTAATTCTACTTTCAGTCACCGCGATATTGTCAACCATATCCTTTCAGTCACCCTGCCACCCGCTCCCTCGAGAACCTTGTATTGGCACCGTTACCCCTGTACAAGCCACCCTTTTTTCCAGACATGTTTTATCCATCATGACCAGTCCACCAGAAGACCAGTTTGTCTTTCCCCAGCAGACATTCACACCAATAAATGACACTCACACCATCTCTTCAGGGAAAATTTCGGGTCCTGGTATTTAATCATCTTCCACCCTTAACTCACGAAAGGCTGACGCCAATCTCACATTCGGGTTTAAGACGATTAAATAGGGGCATTTGTCGTACCCGAAATTTTCCCTACCTCTTTTTAATTTTTTTTCTGGCTTTGAACTTTGCATCCCATTTGCATCATTTTCGCTAATTCATTTACATATCATGCGCTTCATTGAACAAGGCACTTTGGTTCAATAAGTAGCATTTGTGCAAGACTAGGGTTTCATGTTGGTTTTAAGGTTCCTTTATTAGCTAAAGGCAGTTTCATCTGATTCTTGGGTAGTGAACTATGTGGAATTAAGATTCTGAGGTGTCATTGTTATGGATTTCTTATTCATCAAGTTACAAAGCTATTCTCCCTCCAGATTCATTAGTGCTAGGGATTAGGGTTTATTTCCCTACCAAAGGTCAAGGAATTAGGGTTTTATGAGACTAAAGGCTGTGTGTGAGTTTCTTCTCTCATCGGGTCACTGCAAGGTTCCTTCGAGAGCACCAAGATACTAGGGTTTGTTTCTGGTTTCAGGGGAGGATCTTATGAGTTATGGTTTAGCTTATTTTTTTCAATAACTCAAGCCGTTACTTTTTCAAGAACTATTCGAGGCAGTGATTTTATCAAGTGATATTATTTTGAAGTTTGAATTGCAAAATTTAAATCATGGTACAAGGATGATGTTGTGTGTTTGTATTGTGATCATGGCATTATTATCTGTTGTCACTTCAATTGCAAGATAGCTTGGATTTCTGAAATCAAAGTAAGGGGTTGAAGGTTTATCAAATGGATTTGGATTGCTTAGAGGATAAGTCACAAGTTACAATACCTTTGCAAGATTTAATTCAAGTTGGTAAAAAATATTCATTCATTCGGAATCCATTTTAGTGCTCATGTTGGTTCGAATTTATTAAGGTTGTCTATCCCATTTGAAGAAGGCGTCTTTAAGAGAAAAGATTGAAGAATTTCATTTGCTTCATTGGATTTAATTCAAAATGTAGTTTGTATCACAAATTCCATTTTTTTGAATTGGTTAGCTTACAAGTTTACAAGATGTTGCAATAAATTACACATTCAAGTACATCATTTCTCTAAAAAAGGTTTGTTGCAAGCATCCTAATTACAAGTCCTAATGCTTTTTACAATGCACAAGTTCAAAGAGGACTCTTAATTAATGATGTTATCCTATGGACTATAGAATTCTTCAAAACTCTTTTCAAATCTCCCTCCAAACTCCTCCAAGCAATGCCACGGTTTTGCCTCGCCATCTTCATCCATTTCTCATCAACTCAAGCTCATGAGACAAAAGAAAACATAAATGTTAGCAAGCTATCAAAAAGCATAAGCATTGAGCATAAACAATAATTTTCAACCAAGTTTCCTTTTCAAGCTCATCATTAGGATTTGCATTCAGAATCAAAATTAAAAGGGGTTTATTTCTAATCATGCGCCAATTTCTCCCAATTGCAAATCACAAAAAAGGCGGTTCTCTTTGGTTCACAAAAAGGAGAAAAAGAAAAATTGCAAATGTTTTCTTTTTGCTAAAGCAAAGGCCAACAATTCAACAACAAAGTCCAGAACAGCAAAAACATAACATAACAGAACAACAAACATAACAGCGCACCAGCACAAAAACAACCAAGCTGCAGAATAAGGAAGTAGGCTGCCTAGGCAAAGCTGCATCACAAAAGCCACAGGCTAGAAAACAAGTTGGCAGTGTAGCAAGCAAAAACAAACAGGCAGCATAGTTAAAAACACAAAACAATAGTGCAAGCTAGCACTAGCTCATGTAGCTCTATGTCATCATTTCCCTAAAATGCAAATCCTTCAGAGTTAATTTTCAAAAAGCAATAGCTTTTTATCATAGAAAGATGAAAGAGGAAAGATATAACATGCAACCAAAATAGTCCCAAAACAAAGAAACAAAGCCTTGTTTCCCACTGCTACAGAAAAAACTAGTTTGCACCATGTCAAGCCAAAACCAGTGCAAAACCTCACAAAAACAGCAAAAACATAACCTGCACCAAAAAGTACTCAAAGACAGCATACCAACATTATTGAAACCTCATACGTTTTCCCCCCAATTTTCATTGCTATTTCACTATAAAAATGGGCCACTATTTCATTCAGAAGGGGGATTTTTTAGATACATCTCAACCTGCAAGAACAAGTTACCCAATTCACCAACACTGGCAACAACACCATATTTTCTTAAATCAAAACTTCACACAGAGAAAGAAGGAAGCAGAAGAACAAAAATAAATAATTCAGACTAACCTCTTGAGAAACTCCGTTGGAGAGACTCCGACAGGTACCGTTTCCTTTTGAGATTAAATAGTCATATCTCCATGTTTTGTTTCATTATTCTGTACTGATTATTGTTTGTGAATCTTCGTGGTATTTCTGTTTCATTTTTACTATTGAATAACTTGGAGAAATATCAAGTCTGTGGAAAATCAGGAAAAAACACAGAGTTAGAAAAAACCTAAAATTTATAAATTCTTTTGCTCTTATTCCATCAAATATGTGAAACGAATTTGCGGGGTACAGAGCTGTAACTAAAATAAAGTTTGGAAAATTTAAAATAATTGATTAAAGTTGTTGTTGTTATCCGGGAGAAATTGATAACAAACAGAGGTTTATCGCTCAAATAATAAATGCGAGAAAACACTCTTCAACGCCAAATCTGGGAAATCAATTTAGGAATTTTTGTTATTACCTTTCGTTTACACTCCTTCCAAACATCCGCGAGCTATTCCCTTCGTGACATTTCCGAAACCAGCCATGACTTTGTCCTCACCGTAACAAGCACTTCAAACCTCATCAAAACAGAACACTATCGTCCTTTAACTTACCCAACAACGAGCCGACCTCCATCAACCGTATCAACTCCTAACATTGTGAAACCCATCATACTTCCTCTCTTCAACCACTAGACCAAACTCTTTTTTTCCATCTAACGAAAAACAGCAACAAAAACAAAGCTCCAAACTGAATGCAAATTCGGAGAAGCTATCAGACATTCTAAACATGGCGGAGTTAGAGTCCGAAGCAGAGGCGAAGAAAAGGAAGAATCCCTAGAGTTTGTTGGCTTTCGTTGTTCGATGATGATGACTAGTTGATAAAGAAAAGGATAAGATAATGGTGATGATCGGCGTAGTAGAGAGAGGGAGAGATAAAATCATTTTTTTATTGTTTCAATTTTTCCCTTTAATCGTTTCACTATAAATAGGAATAATAACTCTGCTATATCCCTTCTCAAGACAGCATACAGCGGCACCTTCTTGCTTACCCTTTAGGGTTTCCCAATTCCTATTATTGTTCCAATCGGGCCAGCTGTTGGGCCTTTAACCCAACCCGGTTCCAATTTAGAAGCCCAATCCGTTTAATCATTAACTTTTATTTTTTTTGAGTAGTAGAAGTAACGAATGAGGTTACATGGAGCAGCGTTTAAGGCCTTGCGTGTGCAAACCAGTGGTCACAAGTTCAACACCCGTTTGGACCATTCCCCCCCCCCCCCCCCCCCCCTTTTTTTTTCATCTTTCTTGTTTCTCTTGTAACTTTATATTCTTTCTTTACAATTTGTTTTAATCTAGTTAAATTACTTCCTTAAATATATATATATATATATATATATATATATATATATATATATATATATATATATATATATATATATATATATATATATATATATATATATATATATATATATATATATATATATATATATATATATATATATATATATATATATATATATATATATATATATATATATATATATATATATATATATATATATATATATATATATATATATATATTAAGATGATAAAAGTGTTTAGAATTTTGTGCTAACATTTTCTCTCTAAGAAAAAAAATCAATCACAAGAATATGTTTAAAGTTAGTTTTTAATTTTCTCTTAATATCTTCTTTACTAAAAGAAAATCACAAAAAATATATTTAGAATTTGAGTTTTAATTTTCTTTTAGAATTTTTCATTACATAAAAATTCATATAAAAAATACAAAAAATTTAATTATCTTACTCATAATTTATTAAACTAATCTTCCTTTTATTAGTTATTTAGAATAGTTAATTTTATAGATAATTTAATTAGTTTATTTATTAATTTTCGATTTGGTTGTATTGCTTGTTTAAACTAGATTTTTAATCGAACTTTCGATCCGATTCATCCCCATTCATAAACCCGTACCCCCATCCCCGTATGGTCTGTATAATTTAGAACCTTGTTGTTTTGCTATTTCTTTCTCTGTATGTTAAAAAATTGCTAATCATTCATATATATTCCAAAGTAGACCACTTGGCCTCCTCTTGGGCTCATCATCAATAAACAGGTATCTACCGACAAAATTCACAACCGCACACATTTCATAGTTTGGTCCTGGGCTATTCTACAGTGACAACTATTCGATCGATTGTTTCAATTGGTCGTTTAGAATACTAGCGCCCTGCTAGTCCCACTCTCGAGGAGCATGCATATAGCCACCTTGTATGGGCTTTTCATCTCATCCATTGAAGCAATTTCTCTCCCCTTGGTCCACGTACCAAGCATCTTCACAAAGGGTCTCATGGTTGAGGGTAGGAGCACCTATTCTCACAAGATTAATCAAGTACACCCCTTGGTTAATCATAACACGATTCAGTTCCCACACCACAAGCATTCTGTTGTACCCTAAAATTTTCCCTCCCATATTTCTCAAAACATTTCAAGGAAGATCCCCAAGTTGCTCAAGGTAGTCCAAGGGTTGGCCAGACAAGCTCTCTCCTAAGGCAGTCTACCTCAAATTAGGGTTTCATGTTGCATCAAGATGCTTGAGTCCAAGTGATCCCAAATTCTCACCAATGTCCTAATATGTTCTCAAGATCATCCATGTCAAGTTTCAAGCCTTGCAGAGGAAGTTTGCTCAGTCAATTGCTCAAAGGTCTAAAAATCGACTATGCTAGGGCAAAAGTCAATTGTGGCCCACATACAGTCAAACTTCAAGATTTTTGGTCAACATCCTCATTTTTAAGTATATTTCATCATTTGATCAAGGGTTGATCATGATTCACCGAGGATTGCTCATAATTCATCAAGAATCAAAAGTTGCTAAATTAGGGTTTTGTAGGAAAAGTCAACTCAACTTTGACCAAGCTTAATTTTCTCATACTTTATGAGAAATGACCCATCCAAATCTCATTTTGAAGAGGATGCAATTCCCTACAATGCATATTCATCTCCCAAGTTCAAAATATGCACTCACAAAAAGTTATGAATTTGGACATTATAGGTCATTTTGGAAGGTCAACAAAAACACCTTTTTTTGTCAAAGCTTCATACATGAGCATGGAATATCAAATTGAGATGCAACCAAAATGGTTGATTAGAGGAAATCTCAATCTTTCTAAAAAATCCAAGAACACCTCCAAAGATTCAAAATTGGGGAAGTTATGCATTGGTGAAGTTGACCTTTTTTACAAAATTGCCAAAAGTCAACTATGCCTAAAACATCAAATTTTGCCAAATGGGCCCAATCTTTTTCACTTGTTTTGAGTTGGCAACATAGTCCACGACCTCTAGCCTTTACCACTTGTCCATATCTTATGTTTATTATTTATTTTCATTTTTATTTGAATTAATTCAATTTAAATCAAAATAAATCATATAAAATCCAAAATATTGAAAGTAAGAGATTTTATGCTTGTTTTAGGTTCCAATTACAGCTAGCAAGCAATTAAACTCGTGCAAGGCATTAGAGTGCAAAAAATATTGGTTTTAGGCTAATTTTGGAAAGATTTAAAAGTGAATCAAATCAAAGATCCAAATGATTGATGGAGGAAGATTGAGAGCAGTTATCAACCCTAGTGCATTCCTTGATACATATAGAAGCAATGCAGACCTAAAAGAGAGCTTAGAAACAGGCGCGGCAAGCAAAGCAACAATGAAAAAAATCAAGAAAAGTGTAAGATCGAATTCCTATTTCCAGGCATCCTCAAGGCATTCTTGTCATCCAAATCGATTCCTAGGAGTGTCAGCAAGCTAAAGCAATCAAGAACCAAGCCGTTCCAGCCCCAAATCGCACTGTAAGTCGCTCACGACATAGCTCTTTTCTTGAATTCGATTAGCATGATTTAGGCATTGTTAGGATGAATTAATCATGTATTCTTGATCTATGAGACATTTGCAAGCTTCATGCATTAATTAATTGCATTCATATGGCCTGTATTAAAATTCACCATGGCTAGGGTTCGTAGCTCCGTTTTAGGGTTTTTGCTTGCAGATGAAATTGGCCCTGATAAAAGGTGCCATCATGTTCAGAATGATGAGACGAATCCAACCATAGTGTTAAGTTTCATTTATATGGCCCAAGGAGGATTTTGGAACGACCACTGCCTATAGCTATGGACGAACGCCCGTAGGTAAAATGTTTCACTTTTACCCACGGTGCCAGGAAGAAGACGACCCTTGTGGCACCCCTCCATTGGCTTGTTTGAATTTTCGCGCAAAATTTCCATTAATGCGTTTGTTTCATATATTATTTTTATTATTTACCTTATGTACAACAAAAAAAAAATGGTGCAGTGGTAGCCAGGCAAGCGCTTAAGGCGTGGGAAGCTGGAGGTCAGGGGTTCGACCCCTGACTCCAACATTTGTGTTTTTCCTAATTTATTTCAGGTTATCCAGCATGCTTACCCCCCAGAGATCCATCATATGCCCTCATCATCAGTCATGCCAAGTGTCAGATGGCCAAATCTGATGGTCATCCAGGAGAGACCACCATGAGGTCTCAGTCAACACAATACAATGGACCCCACAAGTCAAACGACCTCACCATTATTGGGCCCAGAATTCTGATTTTGCACCCCTCCAAACAATATTCAGGCCCATTCTCTCTTTTCTATTTTCTTTTCTATTTTATTTCTTTTAATTTATTTAATTTATTTACTAACCAAAAACTAATTTTCTTTTTATCAAAAAATCACCAAAAATATTATTTTTCACCAATTAGATTTAGGTATTATTTTTCATCAATAAATTAATTAATTTAATTAGGTTTGATTAAATTAGATAACTTTAATTTATTTTTTTAAATAATTAAAGTTAATTAGAATAAATAGGTTTTATTACTAAATTGTATTTTATTTTTTTTCCTAAAATAACAAAAAAACCAAAAATAGGTCATTTAATTATTTTTACTAATTAATTTTTATATTTAATTTAGAAAACTTAATTCTTTTCTTCAAAAAATATTAAAAACATTAAAAACCATTTTTCTTTTTGATTAGGAGGGTCAAAACCCTAGTTTCTCGTCGATCTAATTTTCATCGCGCGCATTATTATTATTTTTACCCAATTATTGTATCTGCTCACAGTTTGTAATAATTTTAATTAGGACTTTTACTTTACATTTATCGCTTTACTTTTCAAGGGTTTGTTTTTGGCTATGTAAATACACGAAGCCTTGTAATAGCGTAGTTTAAATTCCGCATTTTAAATTCTGCAAATTATTAACTGTTAGATGTATGAATAATTAGGGTTTGCATGACAAGAATGTATGTTAAGTTTAAAATGGTTAGATCACCCTAAATGTGCAAAGATAAGTAAACTGAAACTAAATCACTCACACATGCGCACTCCTAGGGTACACTCCCACTTGGTTGCCTTCGGTAAATGATCATTGAGTATAGGGTGCTTTAGTGGTCGTCCTTTTGTCCAAAGATCAAAGTTGCCTCGGAAAAGTTGCCTCAGATATTGTTGCCTCGGATAATTGATCTAAGACTTTAGGGTTACTACTAAGACGTCCTAACATTGCTTTAGTGACCGCACGTCCCTTTCGAATTGGCCCTCAAACTCCAACGATGATGCTACCTACTCACTAATAGTGGGATAGTATTGTCTAAAGGAAACAAGCATAGAACGATTCTTTTTTCTAGTAGGTAGATTAGCTCTTAAATACTTGCTCAATTCAAACAAAACTTTTCACACTTACACTCCTTTAAAAACAATTTTTTTCAAAAACACTTTGTTACACTCTTGAAGACAGAAGCAAGAGTAAAATTGAAATTAAAACAAAAACTTTTCAAAGCCCACAAACACAAAGAAAACAATTTTGAAAATGATGAGCAAGTACCTAAGAGCCCGTAGAAAACTACGGATAGAAAGGGTGCTAATACCTTCCCTTTCTATAATCTACCCCCCGTACTCAGAAATATCTCGAAAAAGGAATTTTTTTGTGCTTTTTTCCTTTCCTTGTTGGATAAAATAAAATACGGTGGCGACTCTTGCTTACCGCGACATATTGCGAACACAAACACAAAACGCAAACCAACAAATTTCCTTAAAAAATAGGGAAACACGATCCCGGTTCTGGCCACCGTATCACAGAACTGGCGACTCTTCTAGGGACTAAATAAGTGGGGTATACCTTAGGATTAGTTCATCATATTGCTTCTATTGTTTGATTTTATTGCTTTATATTTGTGGGCTTTGTATCGGAGTTACTATAGATCCTAACCCGGATCTGCGGACACCTTTTAGGTAAGTAGCAATAGACTGTGAGGGAACTGTACGACGTAGAACGATACGGTTGAAGCAATAGCTATGTTGGTGTGACATATTAGTTGGTATCGATATCCCCTATGGAGGAACAAGGAGAGTATCGGGCTGCTAATGGGCCATTAAGCATCAACTGACCTTAGAACCTATAATTGACCAACTTGGCCATAGAAAAGTAGCAGTTTTCTACTTTCATTGAGACCATACTCTCATGATGATTCCAGCTGCAAGAAAAGGTTGCTAAACTAGAATTATGACCGATCGAGGATGGTCAATGATATTGAGAACCTCTAGAACCCATTTACTATTACTAGGACAGGTTGAACCAACTAAACTGAAAGAAGGTAGTACCTAGACTCCATGCCAGCCTGAAATCTAAGGGCTTTTTTGTGACTTGTTTGCCCTTACCATGTTTTCTATCTGTGATACCTGTGGTGTGTCCTTATCATGAAATCATGCATCATGACATTGCATGCATATTTCATCAGACTAACCATTTTAAAGACCGAAGGGATTCATCTTTGTTCTGTTTTGCAGATCATGGCATCTATGCGCAGAAATACCATTCAAATCAACTTCATGCAGATACCTGCTCAGCTTAGAGAGTTGGTTTCAAAGGTTCCCGATACTTCTTCCTTTGTTAGAAGACATGGTCATCTCCTCAGCCTGGTCACTTCCAAGTTGGATGAGCAAATGATGAGCGTCTTGTTCCAATTTTTTGACCCGTTGCATCATTATTTTACCTTCCCGGACTATCAGTTGGTCCCTACTTTGGAGGAGTTCTCTGATTTACTTGGCATATCTATTCTAGAGAAGAAACCCTTTACAGGTTTGGAGATAGCTCCTAGGCCAGAGGATATTGCTTCAACCCTCCATCTAACAAAGGCTGATGTAGTATCTAACTGGGACACTCGGAGTGGGGTTAAAGGCTTCCTAGCTAAGTTTTTGATTGATCAAGCTCAACAGTTCTGGGATAGTTTGGACTTTCAATAATTTGAAGACATCCTGGCTCTCCTCATCTATGGCCTAGTTCTGTTCCCAAATTCATATTCTTTTGTCAACATGAACACAATCAAGATTTTCATGTCCCGTAACCCGATGCCTACTCTCTTAGGTGATATTCTGCATGCTCTTTATGCCCGTACTGCTCGGAAAATGGGAACCCTTATGTGTTGTGCACCGCTGCTGGCGAGGTGGTTTATTTCTCACCTCCCCAAACTTGTATTGAAGAATGAGGAAGGTATGGGTTGGGCTTACAGAATCATGTCCCTTGCTCACACGGACATCATTTGGAGTACTAAATATATGGAAGAGGTAGCTGTCATTGATCGGTGTGGGGAATACCCCAATGTTCCATTGCTGGGAATTTGAGGAGGAATAACCTATAATACTTATTTGGCCTTACGACAGTTTGGACGAGCTCGAAGGGACGGTCCTCATGAGTTGCTGCTTCCAGCCATTGTCTTTGACTTCCAGGGGGATGTTGAGGGACATCGCCACAGATTTATAGGAGCTTGAGATAGGGTGAACATGTCTGATCCACATGAGCTAGGAATGAAGAGTTCTGTCCTGATGCAACCGTATCTCCGGTGGGTTCGAGTCCGTGCTCAAAATCTGGGGATGCCATACGAAGCTGTCTTGCCGGTGATTGTAGAGCATACTGATGAAGAAGGGGTTCCTTATACGGTTCTCCATCCATACATGCCTACTGATATTGGGGCATTGAAGAGATCTTGGATCCAGTTAAGGGAAGAATGGGATACCTACAGAGAGAAGTATCATGAGCAGGAACGGAAGATCCTAAAGCTTACAAGGCAGTTGGAGACTGAGAGGACAATCAACAATTATGTCAGCACGAAAGGAAAACGACCGTGGGAGCGCTGATGTCTTTTGCTATTTCTAGTTTAGATTTGCTTTTCAGTATTTCTTTTGTAACGCCTTAAAGGCATTTGTTAAATATTATTTCAAGTATTAATCTAATAAAAGTGTGTTTTATTTTGGATTACAAATTTGAATCTCCCTAAATCTTTGAAATTATGTCATACGCATTCCATTCCCATGCACTTCATTACAGGTACCCTTATAGGTTTCTCATCTTCTTCGCTGTTTATTTCAGCACATCATGTCTTCTAAAACACCTACTGATCAATCCATCAAGGCTCTGCAAGCTCAGAATGCTCAGTTCCAGGAAATGTTCATGAACTTGGCCAAGGGTCAACAAGATTTGAAGACTCTTATCTTGAAGGACAAGAAGAAGAAGAGGAAGCAGACGGTCCTCCTAAATATGGGTCACAGGTTTGGGAACAGGTTGAGACAGGAAGTTGATTTATCTCATTCATCTGGAGGAGGAGAGAATTAAGAAGAAAGGAAGGGTCCTAGCCCTGTGGTTTCTGACAATGACACAAATTTTGATGAAGACCAGTATCCTCCTACTGAGGATAGGTATAAGAAACTTGAAGACCGGTTAAGCGCAATGGAGATCCAGAAGGTACCTGGGTTGGACTTTGGAGATTTGGGTTTGGCATCTAGGGTGGTGATCCTACATAAGTTTAAAGCGCCTGTCTTTGCTAAGTACGACGGGGTCTCCTGCCCAAAGTTACACCTACGCTCGTATGCCAAAAAGATTCAACCGTATACTGCTGATAGGAACCTCTGGGTTCATTTCTTTCAAGATAGTCTGTCAGGGACTCAACTTGAATGGTTCTACCAACTGGAAGGAGCTAACGTCCGTAACTGGGAGGACCTTGCTGCTGCTTTTTACAAGCAATACCAGTATAATGCCGACCTTGCTCCCACGCGTACTCAACTTCAGAGTATGTCTATGGTTGCGAGCGGAGGTTTTAAGGAATATGCTCAGAAGTGGAGAGATCTTGCTGGAAGAGTACAACCCCCTCTGGCTGATAGGGAGTTGGTGGATATGTTTCTTGGAACTTTTTATGGTCCATACTTCAATCATTTGATCGGTAGCTCATCGTCCGGGTTTACTGAATTGATTATGACTCGGGAGAGAGTTGAAGCTGGTATCAAGAGCGGAAAGATACAGAAGGGTGCTTCGTCAAGTACAGAGAAGAATCCTTTCAAGAAGGAATCTAGTGCAGTTTATAGCTCGAGGAGCCAAAATTGATCTGAACGCTGCCAAGCAGTTAATGTGGTCGTAATATCAAAACCAACTGTTGCCCCACAATGCAACACTCAGCAAAGAGTAGAGAGGCCACAGAGACAGTTTACTCGGCTCAGTATGACTCTATCTCAAATTCTCCCGCAATTGTTGAAGACCAATTTGGTGACTCTAAGGGAGGCTCCGAAGAATCCCATTACTACATCACCGTTGTATAATCCGAATGCCCGCTGTGCTTTTCACTCTGATAGCCCGGGGCATGATACCAATAACTTCTGAGATTTGAAGAATAAAGTGCAGGATTTGATTGATGCTAAGGAGATCGAGTTTGAAGTGTCGGAAAAGCCTAATGTCATGACTGCTCCTATGCCCAAGCATGGAGTGAATGCTGTGGATGATGACTCGTTTGCGACTTCCGTGGAAGACATTTCTACTCCGTTGATAACAATAAAGAAGAACTTATTATTGGCCGGTTTATTTCCGGGCTTTGGCGAAGGTTGCCACCTGTGTTCCGTCTTGCCTACTGGTTGCCATATATTGAAGTCAGGTGTTCAACGCCTGATGGATAACAAAGAAATCTTGTTCGAGAAAACTTTGGTTCCGTTGATTCCTGTTGAAAATGTTTCCATAATCACCATTTCTGCCAATTCTTCCAAGGCTTCCTCGAGAAAGCTTGTTAGAATTACATCTGTTCCGAGAGTTACTCCATTGATCATTACTATTCCTTGACCTATCCCTTACACATCGGATAAGGCTGTCCCATGGCACTATGGGGCCGATGTGTATTATCATAAGATCAAACGAGACTTGAAGGTTGAAGAGGCTGATACTGATGTCAGCAATATTGTTGGGTCTAGCAAACGCACCCAAAGCGGAAGACTTTTCTCTCCTGAGATCTCCCCACCAACTGTTCAGAAGCCTGTTGCTATTACACCTGCCAATACATCTGCTACTGTCCCTATTCATGTTCCAATCATTACCCCTGTCGCCGAGTCATCTGACACTCGGGGCAAAGGGATCACCGGTGGGCCTGCCTAGACGGAGGCACCAAAGAAGATTATTGTTGAAACCTCAAGGCAGGAGATAGAGGAAATTTTGAAAATCATCAAGAAAAGCGACTACAATGTAGTCGAACTGCTGGGGTAAACCCCGTCGAAGATCTCTATGTTGTCTTTATTGTTGTGCTCAGAAGCCCATGTTAAGGCTCTGATTTCTTTCCTGAAAACTGCGCATGTGCCGCAGGAGACATCTACTGACCAGTTCAAAGACTATGTGGCTAGTTTGATAGCTGACAACGGGTTGGGTTTCTCCGACGTAGACTTGACTGCCAAGGGAAAGAATCACAATGATGCTCTGCATGTTTCAATCAAGTGTAGGGGCACTACTTTGGCCCACGTGCTGGTGGATACTGGGTCCTCGTTAAATGTTTTACCCAAGAAAGCGTTAGACCGGTTAGACTGTGAAGGGTTGGTGCTGAAGCCAAGTAATATTGTGGTTAGGGCCTTTGACGGGTCCAAAAGGATGCTACATGGAGAGGTGGATGTTCCTGTTAAGGTTGGTTCCCAGACTTTCGCGTCTACATTCTATGTGATGGACATTCGACCGTCTTATTCTTGCTTGTTGGGTCGCCCGTGGATTCATAAAGCTGGGGCAGTAACTTCTACGCTCCATCAGATGTTAAAATATCCAGTGAAGGGGAAAATTGTTACAGTACGAGGAGAAGAGGAGTACATGGTAAGCCACCTCAACTCTTTTCAATATGTGGAGATGGATGGGGAGTTCATTGGAACCCCGTGTCAACATTTTGAAGAAGTCCCCCAGACTCTAGCGTCGACTGAAACTATTGCTGAAGATCCTCCAATGAAGACGGCTTCACTCAAGGATGCCCGGGCTGTTATTGAGAAAGGTGGGTGTGCGAATTGGGGCCAACTCCCTGACTTTGCACACAAGACTGACAAGTTTGGTTTTGGTTTTACTGCAGAAGCTCAAAGGGTTGTTCGGCGTGCGCGAATTGGAAGACCTCCCCTACGTATCACTAATCCGAAAGTGAATGCAATTGAAGATGATGATGAAGAATCTGAGTTTGACAGCTGGATTTACCCGACTATCGACGGTGGATTAAGCAATTGGACAGAAAGGGACTTCGTGCACATTTCTTTTATTACACAGTAATATAGACTTTTATTTTGAATTTTTAACAGACAATTTGAAACTTTTACGGCCCGGTGCCTTGCCCGAGACACCGTGGCTTTGTTTGAGGGCTTATTATGTGTCATTTCCATATATCATCAATAAAAGCATTGGACGTTTTCTTGCATTACAAATTTTTTCGCTCCCTATTTTTCTTTTTTATCTTGCAAAACAGCTATTTGTCTTACACACACTCATATATACAGGTCTACATCCACTCTGATTCACCACTGATAACGATTCTGCTATTTCCAGTTATGACTTCGAAAGTCCGATCAACCAAGTGTTTACCTTGGGTTTTGGTAAACAACCGCTGATCCTCCAAATGGTTACTTATTTGGTTACTCGCAGGATCGATCAGATTGATCCTATGGACATAGGTTGATTTTGAAGTTTGATTAAGGTGGATAAGGCTTTAAGTAAAATGTTTCAAGTAAATTGCATAAAGGAAAGGCTTGGTAAAATAAACAAGGCTTTAAAGTAAAGGTTCGACAGGAATTTAAAGGAGAAAAGCAAGTAAAATACTGGAAAAGTAAATGACTTTAATTGATAAAATTGGTGTTTCACACATACATTTCTCAACAATTCTTTCGCTCACACTGGGTACTTGAATCTAAATGAGTGACTATGTATCTATTTGTGAACACACACGAGAAACTACATGTCTACTCCTATTTATACTAAAACATTCCAAGTAACCGTCGGGCAGTTACACTGCTTCGAGATTAAGCCACTTGGCACGTTCTCCATGCTCGACGCTCCAGATCCTTGCATGTTTACACGTACTAACTGCTGGAAACCGTTTTCCCTCCAAAGCTTTGAATTTCAAACTGCTCCACTCTGGACCATCGAACACTTTCATCAAGAAACGTCTTCGACGAAAACTCCTTCGACGTCGAAGGCAATCAGCCTTCTTCCTTGGAAGAAATCTTCTAAGTATTTTGCCATCTTTCGACGGGCACTTCGACAGGCTTAGCCAGTCGAAAGCATCTTTCAGCTTTTAATGGCTGCCATCAATCAAAACAAAGGTGTCGAATTTAGGAGCCAACAAATTGCCCCCCAAGAATGCCTTATTTCGACTCTGAAAGAAAAAGGCATTCTTTGAAAACGCCATTCGACACCTGTTTTTCCACGCTTAGTCACAAGTTAACTTGTGCACTTTTTGTTGCTTTTTACCAACCATTGGCAATCCCAAGAAACCATCATTGATTTGATCCTAGGACGTCACTTTCAGTACGGCGTGCAGTACCAAACGTCACTTCAAAATTTGTCATTATGACAAATCCCAAAAACGAGGACGCACGCTGCGTCTCTCTGTTTCTGCAGAAACGGCCAAAACAACAGGATGCTGCCACGCGTCCCACTAATTCCTGCAGCATTAAATGACATTTAATGTCCTTGTTATTGGGAATTTTTCCCACTACTATAAATAGTAGTGAATATCCCATTATGGGACTTTTTACGCAAACTAGCCCTCAAACTCCCTTGCTTTCGTACACACTTGCTCTCTTTGCAGAAAAATTCTTCCTTTTTCACTTCATCTTCATCCTCAACAATGGCCTCTGCTTCCACTGCCCCCAAGACTAACGCACCAACTGAACAACTTGTTAAACCCAAGGTCTTTGTTACTGCTCCGGTAGTGAACTCTACAGGGAAACGAAGGGTTCCTGAACCTTCTGACATCTCCGTTCGCGATGCTTACTCGCGTCACTTGATGATCCCGGTTGGATACTCCAACCAGATCTTCGCAATGTCTGGCCCCATGAACCCAAGCATCTCTGAAGCTCTGAAGATCAAGAGCTATTTCCCCATCGTCGAGAAACTCAAGCCAGTAGCATGCGCCAAGAAGGACGCAGAAGACAACGAAGACCCTACACGCGAGAAAATCGACCTCCGTTTCTTCAACAGAAGTGTTAGAGTCTTCAGGTCTTGCCCTAATCTTACCTCTGACTATGTTGCTTGGCTAACAAAGTTGGAGAAACATCAAACTCCAGTCTGGAAGGAAATGGGAATCTTTGACCTAGTAATGCTGTCGAAGACAGGCTTAAACTACTCCCCAGAGATGCTTATAGCTTCGCTGTTGTTTTGGGATTACTCTCACTTCACCTTTCACCTTCCATGTGGGATGTTAACTCCCACACTCTTCGACGTAGCGGCCATTACTGGCCTTCGACCAACCGGAGATTACTTCGACCCGGAGGAGATGTCGGAGGACCAAATTGGCTTCTCTGAGACCAAGCCAACATACACCACCTTTATCAACCATTATCACGACAGGTCGACGGATACAGTGTCGGATGTCGAACACATAACGTTTCTAGCCTTATGGCTAACTCGCTTTGTGTTTTGCTCGAAGTCTCTACAAGTGACCAAAAAGATGGTCACTCTTGCCACCCAACTGCATCACCGCCAAAACATCTGTTTGGCAGAACTAATTCTGGCCAGTCTTTATGACTCAATCAGCAATGGGGTTACTCTCTTGAAACATATCGAAGATAGGGCCAGTTTGCTACTCGCTGGGCCTTTCTGGCTACTTCAGCTGTGGCTCAATGCCACTTTCGAATCTTTCTTACCCAAGAAGATTCAGATAAATGAACAAGCCCCAGCGATAGCTAATAGACGTATCGAAGGAATTAGGCTGGCTCTACTGACACCTGTGGAAGATGGGCTAGAGTTTCAACAAACCTTCACTAACTTCGTTCTGATGTTCGCTCGAAGGAAGGAATTTGTTTCAACTATGGCTCCATTTGCTCAACGGAGGGTGGGGCCAGCATGGTTCACAAGGCCACATCCAAAGGAGTCGAGTGGTCCCAATGTCGACGAGCACACTGTACTTTGGGAGGCGTTCCTGACACCCAGGATCATGCCTCTTCGATTTAAGAGTTCTAAGACTCATTTGAGTCTGCTTGCCTATCAACCAAATCTGGTATCTCGCCAGTTTGGTATCATCCAAACCCTGCCTTCTCCTATTTTTCAAAGAGAGAAGTCAATGTTGTACTTCTGCAACGATTATACAGAAGAAGCTGCCATCAAGCATATCGGAAGATATGCTGGTCGAACAATCCTCTCGCTGTTTGACTACCAGCTTAATTTCCTTTGCTCACCATCCTTTGAGGAGTGGTGGAGAAGCTATTATGCTGAGTACTTCTTCGACGAGAAGGACTTCACGGCAGAGTTGCAGAAGTCTTTTGTCCTTGTGTTGGACAAAGTAAAGAAATGTAAGTTCATGCTCTCACATTACTTTTTTTTCTTTCTCTTCGACTGTTAGCCTGTTAACTTTCCTTTTCGCTTTCAGTTGTTCGAAAGCCCCTAGCCAAGAAGGCTACAGAAGGCCCACAAGGAGGAGTCCCTTCGACAAAACCTCCACCGCCGGCGAAGACTATAGCGCCGGCGAAGACAACAGGCAACCAACAGGGGGAAGGCTCTTCGAGGAGGCCTCCTGCATCGGTAACCAGAGTTTCTTCATTTTTCTTCTGGCTTTCGATTTTTTTATTTTCGATGTAATTATTCAATCGAATTCCTATTGGTTTTCTAGGCCCCTTCGCCCAAGAAAAGGGCAGCATTGGTGGTCGAATCGGGGAGTGATGACGAAAGTGATTCCCCTCCTACTCCCTTAAAGAGGCGAAAGTTAACGAAGGATGCTTCTGTTCCTACTCCTGCCCCTGAAGGTCGAACCGTCAGAATAAAGGTCGCTGTGAGAAAGCCTAGGCCACCTGCAGTGATCATCGAGGAGCCAACTGAGGAGGAACTGAACGCTCTTCTTACCAAGCCTGTCGAAAGTGACAATTCCAGCCCTGGGGCTGAAGTTAATCCACAGGTAATCTATTGGACCCTTCTTATAACTTAGGCATAGATACCAGTATTCGATTATGTCTCTTTCGACATCTGAAGATTTGTCTTCTTTCTCTTTTTCAGGACACTACCGAAAGTTCTCCACCAAGGACTTCAGAAACTCTAGAATCTGCTGACCTTAGCAGGCCTCAGGAAAAAGATTTGGGCAATGACGAAGCCCACACTGAGAATGAGGCCAATGCTGAAACAGTGGAGAAGACAACAGAAGAACCTATGGCGGAGGAAACACAGCCAGAAACGGTTCCTGTGGTGGACTTGTCGTCAGAAGAAAATCCTGAAGGAAGAGACCAAGGCAATGGCGAAGAGAATCAAGATGTTGTTGACGAAGAGCACCAAGGTGGTACTGGCGAAGAACACCAGGGTGACGCTAGCGAAGAGCCACAAAATGACGCTGGCGAAGGGCCCCAAGGTGATGTTAACAAAGAACCACAAGTCGACGCTAGTACCGCCTCAGTCCAAGTCGAAAAGCAACCAAACGAGGCACTCAGCATTCAACAGCCTCAAGCCCAAGATAATACTGTGGCAAGGGTCACCTCCTCAAAGCACAGGTCAAAAGAGGACTTGGAAATCTTGAAACAAACTGACCCTGTCAGCTACCTCAATGCAATCATCGAGAGTAAGAGTTCTTCTGACACTAGTCAAGAAATTCCTACCCTGTCGGGGAAATCTACTGAAACTTCTCCTCTTGATGATGCGTTGGCGAAGGTTAAGGCCCAGTTCTTCAAGAGAGATTTAATGAAGACTTTAGAGGGGGATCCCACTGCTCCATCATGCTTGAAAGAGGTTTTGAATGCTGTTGACTTCGAAGCTGTAGCCCCAGAAATCTCAGACTTAATCATGGAATTACATTCTATGATTGATCAAGTCTCAGCGGATTACAGGCGCCAACGAGGTTTTAACAGTCAGCTCGAAGTGCTGCATGGCAAAAGCTCATCTGCGTGGACTGCTGTCTCAGATTCGACTTCTCGAATTGCCGAGTTGTCGAAACAGAAAGCGTCTGCACAGGAAAGGGTCGATGCTATTGAGCGAGAGAATGTCTCCTTCCGAGCACAAATTGCAGAGATAGAGGCGAAGATAAACGCCAACACTGTACTCCAGGAGGAAATTCTTTCGACCATCCCAGACACTGAGAGCCAGATTGAGATCAAGCAAGGCCTGGAATTCGCTGAGAGGGCTCAAAGCCTCGACGCTCAAATTGCCAAACTAGTGCAAGAAAACTCTTGGTGCAAAAAGAGGTTGGAGCTGCAGTATGCCAAGTATCTTCGACTCAAGAATTCTCTTACCTTTTGATTGATTCTCTTTTGTAACCATCTTCTGTAATCGTTTTCGACAACCATTGCCATCTTGGCTGAAATTAATAAAAATTTCCATTTTGGCATTTTTATGGTTAATTTAGTTTATTCTTTTATTATTTTATTTTTATCTCTTGAAGTATAGGCTTATATTTTTTCAAATATTTACCATTTACTCTCAAGAGCCTTTTATCACCACTTATCTCTTCGACCTCATAGGCTCCACCAGAAAAAGTTTGGATAACTCTGAAGGGTCCTTCCCATTTGGGTGACCATTTCCCCATGCTTCGATCCCGTCGATCCATGGGAAGAATTACCTTCCAAACTAAATCTTCAGGCAAAAATACCTTAGGTTTTACCTTTCTATTATAAGAGTCTTCTACTCTTTTCTTCTGAAGCCTGAGTAAGTCGAGAGCGTGTAATCTCTCTTCGTCTAAATCCACCAGTTCATCTAACATCATATTCCAATAAACCTCAGAAGGAATATCATAATGCCTCTGAACTCTTGCAGATTGAAGACAAATTTCAGCTGGCAATACTGCATCATGGCCAAAAGTTAGCCTATATGGTGTTGTACCAGTGGCTTCTTTTGGGGACGTTCGACAAGCCCATAAAATCTGGTCTAACGTCTTATGCCAATTCTTTGGTTTCTTCCCAACATGTTTCTTTATCAAGCCAATCACCACTTTGTTAGCTGCTTCGACTTGACCATTTGCCTGTGCATAGTAAGGCGTGGATGTTAGGAGTTTGAAACCTGTTTCCTGAGCAAATTCCTGCATCTTTCGACCAGTGAAAACTGAACCTTGATCAGTTGTTATTGTCTCAGGGATTCCATACCTAAAGATAATGTTCTTTTGAATAAATTCAATGACATTTTCTTGGTCCACATTGACTAAAGGGACAACTTCGATCCACTTAGTAAAATAATCAATGCCTACCAATATGTATTTCTGACTCTTTGATGATGCTGGTCGAATCTCTCCAATAAGATCCAACGCCCATCCTCGAAAGGGCCAAGGCTTCACTATCGAGTGAAGTTCGCTTGCTGGTACATGCTGGATGCCTGTATGAACTTGACACTCTTGGCAACCTTTGGCGAACTCAACACAATCTTTCAGCATAGTGGGCCAATATAGTCCTTGTCGAAACAACAACCATTTCATCTTATGGCCTGCTTGGTGAGCCCCACATGCCCCAGCATGCGTAGTCGAAAGGGCTATGTATGCTTCAGTTTCACTTAAACATTTCAGCAACACCCCTTCAGGCGTCTTCTTGAATAACTCATTACCCATGAGTACAAAACTCAACGCCCTGTATTTTGTTTTTCGTTCTGTCGGAGCTCCTGGATTTTGAAGATAGTCCACAATGGGTTTCCTCCAATCTTGCTCTGACAAATTATCAATGAACGAAATCTCGAAGTTTGAGTGATCAGCATAACCTAGCCTCGTCGATTCCAAGTCTGATGGTGATAGACAAGTTGCCTTTATCTTTTCTCGAACTTCGATTTCTCTTTGTAATCTCGTTTTTGAAATCTTATACCCTGATGCAATTTGTGCCAAGTCATTGGCTATTTGATTTTCGACTCTGGGTATGTGTCGAATATTGACACTTTCAAATTGTTTCAATAAACGATTTGCTATCACAAAGTACATAATGAGATTCTCTCTTATGCATTTATACTCCTTTGTGACTTGCTTGATGACTAACTCTGAGTCTCCCATTATTTCGACTCGAGTTGCCCCCAATTCCAACAATATTTCAAGGCCAGTAATTAGAGCTTCATACTCAGCCTCGTTGTTCGAACAAGAACCTTCTATTTGGTACTTGAATGTTGTTGGAATTTTATCTGGAGAAATAATCAAGACTCCTACTCCTGTTCCATTTTTATGGCTGGAACCATCGAAGTAGAATTTCCAAGGTTCTATCTCCACATAATTAATATCCTCGACTTGAATTGAGTGGTCGACTATGAAGTCTGCAACCACTTGTCCTTTTACTGCCTTAAGAGGCATAAAGGTCAAGGAGTATTCAGTCAATGCTAATGCCCACTTGCCAATTCGACTATGCAAGATAGGTTTCGACAACATATATTTGAAAACATCAAAATGAGACGAAACATAAACATCAACTGGTTTTATATATTGCTTGAGTTTTGTACAAGAGAAATACAGACATAGACACAATTTCTCAACTTCGCTATATCTAGTTTCTGCATCATTCAAAACTCGACTGAGATAATAAATGGGTCTTTCGACTCCATTCTCATCCTCTTGGGCTAACATACTTCCCAGAGTTTTGTCAGATGCAGCTATGTACAATCTCATACTCCTATTGCTACAAGGAGGCACCAAAATAGGTGGCTTAGTGAGGTACCCTTTGATTTTGTCGAAGGCTTCTTGCTGCTCTTGCCCCCATTCGAACCCCTCTTTATTCAGTCGAAGTAAGGGTGAAAAGGCCTGAGCTTTCCCACTTAGGTTAGATATAAACCTTCTCAAGAAATTTATCTTGCCTAAGAGAGATTGCAATTCCTTCTTATTCGATGGCGCTTTCGCTTCCAAAATTGCCTTCGTCTTGTTCTGATTTATTTCGATTCCTTTCTTGTGGACAACGAAACCCAAGAAATCTCCAGCTTTCACGCAGAACGCACACTTCAAAGGGTTCATCTTCAGACCATGCTCTCTCATTCTTTCGAATGATTGTCGAAGGTGGTCAATATGACTCTTCCTAGAAACAGATTTTATAACAATATCATCAATATAAACTTGCATAAAAGTGTTAATAAAATCATGGAAGATAGTGTTCATTGCTCGCTGGTACGTTGCCCCAGCGTTTTTTAGGCCAAAAGGCATCACTACCCATTCGTAAGTGCCTAAGGCCCCAGGGCATCGAAAAGCTGTTTTCGACACATCCTCTTCAGCAATGAATATTTGATTATATCCTGAATAACCATCGAGCATACTCAGGTATTCGTAGCCAGCGGCAGAATCGACTAGCATTTCCGCCACAGGCATAGGATATTCATCTTTGGGGGTGGCAGCATTCAAATCTCTGAAATCTATGCACACCCTTAATGTGCCATTTTTCTTAATTACTGGCACAATATTTGCAATCCATTCGACATACCTTGTAACACGGATGAATTTACATTTCAGAAGTCTTTCGACCTCCGTTTTGATCTTCGACAATATTTCTGGAGCGAAGCGTCTTGGATTTTGCTTGATTGGCTTCTTTCCAGGTTTGATTGGCAACTGAAGTTCTACCAATCCTCTGTCGAGACCGGGCATTTCGTCATAATCCCATGCAAAACAGTCTTTAAACTCTTTCAGCAATTGGATTACTTCCAACCTAAGTTCTGGATCAATTTTGGCGCTGATGTAAGTTGGCCTATTCTCTGATCCTTCGCCTAAGTTGATTTCTTCTAAAGGGTCTTGTGCTAACATCTTAATGTTGTTCGCCAAGGGATCCTTTTCGAAGCCCAAAGGCTCATCGTCATAGATGGCGTCGAGCCTCTGTTCCTGCATTTCATCTGGCATGATATCAGGAGGTCTTGGATCGAAATCCTTTCCTGGGCCAACAGCAGATAATTGTTGATCATTGGCCTGTGTGGCCATGTACTTTACTTCGGCTTCGAGAGCCGTTATCATCTTGGTTTCGGCCACATAAGCCGAAATTCGCTTCAGAGATTGTGACTCAGTCATTATCACTGAATTCACTTCCCCAACCAGTTGGTTGGATATCAGTTAGCCCACTGAAGTCTATGTGGGACAAGTCTTCTCTGTCCCATTGGAAACCATGCTCAGGATGCAGGTATAGGGAACAAAAGGTGTTTGGCGCAGGCGCCATGTCGAAGTCAGGAGTTGGACATGGCCCTATGTGAGCCAAGTTTTTGTCGAAATCTGTTACACCCAAGTGATTCACTTCGCCAAGGTAGTAACTTTGATCTGCCTCTATGTTTTCGACCATCCCATCTGGACGCCATAGCAGCAGTCTTTGATGCATCGATGAAGGCACAGCGCCAACACCATGAATCCACTCACGGCCTAACAAAAGGTTGTAGTTAGGTTTGGCCGATATGACCATGAACATTGTTGGTCGAAGGATCGACCCAACTTTTATGTCTAGCTGGATCACTCCCATGGTGGTCCCAATGCCTCCCTCATAGTTGGACAGGACCATATTGTGAGGTTTGATTTCTTCATCCCTTTTGCCAATCTTCCTTAGCGTAGAATGAGGGATAATATTGATAGTGGCCCCACAGTCGACCAATATTTTGTTCACAGTGGTCTCTTCGAGCTTAGCCCTTATGAACAAAGGTTTGAGGTGATTCTTCATCGCCTCTGTAGGTGGCTCGAAGAAGCCATTTTGTTCCTCTGTAGTGCCATTGTCCATGACAAAATAGCACACTGGCCTATGTTTGGCCATTTCTTGTTCCACCTCCCAGTCACTGGCTTCGACTTCTACCTGTCGATTGAATTCCCTAGGCAGTACTGAAACAATATTCACCATTATATCCAGAGTATCGTCGGACTCAGCATCATCTTCGTCTTCGACTTCACTTTGGTTAGGCCAAACCAGCCTGTTGGTAACTGGTTCTCTCTCAAGAGGCTTTCTTTGTTTCCTTTGAGGCACATTCGAACTAGTTTCTGCCTTAGGTTCGTTGGCAGCCTCCCTTTCAGCTTTTCGCCTTCTTTGATATCTCCTCCATTGGGATCTCGACATAGGATTTTTTCCCTTGTAGTTGCTGGACACTTGAGCAACCTTGGGTGCAGCAACTTGAGGCTCTTTCTTCTGAATTAAAGAGGAACCTCTTGGCACTTCGAAAGAATGCCATTTCTCTTCACTTGGCCTTTTCCGGCCAGATGTTTTGTACCAAGTGTCTACTGGTACATTTGTTGGAGGCCTAAAAGTCAATGGCCTCTTGTCTTGATTAGAACCCCTCCTGGGATCATGTCGAAGGTCAGCATTCTCCCTTCTCCTGTTCGCTGCTCTTACGCCTTGTATATGCTCAGCAGCTTTTTTATCAAAGATAGAACTGCATCTTGGACACAGCATCACCTCTGATTTCTTCTTCTGGCATCTTTGTAAAAAATCTGCCAAGTTTTCGTTTTCCCTAGGGAAAGCCGTTTTATTTGCCTGCTCTTGCCTTATGGCTTCTTCTGAAGCTTTAGGGTCAGAAAGTTCAACCATGTTGATATTCATGGTATCCTTAGTAGCAAGAGTTAGTTGCTTCATTTGTGTCTCCAGATTCTCCATCTGGCCTTGTACAGTGGCCAAGTGGGAACTGGGCTTTGGTCCAGTTTTTTGTGCTTCAGCAGTCTTCGACTTCGGGTCTTCGACCGCTTTCTGGACAGCCTCAATTGTCTTCCTGGATAAATTTCCAGAAAAACTGCCAAAGATTGGCATGTTGATGTGGTCCTTTGAGACTTCGACCATGGTAATGCCTGGCTTCTTCGACTGGATCCTGGTTGCCTCTATCATGTTCACCTCAGAGGGTTCTGCATAGTGGGCTTCAGCCTTCAGTGGATTGGAGTCGACAGCCATGGGGGATTTGTCAGCAAACTTTAATCTCCCTTCCTCAATAGCGTCTTGCACAAGATTCCTGAAAAGAAAACATTGAGAAGTTTTATGGCCCAAAAAATTATGATATTTGCAAAAACCTCTCTTCTTTCTTTGATCAAGAGGAGGCACTTTTACCCCAGGGGGTACTATCATTTGGCCATCTTTAACTAGCAAGTCGAATATTTCATCACATTTTGTGATGTCAAAACTATAAGTCTTTTTTGGGAACCTATCGTTGGTCTTGTCTGGACCAATGGGATTTTTCCCATTTGAGGGGACTAACTGCTTACAAGAGTATGGTGGCCCTTGTTTTAGTTCTGCCAAATCGACTTCCCCTTCTTCGACAGTTAAAGTGTCGTCGAAGGATTCTAGATCGTCGTCGTCCATCTCAACGTACGCTATTTTCTCTCTTTTGTGAGTTTTCGTTGCCTTAGCTTTTTCAGCTTTGAGGCGTTCGACTTGTCGAACTCTATCGGCCAGTTGGGCCATGTCTCTTAGGTACTGGGTATCTAGCTTCTTCCTAATGGAATAATCTAGACCTCCTGCGGCTATTTCGACCAGCTCATGTTCTGGCACTTGTGTAAAACATCTCGCCTTAAGCAACCTAAACCTATTCAGATATTCGTCTATAGGTTCAGTGAAACGTCTCTTCACACTCGCCAGTTCTTTCAGGCTTATCTTGGTTTGCCCCATATAGAATTGTTCATGGAACAATCTTTCCAACTGGGTCCAATTGTGGATCGAATTGGGGGGTAGAGTTGTGAACCAAGTAAAAGCGTTCTTGGTTAAGGAACTTGGGAAGTATTTGATCCTTAGGTTTTCATTATTTGAAATGTCTCCTGCTTCGATCAAATACCTCGCCACATGTTCGACAGTGGATTCTGTCGTGTCCCCAGAGAACTTAGTAAATTTGGGGACTTTGCTCCTAGGAGGTAAATCCGTTTGCAATACGTATTCTGACAATGGAGATGTAAAGTTGGGCCTTCGAAAGCCCATGTTCATCCCATTCTGATTCATGATCCTTTCGATCATGGTTGCCAGATTATTTTCCAAACCCATGTTTTGGTGTTGGATATGCTGAACCACTTCGTCAGCATTTTGGTTTCTGTTAACTAACCTTACCTCTGGGGCTATTACTCTAGGTTCTTCGACAGGTTGTTCTACAGGCTGTTGAGCCTGATTAATGGTAGTTTCTTCCTCTACAAATATCCCCTGATTTCCTCTTGTTTGCGCCCTTTGGGGCTGTCGAATAGGTGGGGGTACTCCAAAGAAGTCAGCCAAACGCGTCATTTGCGTTGTAACTTGCTGATTCGATTGAGTAGTATTTTGTATTAGAGGATTTAGCACTGTACTCAAAGTTTGTGCCAACATTTGCACCATATCATGGTTGCTTTCGTCCATCTGTTGCCTCAAGACTGCTGTCGAGGCGTTTGTAAGGCTATGGGCTACTTGGGACGTTCCTCCTAAGAGTTGGGTCCTATTTCTATTCGCCATGCCTACTCCAGAGCCTTGGAGTGGCGAAGAGGCACTCACAAAAGGGTCTGAATAAGTGGACGCAGCATTCGTCAGGCTTGCCACTTCAGAAGTTGGCATACCATAGAATGGAATAAATCCTGGGGGAACCACAGGCCTTGTGCCTATATTTCCCCTTGGAGGGGGAGTTCCCAAAGGTATTCTGGGGCCTGAAACCGAAGTTATTGGCCCCGTGGTTGTGACTGACACTGCTGGTGTCGAACCAACATTCGTCGCTTCACTTACGGTCATATTAACCGTTGCTCCCACACTCGTTTGTGGGATTTCATTATTGCTTGGCGGATTCGCCATCTCTTCCCTTCTTCTGGCAGTATTGTTATCGTTAGTGTATATTCTACCACTCCTCAATAACATACAACTCGAAAAGATGAGATTATTTTTCAACAATCAACACACAGTCCCACCGGGTGTGCCAATTTGTTTACCTTGGGTTTTGGTAAACAACCGCTGATCCTCCAAATGGTTACTTATTTGGTTACTCGCAGGATCGATCAGATTGATCCTATGGACATAGGTTGATTTTGAAGTTTGATTAAGGTGGATAAGGCTTTAAGTAAAATGTTTCAAGTAAATTGCATAAAGGAAAGGCTTGGTAAAATAAACAAGGCTTTAAAGTAAAGGTTCGACAGGAATTTAAAGGTGAAAAGCAAGTAAAATACTGGAAAAGTAAATGACTTTAATTGATAAAATTGGTGTTTCACACATACATTTCTCAACAATTCTTTCGCTCACACTGGGTACTTGAATCTAAATGAGTGACTATGTATCTATTTGTGAACACACACGAGAAACTACATGTCTACTCCTATTTATACTAAAACATTCCAAGTAACCGTCGGGCAGTTACACTGCTTCGAGATTAAGCCACTTGGCACGTTCTCCATGCTCGACGCTCCAGATCCTTGCATGTTTACACGTAGTAACTGCTGGAAACCGTTTTCCCTCCAAAGCTTTGAATTTCAAACTGCTCCACTCTGGACCATCGAACACTTTCATCAAGAAACGTCTTCGACGAAAACTCCTTCGACGTCGAAGGCAATCAGCCTTCTTCCTTGGAAGAAATCTTCTAAGTATTTTGCCATCTTTCGACGGGCACTTCGACAGGCTTAGCCAGTCGAAAGCATCTTTCAGCTTTTAATGGCTGCCATCAATCAAAACAAAGGTGTCGAATTTAGGAGCCAACACCAAGCCGAGGACGAAGGTGAGGATGATTGTGAAGTGCCTGGTGAACTTGCTAGACTATTACTTCAGGAAGAGAGAGCCATACAGCCGCATGAAGAGCTAGTGGAAACAGTAAATCTGGGTACAGAAGTAGACAAGAAAGAGGTCAAGATCGGTGCAAATCAGGAGCCTAGTGTTAAGCAATGGTTGATACAGATGATGTGTGACTATGTTCAGATCTTTGCCTGGTCTTATGAAGATATGCCTGGGTTGGATACTGATATTGTGGTTCACCGCCTGCCTACCAAGGAAGACTGTCCTCCAGTAAAACAGAAAGTTCGTCGAATGCGTCAAGAGATGTCCGAGAAAATCAAGGCTGAGGTTATGAAACAGTTTAATGCCGGTTTTCTAGAAGTTACTTCTTACCCACAGTGGGTTGCCAATGTGGTTCCAGTGCCGAAGAAAGATGGTAAGGTTCGAATGTGTGTTGACTATAGGGATCTGAACAGGGCGAGCCCCAAGGATGATTTCCCTCTGCCTCATATCGACGTTCTGGTTGACAACACCGCACAACATAAGGTCTTCTCCTTTATGGATGGTTTCTCCGGTTACAATCAGATTAAGATGGCTCCCGAAGATAAGGAGAAGACAACTTTTGTTACACAGTGGGGTACCTTTTGCTACAAAGTCATGCCTTTCGAGTTGAAGAATGTTGGGGCAACGTATCAGCGCGCCATGGTCGCTTTGTTCCATGACATGATTCACCATGAGATTGAGGTATACGTTGACGACATGATTGCAAGGTCTCAAACTGAGGAAGAACACCTTGACCATCTTCAGAAGCTATTCGACAGATTGAAGTTGTACAAACTGAGGTTAAACCCGAACAAGTGCACCTTCGGAGTAAGGTCTGGTAAGCTGCTGGATTTCGTCGTTAGTGATAAAGTTATTCAAGTGGATCCTGCAAAGGTGAAGGCTATACAGGAAATGCCAGCTCCCCGAACAGAAAAAGAAGTCAGAGGCTTTTTGGGACGGTTGAATTACACTGCCCGATTCATTTCACACCTGACTGCTACTTGTGAGCCAATCTTCAAGCTACTAAAGAAAGATCAAGTGGTAAAATGGAACGATGAATGTAAGGCCGCTTTCGAAAGGATTAAAGAATATCTCCAGGAACCACCTATTCTGATGCCTCCAGTTGAAGGGAGACCTTTGATCTTATACTTGACAGTACTCGATAATTCGATGGGGTGCATGCTGGGGCAGCATGACGAGTCTGGTCGAAAAGAGAATGCTATTTATTACCTTAGCAAAAAGTTTACCGACTGCGAGACCCGATACTCGTTGCTTGAGAAAACTTGCTGCGCTTTGGCATGGGATGCTCGCCGGCTGAGACAGTATATGCTGACTCACACCACCTTATTGATATCAAAGATGGACACAATCAAGTATATCTTCGAAAAGCCTGCCTTGTCCGGAAGAATAACAAGATGGCAGATGATCTTGACTGAGTATGACACCCAATACATAACCCAAAAGGAAATTAAAGGAAGTGTGTTGGCAGATCATCTGGCACATCAGGCAGTGGATGACTACCAGTCTATGAACTTCGAGTTCCTGGATGAGAACATCATGTTGGTAACTGACTGTGAGACACCTGGACCGGATGAAGGACCTGAGGAAGGATCCCGATGGTCTATGTACTTTGATGAAGCTTCAAACTCCTTGGCTAATGGCATTGGCGCCGTGATCGTATCTCCTGAAGGCTCTCATACTATGTTCATCGCCCGACTATGTTTTAACTGCACCAACAACATGGCGGAGTATGAAGCATGCATCATGGGTCTTCGAGCAGCTATTAACCTAAGGATTAAGTTCTTGAGTGTATTCGAAGATTCTGCTCTCGTGATCAGTCAGATCAAAGGCGAGTGGGATATGAAGCACCCAAATCTTATTCCTTACAAAGAGTATGTATTAATGTTGCTTCCGCATTTCGAGGAGATAACCTTTGAACATTTCCCTAGAGAGGAGAATCAGTTAGCGGACGCGCTAGCTACTATGTCTTCTATGTTCAAGGTCAGGTGGGACAATGAAGCTCCCCAGATTACCATTGAAAGGTTGGACGAACCTGCACATTGTTGTGACATTAAGACTGAGGAGGTAGCAGATAAACCCTAGTTTCACGAGGTAAAGAGGTATCTTAAGGCTCAGGAATACCCCGAGGGTGCATCTGTTAATGATAAAAAGTTTCTGAGGAGGTTCGTGGCGAAGTTCTTCATCAGTAATGGTATCCTTTACAAACGTAACCATGATTTAACCTTACTGCGATGTATGGAAAAGAACGAGGCAGAAAGAATCATGGCGGAGTTACATGAAGGTACTTTCGGAACTTATTCCAATGGACACACCATGGCAAAGAAAATCCTTCGGGAAGGATACTATTGGTCTACTATGGAAGCCGACTGTTATCAGCATTCTCAGACCTGTCATAAGTTCCAAGTCTATAATGATAAGGTGCATATACCTCCAGTTCCTTTGAACGTCTTGACAGCTCCGTGGCCCTTTACAATGTGGGGCATTGACATGATCGGCGAGATCAGACCTACTGCGTCCAACGGGCATCGTTTCATCCTGGTAGCTATTGATTATTTTACAAAGTTGGTTGAAGCAGCTTCCTTCGCCACGGTAACCAAGAATGTCGTGGCACGGTTTATTCGACATAACCTGATCTATCGATATGGTGTACCAGAGAGGATCATTACAGACAATGGTACAAATCTCAACAATAAGATGATCACCGAGCTCTGCAAGCAGTTCAAGATACAACATCACAACTCTTCTCCTTATCGGCCGAAAATGAATGGGGCTGTTGAAGCGGCTAATAAGAACATCAAAAAATTGTGTAGAAGATGACAGTGACATACAAAGACTAGCACGAGATGTTACCGTTTGCTCTTCATGGATACCGTACCTCAGCGCGGACGTCAACAGGGGCAACACCCTATTCTTTGGTTTATGGCATGGAGGCAGTTTTTCCCACTGAAGTTCAGATACCCTCTCTTCAGATTATGAAGGATGCAGGTTTGAGTGAAGATGACTGGATTCAGACCCGGCTTGATCAACTGAACTTAATTGACGAAAAGAGGCTTTCTGCTATTTGTCATGGTCAAACATATCAAAAACGGATGATCAAGGCATTTAATAAGAAAATTAGACGACAAGAGTATCAAGTTGGGGATCTGGTGATCAAACGCATCATCCTACCACAAGGTGATCCCAGGGGCAAATGGACCCCTACTTACGAAGGGCCATTTGTGGTTAAGAACGTTTTCTCAGGAGGAGATATGATTCTAACCACCATGGATGGTGATGACCTTCCTCACCCCGTCAATGCAGACATAGTGAAAAAATACTATGCATAATCAAAGACCCGCTAGGTTGACTGGCCTAGGCAAAAATAAGGGCTTTCCAGCGAACCAAAAGGGTTCGGGAAAAATTAAGGGATGAAAATGGAGAAAAAAAAGTTGTACACCCGGCAAGTCGAAAACCTGAAAAGGTGGCTTGGGCAAAAAAGGGTATCTCGGTGGACTAAAAACCCGAAAGGGCGGTCCAGGAAAAAATTAGGGATCAAAGCGTAACACTATATCTCGACTATCAAGCTCAGACGACACTAATCAATTTGATCTACCTTTAACCAAGTAGCAAAGTGATGAGATGCTCGAGGACATAAAGGCAATAGCAGAGTTGGAACCCAGTGGGATTATTCACATAGCTATTTTTCTTGGTTTTTACAAATTGTATAAATTCTGTTTATTCGGCGGCGTTCTCTTACTAGGACGTCAGCCTCTTATACAAAAACGCCTATTTACAGGCTAACTTCAAAGTCAATACAATTCGTTTTCACAAATAAATTTCAAACTGTTTTCTTTTTCTGTTTTGTTTCGCAAGAACGTCCAACGTTCATTTTTGATATATGCATTTAACATTAATTGCTGCTCATGAATATTTACATGCGAAACAAAAGACTATTACTCGTAATATCAGAGACAGGGGCAAATAAGAATTGTCCAGACTTTACAGTTGCTCTATCCACCAGGTACAGGGATAGATTTAGCTGAAGAATATGACTAAGGTACATTCACTCCCCGCAGAGTAAGACAGTTGTGTTAACTCTCCCCAGCTAAGACTCGCAACCGCGAATGAATCGACAATGTTCTCCCCAAGCAGAGTTTATCTATCATCAGCACCAGAAAAATTATCCCTAGCGGAGTTTGAAAAATTATCCCCAGTGAAGTCGCAACTGAAAGATCATCCTCAGCGGAGTTCATTCCTTTCATAAACAGAAGGTCAAATCCCCAACAGGGTTCATTATCACCAACAATGATAATTCATCCTCAGCTAAATTTATCAGCAGAATCCTCAGCAGAGCATGTCCTCCCCCACAGAGTCATTTCCTCATCAGTTTATTCCCCAGCGGAGTTATCCTCTCCCGCAGGTTTATTCTCACAACCATCTTCATTCTTTATCCCCAGTGGAAACGAAGAATTCAACTCTTTTCTCCAGCAGCTATCCAGGATTTATTTCCCCCGGCTAAAAACATCACATTTCCATACATCATGACACATGCATATACGCATCATAAAGCACAATCTCATTTATTTTGAGAACATCATTTCCTGATACATATCATGCATAACATACAGCTAACCTTTACCTTTCAGGAAAGGTACAATCAAATTCTCACAAAAGCAAGCTATGAAGCCCAGATTCAACCGGACAATAGTTTAAATCTTTAGCAAGCCGTGAAAGCCGGATTACAACTGGATAACAGCTCAATAAGTTATTGTGAAGCCTGGATTACGACCAAACAACAATACAAGTTCCTGTGAAACCTGGATTACGACCAGATAGCGGTTAAAGACACTGTGAAGGTTGGATTTCGACCAGATAACAGTAAGGGATACTGTGCCGCTTGGATTACGACCAAATAGCAGTTCACCCGGCCAGATACTATGAAGCTCGGATTACAGCCGGATGTTAGTTGGCTCAAAGCCAAAGGGAAGCCAGGATTACGACCGGATAGCCATTTGATCTCTTCTGAAGACTGGATTACGACCAGATAAGAAGTAAAGTGTTCTGAAGACTGGATTATGACCAGATAAGAAATAAAGTATTGTGAAGCCTGGATTATGACCAGACAGCAGTACAGAACACCATGAAGCCTGGATTACGACCGCATAACGATAAAAGGACTGAAGCCTGGATTGTGACCAGATAGTAGTACAAGACCCTGCGAAGTTTGGATTTCGACCGAATAGCAGTTTACCTGGAGAGTTACTAAGAAGCCCGGAGTCGACTGAATATTAGTGTGCCATAAATTCAAGATTAAGCCCGGATGCGACCGGATAACATTTGAATTCCTTCCGAAACCTGGATTACGACCAGATAAGAATTAAGAAGTTATGGAACTTGGGTTACGACCGGATAGCAAGTTTAATCTCATCTCCCCAGTAATTCTATAAAGCCTGGAATATCAAATTGAGATGAGACCAAAAGGGTTGATTAGAGGACATCTCAAGATTTATAAAAATTCCAATAACACATCCAAAGAGTCAAAATTGAGGAAGTTATACATTGGTGAAGTTGACCTTTTTTGCAAAATTGCCAAAAGTCAATTATGCCTAAAACTTCAAATTTTGCCAAATGGGCCCAATCTTTTTCACTTGTTTTGAGTTGGCAACATAGTCCATGAGTTCTAGCCTTTACCACTTGTCCATATCTTATGTTTATTATTTATTTTGATTTTTATTTGAATTAATTCAATTTAAATCAAAACAAATCATATAAAATCCAAAATATTGAAAGTAAGAGATTTTGTGCTTGTTTCAGGTTCCAATTACAGCTAGCAAGCAATTAAAGTCGTGTAAGGAATTAGAGTGAACAAAAAGATTGGTTTTAGGCCAATTTTGGAAATATTTAAAAGTGAATCAAATCAAAGATCCAAATCATTGATGGAGGAAGATTGAGAGCAGTTATCAACCCTAGTGCATTCCTTGATACATATAGAAGCAATGCAGACCTAAAAGAGAGGTTAGAAACAGGCACAACAAGCAAAGCAACATTGAAAAAAAATCAAGAAAAGTGTAAGATCAAATTCCTATTTCCAGGCATCCTCAAGGCCTTCTTGTTATCCCAATCAATTCCTGTGAGTGTCAGCAAGCTAAAGCAATCAAGAACCAAGCCGTTCCAGCCCCAAATCGCACTGTAAGTCGCTCACGACATAACTCTTTTCTTGAATTTGAATAGCATGATTTAGGCATTGTTAGGATGAATTAATCATATATTCTTGATTTATGAGACATTTGCAAGCTTCTTGCATTAATTAATTGCATTCATATGACCTGTATTAAAATTCACCATGTCTAGGGTTCATAGCTCCGTTTTAGGGTTTTTGCTTGCAGGTGAAATTGGCCCTGATAAAAGGTGCCATCATGTTCAGAATGATGAGACGAATCCAACCATGGTGTTAGGTTTTATTTATATGGCCCATGGAGGATTTTAGAACGAGCACTGCCTATAGCTACGGACGAACGTCCGTAGGTAAAAGTGTTTCACTTTTACCCACGGTGCCAGGAAGAAAAAGACCCATGTGGCACCCCTCCATTGGCTTGTTTGAATTTTCGTGCAAGATTTCCATTACTGCGTTTGTTTCATATATTATTTTTATTATTTACCTTATGTACAACAAAAACAAATGGTGCAGTGGTAGCCAGGCAAACACTTAAGGCGTGGGAACCTGGAGGTCAGGGGTTCGACCCCTGCCTCCAACATTTGTGTTTTTCCTAATTTATTTCAGGTTATCCAGCATGCTTACCCCCCAGAGATCCACCATATGCCCTCATCATCAGTCATGCCAAGTGTCAGATGGCCAAATCTGATGGTCATCCAGGAGAGACCACCATGAGGTCTCAGCTAACACAATACACTGGATCCCACAAGTCAAACGGACCTCACCATTATTGGGCCCAGAATTCTGATTTTACACCCCTCCAAACAATATTCAGGCCCATTCTCTCTTTTCTATTTTATTTCTTTTAATTTATTTAATTTATTTACTAACCAAAAACTAATTTTATTTTTATCAAAATATCACCAAAAATATTATTTTTCACCAATTAGATTTAGGTATTATTTTTCATCAATAAATTAATTAATTTAATTAGGTTTGATTAAATTAGATAACTTTAATTTATTTTTGCAAATAATTAAAATTAATTAGAATAAATAGGTTTTATTACTAACTTAATTGTATTTTATTTTTTTCTTAAAATAACAAAAAAACCAAAAATAGGTCATTTAATTATTTTTACTAATTAATTTAATCACTAATTAATTTTTATATGTAATTTATAAAACTTAATTCTTTTCTTCAAAAAATATTAAAAACATTAAAAACCATTTTTCTTTTTGATTAGGAGGGTCAAAACCCTAGTTTCTCGTCGATCTAATTTTCATCGCGCGCTTTATTATTATTTTTACCCAATTATTGTATCTGCTCACAGTTTGTAATAGTTTTAATTAGGACTTTTACTTTACATTTATCGGTTTACTTTTCAAGGGTTTGTTTTTGGCTATGTAAATACCCGAAGCCTTGTAATAGCGTAGTTTAAATTCCGCATTTTAAATACCGCAAATTATTAACTATTAGATGTATGAATAATTAGGGTTTGCATGACAAGAATGTATGTTAAATTTAAAACGGTTAGATCACCCTAAATGTGCAAAGATAAGTAAACTGAAACTGAATCACTTGCACATGTGCACTCCTAGGGTACACTTCCACTTGGTTGCCTTCGGTAAACGGTCATTGAGTATATGGTGCTTTAGTGGTCGTCCTTTTGTCCAAAGATCAAAGTTGCCTCGGAAAATTTGCCTCGGATATTGTTGCCTCAGATAATTGATCTAAGACTTTAGGGTTACTACTAAGACGTCCTAACATTGCTTTAGTGACCGTACGTTCCTTTCAAATTGATCCTCAAACTCCAACGGCGATGCTACGTACTCACTAATAGTGGGATAGTATTGTCTAAAGGAAACAAGCATAGAATGATTCTTTTTTCTAGTAGGTAGATTAGCTCTTAAATACTTGCTAAATTCAAACAAAAATTTTCACACTTACACTCCTTTACATACAATTTTTTTCAAAAACACTTCGTTACACTCTTGAAGACAGAAGCAAGAGTTAAATCGAAGTTAAAATAAAAACTTTTCAAATCCCACAAACACAAAGAAAACAATTTTGAAAATGATGAGCAAGTACCTAAGAGCCCGTAGAAAAATATGGATAGAAATGGTGCTAATACCTTCCCTTTCTATAATCTACCCCCCGTATTCAGAAATATCTCAAAAAAGGAATTTTTCTGTGCTTTTTTCCTTTCCTTGTTGGATAAAATAAAAGACGGTGGCGACTCTTGCTTACCGTGACATTTTGCAAACACAAACGCAAAACACAAACCAGTAAATTTCCTTAAAAAATAGGGAAACACGATCCCGGTTCTGGCCACCGTATCACACATTCTATTTACACTTCTCCTAATACTACATATTTTATTACTTGAACCATGATCACCACACACGACCACCCTTCACAAACACCACCTCCTCTTACCTATAACATGCTCCCATAGGATGTTAGTTCCCTCTTCTTTAAGATGCGAACTAATTAGACCTTAGGATGAAACCCATGCATGACAACATTAGGGCTTTTTCTAGTTTCCCCCTTTAACCTTTTCTTCTTTTGTAATTGAAACTTCTCATTCACCAATTAAAAATCCAAAAACACTTAATCATTACTTGAATTTATTTTAAAACTCGCAAAACACTCAACCAATAATTACTCCCCCCCAAGGGCATGTTATCTCCGTTCTACCGCGATACCGGCCGTGCCTATTGCTAGAATGCGTGCGTTAACTTCGCCCACTAAAAAAACACAAACAAACCAACCATTTTCTAGAAGAACTACGGTGTTTTGATTCCTTCATTGGATACGTAGGCAAAGGGTCGCGAAACCCTCAAAAACGCAATAATCAAAAACCATCCATTTCCCTTTAAACAAGCCTAGTTGTACATAAACACACCCTTTAAGACAAACAAACAAAATGGATCCCGTTGAGTACAACGGATGCGAGGGGTGATAATAACTTCCCCTCGCATAACCGACTCCCTTACCCTTTCTCTTGGTTGCAAGACCATCTTATCCACTTCCCTGTGGTTTTATCGATATTTCCCCTTCCTTCGGGATAAATAAAGTTCCGTGGCGGCTCTGCCTTTTCTGCCGGTAGCTTCAGAAATCAACTAAACCTTACTCAAAGAGAGCAAAAATAACTTGTAACCTCTTTCAAGTTTTAATGACTTTCAATGCACAAATGGATCTTGACATGTAAAAAGAAGTTGTTATAGATGATGATAAGAATCCGTATCAAAATAAACAAACTCAAAATGTTGAAAATTGTGTGAGTTATGCACTTATGATCATTGAATCAAGTACTTGTTCAATTAGGTCAAACTTGTTGAATCAACCTTGAATCATTTGAAATTTCTTTGCAAAATAGTCCATGATGGATCACATTATACTTTTAAATGATGTTATCTTGAAGCACACTCAAATTTTGAGCTTAAGTCTCAATGGGACTTGTTGAAGAAGTCCGGAAGCTTAAGTCTCTATGAATCTTCTTGATGAATGCCATTCTCTTTGAAGCAATCTTGACGTAAATGAAATTGAGAGAGTTATTTAAACCAAAGAAATGTGATTTCATCAACATATCCTTGAAGCTCAAAATCTTGGAATTCACTGAACAACCATTTGATAGAGGACTATCCCTCAAAACCATAGGTTAGATGGTGAGATAGATGTAATTGTGTCATCACCTACAATATAAACATCGAAAGAAACACACACACACACACACACACACATATATATATATATATATATATATATATATATATATATATATATATATATATATATATATATATATATACATATATATATATATATATATATATATATATATATATATATATATATATATATATATATATATATATATATATATATATATATATATATATATATATATATACATATATATATATTGATTTTATTTAAGAGTTAATCAAAATAAGATGCACATGATACATAATTCAAGGTGCTTGGTGATCCCTCAAGACCAAACTTAAAGATAGGAGGATGTAGAATAGAGAACCAACCCTAAGGTGTGATCTTGATGTATTGATGATATGAGATGATGAGATATCTTAAGGGCAAAAATTGGGGTATAACAGATTGAAGTCCCTTTACATATACTTTTAACTTTATTGACTTATAAGATGTAACATGATTCTCCTTTGATTCTCTGATTGGAATTTCATTGTCAATTCATCATGATGACAATTTAGGAGCCATATTCTCTAGTTTTGACCTATTTTGTGCTTAATGATTTTTTAATCCATTAGAAGACTGTGGTCCAACATATTTGTGCGTAAGTCTTAATTTTAATCTCTCTTATCATCTTAATTGACCTTTATTTTTTGATCCTTGGCTAAGCACTTATTTGCTTACAAATATGGTGACACATTAGAAGCCACATTCTCTTTTCTACTTGTGTTTTGAGCATCATTATCTAATGATTGACTCATGAGCTTTTGGACCATGTATCTTTAGTGAATCTTGATGTTTGATATTGTCTATAACATATAAGAACATTAAATTTGATTTATTTAGATCATAGTGCTTGTATTCATCAAGGGACTATACTTTGCAAATATATAATGGCACTTGAGTATGTTACTTTGTTGACATTTCTTGAGGGTTTAAGTTCATGATTGATATCATGTGATTGTTTCACCATTACTCTATGACATATAAGATATCATTTTTCTCTTAATTGATCTTCATCAATCTCATTTGAGTTAAGACAAGTATCATCCATCTCTAGATGTTGTTATTCATCAATTATGTGACTTTTCTTGTGTATGAAGTTTCATATTCTTACTTTGTTACTCTTGAACTTCATATTCAGTTAACTTATTATACAAGTCACACATTCCATAATTCTTCAATTATGAATTCATCATTTGATCTATACTTGTTTAATTTGAATATGCTTGCTTGCCTCCTTTGACCACTTCCCTTGTGTGTTCTGTATGCAACTTCCTCCCTATGCTTGTAATGTTGAAATATTTGATATTAGAGGTCATTTTCTACGGAATCATGTTCTTTGAAACCCTCTAATCATATCCCCTCTTCATCTATCCCTTTCTTGTGCTTCACTCACCTTTTGGAGCATGTTAGGATGTGTTATTGGCCCAATCTTGCACTAACTTTTGAATATGGTTAAGTATTATTGCCTTAGAATATCTTTGATATGTGTTATCCTTATGTGTTTTCTTATGACTTAACTCTAACATGATAAATTATGACATGTTAATTTTATCTCATAATTGTTCTCACTTCACATCACAACTTTGGTTGAGACTAGTTTGTGTACTATGGCGTTTAAATCATGTTTTCAATAACTATTTGAGTTTGTTCTTGACTATGAGATTTGTGATAAGTGTATAACATGTGTATGCTTGCCTCTTATTTCCATTACACTTTTCTTTTCCATAAGATGCTTGATGTTTTATCATCTTTGTGTGATGTTTTTATCATCTCCCCCCTTTCTTTGCTTGCTTTTCTAAGTTCTTATAGGTATTTTAACTAAGTAACTTATATCTTGAGTAAGTCTCTACTTCTCATGTATGATGAGTGATTTTATAATTTCCATCTATTTCTTTTCTATCCTACTTTGATGAAATGATCTCATTGTTATGTGTTGATGTTTTATCATCTCTTTTAGTATCTTTTCTATCCTACTTTGATGACTTGATATCATTATTAGGTGTGGATGTTTTATCAACTCTTTTCATATTTTCTATCCTACTATGATAAATTGATATCATTGTTAGGTGTTGATGCATTACCATCTCTTCTTTCATTCTTGATTAGTGCTTAGGTTACTACCTGATTACATGTGGGTTTATGTGTTACTTGCTTTCTCTCTTATCTAAGTGTATGATTTCTTGTTTCATCTTCTCCTTCTTCTTCTTATTCTTCTCTTTTATGATATTGACATGTTTCCCATAGGACCTTTAGTTCATTCTTCTCTAAAATTAAACTAAATATACCATAGGTTTTCTAACCGTGCATGACAACATTAGGTAAATCTCCCTCTTATCCCAACTTTAGGTCCACAAGCATGACAACTTATAGGATTGAGATCCCCTTTTGTTAGTCTTTTCTCTTTTGCATCCATGTTAAAACAAACACTTCTTCTTTTCTTTTCAAACTTGTCAAAATACTTAACAATAATGATACGAACCATGTTCCATGATCCTTACATGAGTACTTTGAGTACGTGGCATCTGGCTCGACCACCCAAAGTCTCTCACGTCGTAGACATTAATGTGCTTCAAATCACCAAATTCTTTTTCAAGGTAAAAAACACAAACCAATGACCTTTTTGTTTTCAAATTTTTTTAAAACCTTTTCAAAAAGGACATGCTTTGCTAGAATAAAAAACACATAACAAACCAAAACACCTTTTCAGGTGAACTACGTATGCCTTAATCTCTCATTGCCCGGAGGCGGTACGTAGGCGCGAAGGTTCGCAATCGAGGCAGACACAACTAATAAAAAAATTATTTTTGTATATACTTTGCATGAATTCCCTTTTAAAATTAAGCTTTAGACTTATGTTTTTACACACCCTTATATTATAAGAAACTTAAGTGGATCCTACGGAGTACCACATACGTGAGGGGTGCTAATACCTTCCCATTGCATAATCAACTTTCTTACCCTTTCTCTTGGTCGTGAGACCATTGTTATTTCCTTATCTTTAGGTTTACTCAGTGTTTCCTTTCCCTCTCTTGGGATAAATAACATTGATGGTGACTCTTCTTTCCGCCTCCTCTCGTGCTTCGATGAAAATCCTAGATGCGATAGCTGGAGACTTTGTTGGGGAAAGGTTAACCAATTGCTGGTCCATCCTATGCAAGTGAGTCCTAGATTGTGTTTGTTTTCTTATCTTTGGGTGTTTTTTTGTTTATTTATTTATCGCTTTATTTGTTTATTTTCTTTCACACATTGCATTTTATTTTATGGTTTCTTATACTCTGGATATTGTTGTTGTGTTGTTTATCTGTTGGAATGGGATGATACTATGAGGTAAAAGGCCTAGTACCCATGCTATGAGTTATAAACCACTAGGAACACTAGGAATAGAGTGGAGCCTGATGGCTACTGGATGAACGTCCTACCAGTGTGGTCGTGTATACCATGCTCAAATGAGGTACAAATGGGGTGATATTGTCCTCCACGTATGTGGCTACAATGGTAGTACTTCTAGGCAGACCCTTGATTTTGAGTTACCCTTTACTTTACCTTGACCTATACTTCACCCGTGAGGTGGGAAAGATGATTATTACAGGTACTGTTGGTTACTTTGGTTATGTTATATGGTATTCTGAAGCTACGTCAGACCTTTGATCATGTCCCATATGGTTTTATAAGAAACAACACAACAGTGTCCAGTGTTCTGAAAACCTTGATCCTGTCATTTTACATCATAGCATATTTATTTTTAAAAAAATGATGACGATGATGTACAAAAAAGTTAAATCTCATATGCATGTCACTTTCCAAGGATATTCTAGAATGTATCTTCATCAACAATGACAAGCAACATTGATACCGTCAAGAGGGATACAAGGGATGTTTTTGGATACATGTTTGGTACTAGTGAGTGGCCGTCATTGAAGAAGATGAGTGATCTTGTAGTTTATCCGAACTCAAATGTTTTCAGTAAAAGATATGGGAATCTCATATCTTTATTGGATGCCCAAGTTGATGAGAGAGCTCTACATACCTTGTTACAATTCTATGACCCAGAGTTATGCTGCTTCTCGTTCCAATACTTCCAGCTTGCTCCCACGCTTGAGAAATAATCTCACCTTCTTAATATCAAAGTTTGCATATCATGTTCCTTTTTCCTGTGTTTCGGAGGAGCCCGATTATGAAGACATCGCTAAGGCTCTTTATTTGAGTCTGAATGAATTAAAAAGTGATTGGAGGGAGAAGGGTGCAACCTGTGGACTTTCTGTGGGTTTCTTGATGAGTAAGGCAGATGAGATGGAAAATAAGGGTTGTTGGGATTCATTTAACATGTTGCTAGCCGTAACAATTTATGGCATCATGCTATTTCCTGATGTTGAGAAAATGGTAGATTTGGCTGCCATCTGTGTTTTTATGAATCCAAATCTCGTACCTACTCTATTGGCTAATACTTATTATGTTATTCACTCCAGGCATAAGAAGAAAGGATTTGTGACTTGTTGTGTACCAATGCTCTACAAATGGTTCATGTCTCAGTTCCCTACCAAAGGACCGTTTGTGGATACCATCAATACTCGTACATGGGCATCAAAACTGATGGCGCTTACCTCTTTCGATATAACATGGTATAGACTCATAGTTGATAATGCTGAAGTGATTAAAGGTTGCAGAGGTTTCTCTAATGTTCCATTCATGGGGATGCAATGGATGATCAACTATAACCATGTTCTTACCTTATGTGATCGGTGGATCTGGAACTGACTGTTTTACGCTGGTTCGCGAAATGTCGCGGTAAGCAAGAGTCGCCACCGTCTTTTATTTTCTCCAAATGGAAAGGACAAAAGCACAGAAAAATTCCTTAAAGAGATTGCTCTCGGTTCGGGAGGTAGGTTATAGAAAAGGAAGGTGTTAGCACCCTTTCTATCCATGGTTATCCATGGGCTCTTAGATACTTGCTCAATGGGTTTTCAAAAATGGTTTGTTTGCTTTTCAATGTGGGTTTTAAAAAGTTTCTTTGAAAATTTCAGTTCGACTCTTGTATCGGTCCTCAAGAGTGTTTGAAAAATTGCTTTCGAAAGCTTTTTGAAAAGGTGTCGGTGTGAAAAGTATGTTTGAATTTTTGTTTTGAAATTTAGAGCAAGTATCTACGAGAACCTACCTACCCTAAGGAATTCGTCTGTGTAAATGTCCTTTAAAGTAGTGCCATCCCACCATTGAGAGGTAGGTAGCACCACCGTTGGAGGTGTTCGGGTCAATTCGAGGTTCGGGACATGGTGATCACCAGAGCAATGGGAAGACACCTTAGAAGCTACCCTCATGCCAGGTTCCCGGATCATGAGGACTTACTAAGACATCCTCTACTCGACGATCACCTTTCGAGGCAAGGCAATAGTGAGGCGTACCCTAGGGGTGGTGTGTGAATTGTGTGTCATGTTCATTTATTTTTGTCTTTTGTCATACCATGGGTGATCTACGCGTTTGTCTTTATTTATTGTCATTCATTCTTGCATGCATTTGTTAATAGTTAAAAATTTGCGAGAAAAAGTAAATCTAAAGCTATTACAAATGGCGCGGGTCCACATCGCCAAAATTAACCAGGACCCGATTTGACGGAAAATAAAGAAAGTAAAAGTGCGAGAAGTAATATTTACAAGGCTTCGGGAGAGGTACATAATTATTTAAGCGAAATAAAGTAAATATGCGAAATTAAACAAAATTAAGAACGTGGGCGTTGGACCCTTTTGCAAAAATTAAAATTAATAAGGAATTAAAATTAAAAGAAAGCAAGAATTTGTTTTTTGATTTTTTTGGTATTTTTATGTTTTTAAGATTTAATGAAAAAGAGAATTAATTAAAATTAAAATAAAAGGCAAACCCTAATTTTAGTTATTTTTTAATTTATTAAGAAATATTGAAATTTGACCTAATTTAAACCTAAGTTATTTTCATGCAAATTTGATTATAAAAATAAATAAAATAAATAAATATTATCATAAGAAAGAAAAATTAAAAAAAGAATGAAACATTAATTAAACCTATTTCTACATTTTTTAGATTTTTTATGAAAAGAATTAATATTGCGAACCCTAATTTAAACTAAATTTATTTACATGCATTTATTTATGAAAATATTAGAAATAAAAATTATTTATTACATTTTTTATCTTTTCTGATTTTTAGGCATTTTTTGTATTTTTTAAAAATAATTAATTAATTTAAAACAATAAAGAAAATAATACAATTGAAAAAAATAAAATATAAGAAAAAGATAGAAAATTGCAAACCAGGGGGGGTTCAGTCCCAAATTAGGAGGTTAAGTCCAAGCAATTCTGGCCCAATAGCATTCAAGTCCATTGACTTTTTTGAGTAGCGTGTTAGCACTTTGACCAGGGTTTATGGTGCTCATCAATTTTGCACCCTTGGATTGCTTCTGATGGACGCGTGGATGGATAGATGATGAAGGAATATGATGCTCTCAGTATGGTGCCTGCATGTGATAACGGATTGAAAAATAATATTGAAAGAACATAGACCTGGGGTTCGAACCCAGGTCACTAGCATCACCAATCAACACCTGTGCCACTGAGCCATATCAACGCGTTTGATATATAAATAACAAATAAACAATATAAAAGAAAAGCAAAAAGTTAGTGGATAGCGCGCGAAATATTCAAACAGACCAACCAGCTTATGCCACGACCTCGTCTTCCTCGCGTGGTTTTGTTTTTTTCTGAAACAAGGACATTAAACAACGGTTTTCTATGCGTTGTGTTAGGCTGCTTTAGAGAAAATAGCGAATAGCGCTATAGGGTTCATAAATTGATCGCGAGGGTTCCCTTATGACCGTCAGAGCATCCTGAGTTGAATGGTCATGGTTTCGTGGGCTAATTTTTCCCCATTACAAAAGCCCTATTTTGAAGCTCTGTAAACCCTAAATATCAACAATGGTGAAATCAAGTATACAGCACAAAAACGCAATTGAATATGTTGGTTAGCATCAGAATATCATAATGAACATGAATCAATAAATAAAAAATGCAAAGGATGCGTGAATCATGATGCACGATTGTGGAATTTTCTTGATGCAGTTTCGGTTCAATATACCAGTTCTTGGAGTTTGAATGTATGATATGGATTGGAACACATTCAGGAACCTTCAAGGAAGCTAATGGAATAGGTTTTGTGCTTTGAATCGACCTAAAAAGTGCTTTTCAGTTTTTGAGTTTTTAGAGAATTTTTCAAGTTTGCAATGGTGTATTCTGAGTAGCTGCGCCTCCAGCATGATTAGGGTTATGGTCAGGTATTTGTATGGAGTCTATTAGGTCACAAAAACTCAATCAAATCTCTTGTAGTCATTGTTTTGGAAATTTGATTTTCTTAAGGATCTTTTCATATCTTTTTCCATGTGCATTTGATTCAAATCATATCCAATTGCTCCAATTCTTTCCTTATTTGGCTAGGCATGAAATATTGAGCATAAAACATGTATAAAAAGATTTGAAAACTTAGGTTAGTATTTTTCCTATATTTAATTTGATTTAAATGAATTAATATAAATAAAAATTCAAATAAATAAATAAAAAATGAGAAAATACTTCCCTTTGGGCCAAGTGGTCGTGCATATGCTTAGAATAATGAATCATGGAAGAAAAATGGGCCCATTAGCAATTTTAGGTCATTTGAAGTAGTGTTGACTTTTCAAAATATCCAAACATTTCCCAACTTCCACAAGGCATAACTTGCTCAATTTTTAAGCTTTTCTCATGTTCTTGGACATTTTGGAAAGGTCTTTGAGTCCTCTAACCAATGTCTTTGGTCCCATGTCATTTTGATTTACCAATCTCAAGTTATGGCCTTTGACTTAAAGTCCCTTTTTGTTGACTTTTGAAAATGACCTATAATGTTGAAATTGATAACTTTTTGTGAGAGCATTTCTTGGACTTGAAGTATGAAGATGAGTTGTAGGAAATGTCCTTCTCTTCAAAATGAGCTTTGGATGGAATTTTTCTGATAATCCATGTGAAAGTTATGCCCTGGTCAATTTCAGTTGACTTTTTCAACTGTCCAAATAAGGAAACTTTTGCATCTTGATGATTTCTGAGCCAAACTTTGAGAATCATGATCAAGCATTAATCAAATGATGTTTGTGGCTTCAAAATGATATGTTGACCAAAAATTTGAACTTTTGACTGTCAAATGACCATTTTGCCCCTATAGTTGACTGTAGTGCAATTTAGGGTTTTGACTGTGCAATTTTGAGCTGAATGCCTTGAAACTTGATATGAGGATACTTGACCATATTTTTAGGCATATGAGACTTGATTGGGCCTTTGAAAACTTCATTTTCTTGATCAGAACTCAAACCCTAGTTTTGACTGTATGGGAGACCTTTGCACTGTGCAACCCTTGGGGAATTTTATGACTTGGCTTGGCAATTTCTTGGAGAATATGGGAGGGAAAATTTTGGGGTACAACAGTTGCCCCTGTTCAATCTTCTTAGACCTGAGGATGCATATTGGCTGACGTGCCTTTCGTAATCCGAGGGTAGAAGATGATTGGACACTAGAGTGCCTAGAAATTTGCGCTCACATAGTAGCAGTGTGGTGGGAATGGGCTTATAGATGCCATTTGGAGATTGCTGGATAGGATGATGGGCTTATAGATGCCATCTGGATGTTGATCGCGTGGGAGATTCCTTAGCGAGAACCTGCATACCTGCAAAAGAAAAAATGAGTACCTGACACGTTGCAGGAGCTGATTTTTAGATGCTTGGTATAGATATGTCCTGACTGGTTACAGGAGTTGAGTCTGGAGCTTCAAACGGCGATGAATGAACCAGGGATGGTTATTGCCTTAGCATGAATGGTAAGAGAACCTTGGGTGACTTTAACTTCAACAACGCTCGTTGAGAAAAATCTTGGGTGTCTTCTACTGGGACAAGAATCAGGGAGATCTTAGGGTCGATCTGACTAAACCAGAGAAGGCCTTTGACTGGATAAGCATCAGGAAAATCTTAGGGTCGATTTAACTGAACCGGACAAGGTCTTGGAATATCTTCAACTGGATAAGCATCAGAGAGATCTTAGGGTCGATCTGACTGAACCAGAGAAGGCCTTTGAATGGATAAGCATCAGGAAAATCTTAGGGTCGATTTAACTGAACCGGACAAGGTCTTGAAATATCTTCAACGGGATAAGCATCAGGGAGATCTTAGGGTCGATCTGCTTGAACCAGAGAAGGCCTTTGACTGGATAAGCATCAAGAAAATCTTAGGGTCGATTTAACTGAACCGGACAAGGTCTTGAAATATCTTCAACTGGATAAGCATCAGGGAGATCTTAAGGTCGATCTGACTGAACCAGAGAAGGCCTTTGACTGGATAAGCATCAGGAAAATCTTAGGGTCGATTTAACTGAACCGGACAAGGTCTTGAAATATCTTCAACTGGATAAGCATCAGGGAGATCTTAGGGTCGATCTGACTGAACCAGAGAAGGCCTTTGACTGGATAAGCATCAGGAAAATCTTAGGGTCGATTTAACTGAACCGGACAAGGTCTTGAAATATCTTCAACTGGATAAGCATCAGGGAGATCTTAGGGTCGATCCGACTGAACCAGAGAAGGCCTTTGACTGGATAAGCATCAGGAAAATCTTAGGGTCGATTTAACTGAACCGGACAAGGTCTTGAAATATCTTCAACTGGATAAGCATCAGGGAGATCTTAGGGTCGATCTGACTGAACCAGAGAAGGCCTTTGACTGGATAAGCATCAGGAAAATCTTAGGGTCGATTTAACTGAACCGGACAAGGTCTTGAAATATCTTCAACGGGATAAGCATCAGGGAGATCTTAGGGTCGATCTGCTTGAACCAGAGAAGGCCTTTGACTGGATAAGCATCAGGAAAATCTTAGGGTCGATTTAACTGAACCGGACAAGGTCTTGAAATATCTTCAACTGGATAAGCATCAGGGAGATCTTAGGGTCGATCTGACTGAACCAGAGAAGGCCTTTGACTGGATAAGCATCAGGAAAATCTTAGGGTCGATTTAACTGAACCGGACAAGGTCTTGAAATATCTTCAACTGGATAAGCATCAGGGAGATCTTAGGGTCGATCTGACTGAACCAGAGAAGGCCTTTGACTGGATAAGCATCAGGAAAATCTTAGGGTCGATTTAACTGAACCGGACAAGGTCTTGAAATATCTTCAACTGGATAAGCATCAGGGAGATCTTAGGGTCGATCTGACTGAACCAGAGAAGGCCTTTGACTGGATAAGCATCAGGAAAATCTTAGGGTCGATTTAACTGAACCAGGCTAGGTCTTGAAAGATGATTGAGAATTTAGCTGATTCTTTCCTGAAAGGTAAAGGTCAGACATATGCAATGCATGATATGGATTAAGCAATGATGTTCTAAATATAAATGAGACTTGTATGATATGATGTGTCTATGCATGTTATAATGATGTATGTGATGTTTTATGTATGTTTTTGTATAGGAAAGTAAATCCTTGACGGGTGCCGGGAAGTCATATCCTGGGCTGATGTTGAAGAATAGATTTTGCTTCCGCTGGGGATGATAACTGCAAGAATACCGGTAGGAGAAGATGACTCCGTTGCGGAATAAACTTGGCAAATGGAAGATTCTGCAGGGAGAAAAGATACTCTAGCGACCATGCTGGGAAGCAATACTCTGTGGGAAGAGGGATGCCTTGCTGAGTGTAGATAATAATTTGCTGGGGATACCCTTGTTGTATTGGAAGTATTACTGGACTTCGCTGGGGATAAGAAGACTGCGTTCACGGCGATCTTTCCGTGGCTTTTGGCTGAGGATAACCCAGTTATATCCTGTTAAGGAAATAACTCTTTGAATAAAGCCGGGCGACGCGTTCGTGCTCCGTGAGGATAAGCTTCCAGAATCTACTGGGGATAAGCTTACTGCTTGGGGAGATGGATTCCGACCTTCCTGGGGAACTGGATTGGACTTTCCTGGGGGAGATTTTGAACTGTAATTTTGTAAGTTAAAAGGGGGAACCTATGTAGGGTTGCCTGCTGATGAGCTCGTGTAAAACCGTATCTAAAATGGAGAAGGAACCTGGGTAGGGTTACTTTGATGATGAGTTCGTATAAAACTTCGTTCTTGGAAAGGGAGAACCTGTGTAGGGTTTCTGGGTGACGAGTCCATGTAAAACTGCATCTTGAAGAGAGGGAACCGGTGTAGGGTTGCTTGGTGAGGTAAGTTCATGTAAAACTTCTTGATGAACCGGGGTGAGGTTATCTTGAGCTAAATCCATGTAAGATTTCTGGGGGGAACCGGGGTTAGGTTACTTGGATAAGTTCGTGTAAAACTTCTTGATGAACCGGGGTAAGGTTATCTTGAGATAGGTCCTTGTGAGACTTCTGGAGGAACCGGGGTTAGGTTACCTGGATAAGTTCGTGTAAAAACTTCTTGATGAACCGGGGTGAGGTTATCTTGAGCTAAATCCATGTAAGATTTCTAGAGGAACCGGGGTTAGGTTACTTGGATAAGTTTGTGTAAAAACTTCTTGATGAACCGGGGTTAGGTCATCTTGAGATAGGTCCATGTAAGACTTCTGGAGGAACCGGGGTTAGGTTACTTGGATAAGTTTGTGTAAAAACTTCTGGAGGAACCGGGGTTAGGTTACTTGGATAAGTTTGTGTAAAAACTTCTGGAGGAACCGGGGTTAGGTCACTTGGATAAGTTTGTGTAAAAACTTCTGGAGGAACCGGGGTTAGGTTACTTGGATAAGTTCGTGTAAAAACTTCTTGATGAACCGGGGTTAGGTCATCTTGGATAAGTTTGTGTAAAAACTTCTTGATGAAACGGGGTTAGGTCATCTTGAGATAGGTCCATGTGAGACTTCTGGAGGAACCGGGGTTAGGTTACTTGGATAAGTTTGTGTAAAAACTTCTTGATGAACCGGGGTAAGGTTACTTGTGGGATAAGTTCGTGTAAAACTTCTTCTGAAAATTGAGAAGGAACCGGTGTAGGGTTGCATGATTTTGATTAAGTGGATGATTGTCCTGTTTGGTCTCGGATGTTAACCCACGATCTGGAATTTGTAAAGGTAGATGGTAATCATCCTTATGTTGATCTTTCCTTTGTACTTTGGTTGACAGAGCAATTGGATCGCCTGGATAACTCATTATTGCCCCTGCTTCGGAGGTGAGGGAAGAGGATACCTGTGGGGGGTAATTTGACAAATCTTCGGGTAGACAAGTGATGAGATACCGGAACATAGTCGTACGCCTTGATCCCTAACTTTTGCCTGGACCGCCCTTTCGGGTTTTCAGTCCACCGGGATACCCATTTTTGCCCAAGCCGCCTTTTCAGGTTTTCGACTTGCCGGGTGTACAGATTTTTTTCGTTTCATCCCTTATTTTGCCCGAACCCTTTTGGTTCGCCGAGAAGCCCTTATTTTTGCCTAGGTGTGTCAACCTAGCGTGTCTTTTGTTCATGCGTAGTATCTTTTCGACTATGTCCATGCTCTCAGAATGTAGGGAGTTGCCCCTGTTGGAAATATTTTGCTATGCCCCAGATAATGGGCAATACTCCTACTGTGCCCCTTGATATGGAGGTACTTTTGTTCACAAGGTGTTCATCGTGCGAGTTTCCCTGCTGTTCAAACAAATAGTCATATGCAAACAAGGTTATTTTAAGAATGCAAAAGCCTATGTCTGTCTTGAATTTTGAAAATGCATTTTTTGTAATACAGTGCGGTGTCAACTCAAGATTTTACAGCAAACCTTCAGGAGTCAGGATACCTTTGTAACAGTATGCTTTCGAACTAACCCGTGCTTCAGCTAGGACTTTTAAGGGTTATATCGTGGCTTGGTTCACGGTTTAAGAAACAAAGGATAAAGGCTCAAATTATTTGTACCCACCCGCTCTTCGTGATGTTCTCCAAACCTAAACTCAGTTGATCATACGTTAGACCTTGTTTGAGTCTTTGCTCTGATTTTCCAGTGATGGTCCAGATATTGATGATTTATTCTGGAGAGGCGGTCATTCCTTTTTTTGTTGAGGGTTTGTAGGACCTCTTTCTTTTTTTATTTTTGTTATCCCTTTCTTTTTTGCCTGAACTGTTTCCTTTTTGGAATTACAGTCAGCGGGATGCCCCAGTTTTGTAAGTCTCCTTCATGGGTTTTGACTTAATGGGTTTTTTTATTTTTTGCGATAATGACTGCCTTTCTTTATTGATTATTCGGAACCATCACTGTCTTCTTTTTCGTAAGGATTTCTTTGGTGCCATTCGTTATGCACTTGGATCAACTGAGAGACTACCCTGCCCCAGGTTATGATTAAGGGTTTTGATTTTCGAAAATAAAAACTCCTACTTCTTTGGCTCAGAGGGGTTGACGAGGGATTATCTTCCTTATTACTCCAGTGTTTAGGAATTGAAACAATGCCTGTACCTCATCAGCGGGGTCTGTTCAAAAGCATACTGTAAAGATCGTGGTACTGTTTTCGTCATCCTCCCTCAAGAGGCTTAGCATTATTAACCAAGAGTTGATCATCAGAAAAAATATGAAAATAATTTGCATTTAGTGAATACGAATATATTGATTCAAAATAGACATAAGCGATGCATTAATGGAATAACAGTGTTTAACATGAATAAATGTTTGAACAAAAGGAAATTGCAACTTGAACATTCGAATGAACAAAAATTTCTCAATCCTAGCCATGATTTGGCAAGGGAGCAGTGATTATGTTTGGAGTCTCAGGTACTTCAAATTGAATCTCTCCAGCGTCAATCATGTCTTGAATCTTGTTTTTGAGAGGCCAGCAGTTGTCCGTAGTATGCCCCGGGCTATCAGAATGGTATGCGCACCTATCGTTGGGATGATAGTTAGGAGCAGAAGTGTTTGGATTCCGGAGAGGAGCCCTTAAGGTGATCAGCCCTGCCTTCAACATTTGTTGCAGTGCTTGATCCAGCGACATGTTGATTTTGGTGTACTGCCTTTTAGGCTTGTCTGGTTTGCTCTGATCAGCCCGTTGTTCTGGGCGAGGTCGTTGTTGGACCTGTGAAGTAATAGCAGCTTGGAGAGGCCCAAACCTTTGACTTCTTGGAAGTTGATTAATGACTGGGTCCCTGACTTGGGCTCGTTGCTTCATATCTAGATGAAGCTGGCTGACCATGGCTCTCAGCTCTCCTTGCTCCTGAGATAAACCTTGAATGAGGGCCCTTTGCCCCAGCATCTGGGTTTTCAGCGTGTCTACCTCAGCCTGTAGACGTTTCAGCTGTTCGTCCTTGTCATCTTCAGGACTCTTTCTGATCAGATTCCCCACGAGGAGTGTCCTCAACTCTTCCTGCCCCTTGGATAGACCTAGGAAGATTTCCCTGAACTGAGTCTCTTGAGCGTGAAGGTCCTGGTTATCTTGTTGTGAGGCCATTTCTGAAATAAACAGCGAGAAAGGTAAGTGACCTGCAAAAGGGATACCTGTAATGCAATGATGTGTATGATATGCATGCGATGTTTTCAAGGACCTCGCGGGATAAACAAGAAAATTTGTTCGAATTTGGGTCTGGTAGCTTGATTGGAAGAGACTTCATATTTGTTGAGAGTCTTTCTTCCAAGGGTCAAAGGCTCACCATATCCAGTGGGTCATAGCCTCTGACAACTTTGGCTAGAGGAAAATAAATCCTCTTTGCCCCTTGCTAGATGTTTGATTCATCAGGACCTGTATCACAAGCCCTTGAGATCCTTGAAATGGGTTAGGATGTATGCAATGGGATGATGTTATGCTATGCATGGGGTAATGTAAGTAACCCTGTTATGAGTCCCAATTAAGGACTGCAAACCAAAACCTGCAAGAAACTCGGTAAAACCTGTTACGAGTCCTAGTTAAGGACTAAAACAAAAACCTGCAAGAAACTTAGTAAGCCTTGTTATGAGTCCTAGTTAAGGACTATGAACAAAACCTGCAGGAAATTTAGTAAACCCTGTTATGAGTCCTAGTTAAGGACTATAAACAAAACCTGCAAGAAGTTCAGATGTCAGATAACAAGCATGCGAGTAGTCAAGTACGAAGGCACACAAGTCACACAAGACAAGCCCTTAGGGTTTAAGGCCAGCATGGGGTCTGGGTAGTACCCTCTTGAAGTTGGTGGGTTCAACCTGTCCTATCAAAGTTGTTAGAACAATGTTTGAATTTAGTACCCTATATTTGAGTTTTGATGATAACAAAGTGAAAAGATATAGTATTTATATGTTTCATGTTTGAACTATATGCTGCCTAAAATTACTATGCTCTGACTTGCAGATATGCTGATTAAAATAAGCAAGATCACTTCTTCAGCATCAGAATTTGATTTCATACACCAGCATCAGAAGTTGCTGAATCAGAACGTCAAGATCAGATGATCAACTCACGTACATGCTGAAGCTTGATGAACAGAACTGCGCGTAAACACTCTGATACAGAAACACAATAGTTCATCAGCAGCGAAGCAGAATCAGAATGAGCCAAGCCAGAACGTGCATTGAAGAAGCAACGGTACTGTGCATTGAAAGCTAATCAATACCAACGGCCTCATTCTAGACAAGATCTGCTCAAAAAGGAAAGCTTGTTATTAGCATTGAATCAAGAATATTGCATTCAACGTTCATCTTCTCAAATGCTATATAAACAAGGCTTCGAAGATTATAATGGCTAATGCTCTCCAAATCTCTACACGCACAAAGCTGAACCATTATCTTCATTCTACCAGTTTTGCTAAACCCCAAACTCTGATACTCCATTAGTGTTTAGCAATCTAAGTTTCTAAGCTTCATTTGTGTATACATCACAGTTGTGATAAAGTTTTGTAGAAAACATTCACACGCATTGTTTTATACCTTTGTAAGAAAGTGTTGCCTTGACAAACCGGATTATGGTTTGAATCAAGAAGGCTTTAGCAGTTGTTAAAGCAGTCTGTAATATTCAGTTGAATATAGTGAATTAAGACCTCGTTGGAGAGAGGCGAAATCACCTTGACGGGTGGACTGGAGTAGTTTGAGATCAAACGAACCAGGATAAAAATATCTTGTCAATTGCTTTAAGATTTTAGTTTTACAATTCAACCCCCCCCCTTCTTGTGTTTTTCACCCCTTCAATTGGCATCAGAGCGCCTGGTTCTGAGCTAAAACACTTAACCGTGTCAGTACAAGATCCAGCGTCAGAAAAACACAATGGCAGGAAACAACTCTCATTTCAGCAATGACAACAATGAGGACAGAGACAGATTCAGCGGCAAACCTCCAGTTTTTGATGGAGAAAACTTTGATTACTGGAAAGACAGAATTGAAAGCTTCTTTCTAGCACATGATGCTGATCTGTGGGATATGGTGACAGATGGATACACGCACCCTGTGAATGCAACTAGTCAGAAGATTGATAGAAAATCAATGACTGATCAATAAAAGCGTGACTTCAAGAATCACCATAAGGCCAGAACCATCCTCCTCAGTGCCATCTCCTATACTGAGTATGAAAAGATCTCCAACAGAGATACAGCTAAGAACATATTTGATTCTCTCAGAATGACGCATGAGGGCAACGTTCAAGTCAAAGAAACAAAAGCTCTGGCGCTCATTCAGAAGTATGAGGCGTTCAAAATGGAAGAATCTGAATCCATTGAAGCTATGTTCTCTAGATTCCAGATTCTGGTAGCTGGTCTCAAAGTTCTGGACAAAGGATACTCTACTGCTGACCATGTCAAGAAGATAATCAGAAGTTTACCCAAGCAGTGGAGGCCTATGGTTACTGCTCTGAAGCTGGCGAAAGATCTCAACAAAATCACTCTGGAGGAACTTATAAGCTCCCTCAGAAGTCATGAGATAGAGCTAGAAGCTGACGAGCCTCAGAAGCAAGGTAAGCCTTTAGCTTTAAAATCTAACAGAAAATCTGAGTCTAAAGTTTTGCAGGCAGTTGAAGAAACATCTGATGGATCCTCATCAGAAGAAGACGAACTTTCCCTTCTCTCCAGAAGAGTAAATCAACTGTGGAAGCAAAGACAAAGGAAGTTCAGGAATCCCAGAAGATCTGATCAGAACGAGTCTTCTTCCAGATTCAGAAGGACAGATTCTTCCTCTGGATACAGAAGATCTGAAGGCTCCTCCAGTAGCAAGAAGCCAAACACAAAAGACATAATCTGCTACGAGTGCAATGAGCAAGGACACTACAAGAGTGAGTGCCCAAAGCTTCAGAGGGAAAAGCCCAAAAAGAAGTTTGGAAGAGAGAAGAAGAAAAGTCTCATGGCCACATGGGATGACTCTGACTCGTCTGAAGCTGACTCAGAATCAGATGATGAAAGGGCAAACATAGCGCTCATGGCTAACATTCCAGATGATAGTGAAGCTTCTGAATCAGACTCAGAATCAGACACAGAAGAGGTATTCCCTAACTTCGCTGTTAATTTTACAAAGGCTGAACTTGCTGAAAGCCTTAATGAAATTCTGGAACGTTATCAGCAGATTAGAGCTAAATTCTGAGACCTGAAAAGGAATCTTGAATCTGACTCTAATAAGTCTGAGAGTCTCAAATTGGAAAACTCTGAGCTGAGAGATAAAATTTCAAAATTAGAAAACTCTTTACAAAACTCTCAGAAGGAACCAATTTCTGAAACTCCCAGCAACGCTGATGAGATCATCAAGGAGTATGATCACAGTTTCCAGAAGTTCCTTGCTAAAAGCATAGATAGAAGCAGAATGGCTTCAATGATCTATGGAGTTAGCAGAAACGGCAGGAAAGGAATAGGATACCTAGGTAAGGTTCCTACACCTAAGAATGTCATGGATTTAACCATTAAACACACTCCTTTAAATTCACACTTTGTGTATGGTCACACACATGACATCAAATATACTAGCAGTAAGCACTCTGTGAAACCAAAATTCAACCAGAGTTTTGGTAAAACTAACAAATCAGGACCCAAGAAGATCTGGGTACCTAAGGATAAAATAATACATGTTGCAGATATCTTTAGCAGCAAGTCAGAAACACCAGTCATGGTACCTGGACTCTGGCTGCTCACGACACATGACGGGAAGAAGGCATATGTTCCAAAGCCTGGAACTTAAGCCTGGAGGCCACGTTGGCTTTGGAGGCAATCAGAGGGGAAAGATAATTGGCTCTGGAACTGTAGGTAATGGAAATCTTCCCTCTATTAATAATGTTCTGCTAGTAGATGGATTGATGCATAATCTGTTATCCATAAGTCAATTAAGTGATAACGGTTATGATATAATCTTTAATCAAAAATCATGTAAAGCTGTTAGTCAGAAAGATGGGACTATCCTGTTTAATGGTAAGAGGAAAAACAACATTTACAAAATCAAACTTTCTGAACTAAAGAGTCAGAATGTAAAATGTCTTCTGTCTGTTAACAACGAGCAGTGGATCTGGCATAGAAGATTGGGGCATGTTAGTATGAGAAGAATATCTCAGATTAACAAACTCAATCTGGTCAGAGGACTTCCAAATTTGAAGTTCAATTCAGATGCTCTGTGTGAAGCATGTCAGAAAGGCAAATTTGCAAAACCTTCTTTTAAATCCAAAAATGTTGTTTCCACCTCTAAGCCATTAGAACTTCTGCACATTGACTTATTTGGACCAGTTAAAACTGCTTCAGTCAGTGGTAAGAAGTATGGGTTAGTAATCGTAGATGACTATAGCAGATGGACATGGGTAAAGTTCTTAAGACACAAGGACGAGTCACACTCTGTGTTTGTTACCTTCTGTAACCAAGTTCAGAATGAAAAAGATCTTAGAATCGTTAAAGTCAGAAGTGATCATGGTGGAGAATTTGAAAATAAAGATTTTGAGTCATTCTTTAATGACAAAGGCATTCTGCATGATTTCTCTTGTCCTAGAACTCCCCAACAAAATGGAGTTGTAGAACGAAAGAACAGAACATTGCAAGAAATGGCCAGAACCATGATCAATGAGACAAACGTTGCTAAGACTTTCTGGGCAGAGGCAATAAACACAGCGTGCTACATTCAGAATAGAATCTCAATAAGACCTATTCTGGAAAAGACTCCATATGAATTGTGGAAGAACAGAAAGCCCAACATTTCGTATTTTCATCCATTTGGATGTACTTGCTTTATATTGAATACAAAGAATTATTTGAACAAGTTTGATTCTAAGGCACAGAAGTGTATTATGTTAGGATACTCTGAACGCTCAAGAGGGTACAGAGTATACAATACAGAAACACAGATTGTGGAAGAATCAATCAGTGTTCGTTTTGATGACAAGCTTGACTCTGAAAAGTCAAAGCAGAATGAAAATCTTGCAGGTATAGAAATTGAATTTGCAGGTTCTGAAGACAAGTCATCAGAAGCTCTCAACACAGACATTCCTTCAACGTCTGAAAGGAGCAATGCTAGAAATCCTACAACTGCTGCTGATCAACCTCAGAAGAGATTACCCAGAAGCAGTTTGGATCACCCAGAAGAGACTATCCTAGGAAGAAAGGAAGATCCAATCAGAACAAGAGCAAGCTTCAGAAACTCTGAAGAAACTCTTATGGGACTTGTGTCTCTGATTGAACCTTCTTCTATTGATGAAGCACTTCTGGATAATGACTGGATTCTGGCAATGCAAGACGAGCTGAATCAATTCACCAGAAACGACGTATGGGATCTCGTTCCCAGACCAAAAGGATTCAACGTCATTGGAACAAGATGGGTGTTCAGAAACAAGCTTAATGAGCAAGGTGAAGTCATCAGAAACAAGGCACGACTGGTTGCACAAGGTTATAGTCAGCAAGAGGGGATAGACTATACAGAAACCTTTGCCCCAGTCGCCAGGTTAGAATCTATCAGACTTTTAATCTCATTTGCTGTTAATAGAGGCATCACTCTGTATCAGATGGATGTCAAAAGTGCATTCTTAAATGGTTATATAGAAGAAGAAGTTTATGTTCACCAACCCCCAGGTTTTGAAAATACAAAACATCCAGAACATGTTTTCAAACTGAAAAAGTCACTGTATGGTCTGAAACAAGCTCCCAGAGCTTGGTATGAAAGGCTAAGTAACTTTCTGCTTGAAAATGAATTGACCAGAGGGAAAGTGGACACTACTCTATTCTGTAAAACAGTTAAGAGTGACATTTTAGTCTGTCAAATTTATGTTGATGATATTATTTTTGGTTCTACTAATCCTTCTCTTGGAAGAAAATTTGCTAAGTGTATGCAGGCAGAATTTGAGATGAGCCTCATGGGGGAACTGAAATTCTTTCTAGGAATTCAGATCAATCAAACTCCAGAAGGAACTTACATTCATCAGAGCAAATACATCAGAGATCTTCTGAAGAAATTTGACCTCTCAGAATTTAAGCCATCAAAGATTCCAATGCATCCCACGTGCATTCTGGAAAGAGAAGAGGTAAGCAAAAGTGTAGAACAGAAAGTCTACAGAGGTATGATTGGTTCTCTCCTCTATCTGACTGCTTCAAGACCTGATATCTTATTCAGCGTATGTATTTGTGCTAGATTCCAATCAGATCCTAGAGAATCTCACTTAACAGCTGTTAAGCGAATTTTCAAGTATCTGAAAGGTACTACTAATCTGGATTTGTTTTATAGAAAATCTAGTGATTACAGCTTAGTAGGCTACTGTGATGCTGATTTTGCTGGAGACAGAGTGGAACGTAAAAGTACTTCTGGAAGCTGCCAAATTCTGGGAGAAAATATGATCTCTTGGTCCAGCAAAAGGCAATCAACAATTGCTCTGTCAACAGCAGAAGCTGAGTACATAGCAGCAGCAGGATGTAGCACACAAATGCTCTGGATGAAAAGTCAGCTTGAAGACTTCCAGTTTTTTGAGAGTAACATTCCTATTCTTTGTGATAATACCTCTGCTATTTGCTTAAGTAAGAATCCTATTTTACATTCTAGAGCTAAGCATATAGAAATTAAGCATCATTTCATTAGGGACTATATTCAGAAAGGTATTTTGAACTTGAAATTTATAGATACAGACCATCAATGGGCTGATATCTTTACTAAACCCCTTTCAGAAGATAGGTTCAATTTCATTCTGAAACATCTCAGCATGAAAGTATGCCCAGAATGAAAATGTTTTAATTTCATATATTTATCTTCAGAATGTAATTATATTACTGTGAACTTCTGATCAATCTTCTTTCAGAAAGATAGAACATGCAGATTGTATCAGATGCAAGTCTAAAGATCTGAGAGTCTAATCTCAAAGACAGACGTGCTGATCACTACATCAAACAAGTGTCATCCAATCATCAGCAAATCTCTGAAGCAGAACGCGTGCACGCTTCTGAGAAGGCAAAGCGCTGATTGGGTGCATTGAGACACATGTCTGGTAACCGTTTTTAAGTATCTTTCTCAAATCCCCCAAAATCAGCAAGCATTTAATGAAAAGTAATCACGCTTGTTAAATGGCAATCATTATTTTTTTTCTCTCTCTTAAAAACATTTAATTTTTCAAAATAATTTTTTGAAAAACTCTATTTAAGCACATTAATCCTTCATTCTTATTCTTTACGCTTTCTCATAATCATTCAAGTATTTTCTGCATATTTCTGAGTTTATCTCCTACAAACCTTTTTCTCTCAAATCATTCTCAAAGCTTTTTTAGTGAGAACAATGGCATCCTCCAGCATTTCTACAGGCAATCAGAAGAAAGAAACTTCTGAGCAATATCAGGTGCCCCTCAGAACTCTTCTCACACCGGTAAAGAATCTTGAAGTTCTCTCTGAGTTAATCATCGACTTTGAAAGCTTGAAGGAAAATGGATTTGACCTAACTGAAGAAAGTAGGGCTCAAAAGTGGGAGAGGTATTTCGATAGGTTGGTTGGACCAACATTCCCAGCGCTTGTCAAGGAATTTTGGATTCACGCCAAGATTTCTAAACATCTAGTCATCTCTTCTGTCATGGGAAAGAAGATAGTGATTTCTGAAGATCTCATTGCAAAAATCGGTCAAAGTGGTGGTGGAGTCCGTTGTGTGGACATGGCTGATAGATGCCCTGATGTAGGTGTGGTAGCCAACAGAATTTTCACTCTTGGAATGCCCAGCAGCAAAATTAAGGATCTGAAGGATCACTGCAGAGTATGGGCTAAGATTGTTCTTGGATGCTTCAATCACAGGAAACCAACAAGTTCTCCTGATTATATAAACGTGGATCAGCAATTTCTGATCTACTTTATTGATCAGAGGGTAAAGATCAATCTGGCACACTTCCTGTTCAACCATCTCAAGACCAGTGTCAAAGAAACAAGAGAAGAAGAAAGGACCAAAAGGGACTGGATACCGTTTGGAAGGCTCATATCAGATATTCTGACAGAGAATAAGCTGATAGAGTATCTGAGCGAAGCTCAAGTGCTGAGCACTATTGAACCAACTGTTGGAAAACCGCTGAACGCTAAGAACCTGAAAAAGATGAAGCTGATAGAAAATATTAAGAAGGAACCCAGAGTTACTTCAACTGCTGATATCTCCAGCAGAAGAGTGCCTCTGAGTGATTTCCCAAAATTTTCTGAAATGGAATCCAAACCTGATATGTTTCTCAAGTATCCAGATTCATACAAGGAAGAAGATACAGTTTCAAAGCTGAAGATCAAAGATCTGAGTCAACCCCAACCTGAAGTGACTCAGAAGAAGACAAAGAAGAGGAAAGCGCCAACAGAAGGATCATCTCATCAGACTCCAAAGAAAAGAGGTATTTCATCTGCTGCCCCTGTTTTAATTTCATCTACTATTCCAACATCTGCTGCCCCTTCTCAAACCTCTCACAGAATATCCATTCCAATCCCTACTATTGATGAAACCATACCAGAAGACCCTTCTGAGGCCTTACTACTCAGAAGACCCAGAACTAAAATTCCCAAACAACCAACTGTTTCAACAACACCAGCACTTGATCGAGTGCTAGCTGATATTGAGCGTGAACATGTTTCTGCTCAACCAAATTCTGAACCACCAAATATTCCTCCTCCACAACCAGAACAACAACCTGAACCAGAACCACAACCAGAACCAGAACCACAACAACAACAACCACTCACAGAAGAACCTCTGATCCCTGAGCAATCAGAGATTCCACCTCCTCAACCAGAAAATAATCCACCTTCACCACAAACAGAGTTTCACCGCTATGAAACCCCTTCTCCTCATCATTCTGACCCTCACTCACCTCAACCTTCACCGTTGGCAATCCAGTTGCCATGTGGAACCACTATCGTCAGGCCCCAGTTGCCATCCTCATTAGAATCGACACCTCCAAAAACTCCTACCACTCCAATTGAAATATCTGACTCTGATACCCCTCCTCCAAAACAAACAGCATCTCAGCAAACCTCTGAAAACCAATCCTCTGAAAACCCCAGCAGGATCTTCATTGACTTAACCAGTCTTGAACGTCTTGCTGATCTAAGACACAAAATTGCTATCCCAAAACCAAAGCAACCAGATGTTGGCTCTGGTATTTTGAATTTTGAAACAGGTGTGCTGCAATGGATTGCTTCTTTGAAGCAAGTCTGTCCTGGGATGATTGACCCAGCTGCTTCTGATCAGCTCTGGTCACAGTTCAGACTATGGGTACGTGCTGAAGCCCTCAAGCTGCAGGACGTCAACTATGAGCAGGCTCAACAGAACTTCAGCAAGCTGCTGAAGGAAGTTGAAAGTCAGCTGCCTCAAGAAGTTGTGCTTCCTCTGGACAGTGAACCTTGGTTGGAGAAACAGCAAGCTGCACAGGTGCAACCATCAGAAGAAGACAAGACCATTCAGGCTGAAAGTCAAGCAGAAGATGTCGCTGAAAGTTCTGAGAAGCCTCCTCCTTCTGATGCTTCTCAAGCTGCTTTGGACAGGCAGGCTCTGGAAGAACTAAGGCTGAATGACTTGCGTCTCCAGCAGCGGATGGACGACAATGATCAGAAGATGAAAGCAAGAATGGATGTACAGGACAACAAGATTGACACTGTTGTCACCATGGTTCAGAAGCAAAATGAAACTTCTGAAAAGATTCAAGCAATGCTGGAAAGCCTGTTCTCACGCATGCCCCCTCAACCTTAAATCTTTTTCATGCATAACTTTTTCATGCTTTCTTCATTTTCTGATGTACTGTTTTGACTATGTTTTGTAATGTTCTTTTGCTCTGATTATGAACTATTTTAATATAATTTGTTTTTCTGATCTAAATTTGTTTTAGCACATCACCAACACTTTTTGATTGCTGACAAAAAGGGGGAGAACAAGAATGATATTTAAAATCAATAACGGCTAACTAGACAGAAATTCTCAAACATTCTAACTCTATTACTTGAAATGTTTTTCCGTCTTGTTTAAAGTCTACAGGCACAAGGAAGCTCCTGAACACTATGAAGACTAGAAGCTCTGATCAAAATGTAGAAGCTCATGTTGCTCTGATCAAATATGAAGTTCTGATCGACCAAATACTCTGATCCAAAGCAAAGCTCTGACAGGAAAAGCTCTGAAGCTCTGCTCTCTGATAAGTCAAAGACTCTTATAATCTGATGTTCAAAGAAAGAAAAAGATCTGATCCTGAAGAACACGTATATCAAAGGGAAGTAACAAACTCAGGGGGAGTATCTCTTAACTCTGATTTCTCCTTACTTCTTAACTCTGAAACATTTCCCAGATACCTTTTCACGTTATTTTTCATTTAAAATATCTAGTTTTTGTCATCATCAAAAAGGGGGAGATTGTTAGAACAATGTTTGAATCTAGTACCCTATATTTGAGTTTTGATGATAACAAAGTGAAAAGATATAGTATTTATATGTTTCATGTTTGAACTATATGCTGCCTAAAATTACTATGCTCTGACTTGCAGATATGCTGATTAAAATAAGCAAGATCACTTCTTCAGCATCAGAATTTGATTTCATACACCAGCATCAGAAGTTGCTGAATCAGAACGTCAAGATCAGATGATCAACTCACGTACATGCTGAAGCTTGATGAACAGAACTGCGCGTAAACACTCTGATACAGAAACACAATAGTTCATCAGCAGCGAAGCAGAATCAGAATGAGCCAAGCCAGAACGTGCATTGAAGAAGCAACGGTACTGTGCATTGAAAGCTAATCAATACCAACGGCCTCATTCTAGACAAGATCTGCTCAAAAAGGAAAGCTTGTTATTAGCATTGAATCAAGAATATTGCATTCAACGTTCATCTTCTCAAATGCTATATAAACAAGGCTTCGAAGATTATAATGGCTAATGCTCTCCAAATCTCTACACGCACAAAGCTGAACCATTATCTTCATTCTACCAGTTTTGCTAAACCCCAAACTCTGATACTCCATTAGTGTTTAGCAATCTAAGTTTCTAAGCTTCATTTGTGTATACATCACAGTTGTGATAAAGTTTTGTAGAAAACATTCACACACATTGTTTTATACCTTTGTAAGAAAGTGTTGCCTTGACAAACCGGATTGTGGTTTGAATCAAGAAGGCTTTAGCAGTTGTTAAAGCAGTCTGTAATATTCAGTTGAATATAGTGAATTAAGACCTCGTTGGAGAGAGGCGAAATCACCTTGACGGGTGGACTGGAGTAGTTTGAGATCAAACGAACCAGGATAAAAATATCTTGTCAATTGCTTTAAGATTTCAGTTTTACAATTCAACCCCCCCCCCCCCCCCCCCCTTCTTGTGTTTTTCACCCCTTCAAAAGTAACCGGGTTCTAAGGATCTCAATATCACGGGATTGCTTTCATTGTTCATCGTTTCGATTTAGCCACTGAACTGGCGACCGAAATATTCCAGGAAAGCAACCCTCAATTGAGTGTAGTATCGAGTATCAACCAACCTCGGACTGCACCAAAGTCAGTTATCTCACTACCCTAAAGAGGCCAAGATAGTTCAATTAAGGTTCCTAAGGTCTGTTGATGCTTCACGACACCACGCGGAGGCCCCGTACTCTCCTTGACTGAACTCAAGGGTTACCGGTACACACCAAAGTGCCACATCAACGTAGCAGACTGTTTCAACCATGTCGGTATACCCCGCACAGTTCCCTCACAGCCTTGTTGCTACTTTCTAAGAAAGGTATCCCCCAGATCCGGGTTAGGATCTATAGAACTCCCAAGCAACCCACAATAATAAAGCAAGCAAAGAAGACAATTGAAAACATAGTTATGACCTAGCCCTAAGGTACACCCCACTTTAAGTTTAGTCCCCAGCAGAGTCGCCAGTTCTGTGATCGGTGGATCTGGAACTGACTGTTTGACGCTGGTTCGCGAAATGTCGCGGTAAGCAAGAGTCGCCACCGTCTTTTATTTTCTCCAAATGGAAAGGACAAAATCACAGAAAAATTCCTTAAAGAGATTGCTCTCGGTTCGGGAGGTAGGTTATAGAAAAGGAAGGTGTTAGCACCCTTTCTATCCATGGTTATCCATGGGCTCTTAGATACTTGCTCAATGGGTTTTCAAAAATGGTTTGTTTGCTTTTCAATGTGGGTTTTAAAAAGTTTCTTTGAAAATTTCAGTTCGACTCTTGTATCGGTCCTCAAGAGTGTTTGAAAAATTGCTTTCGAAAGCTTTTTGAAAAGGTGTCGGTGTGAAAAGTATGTTTGAATTTTTGTTTTGAAATTTAGAGCAAGTATCTACGAGAACCTACCTACCCTAAGGAATTCGTCTGTGTAAATGTCCTTTAAAGTAGTGCATCCCACCATTGAGAGGTAGGTAGCACCACCGTTGGAGGTGTTCGGGTCAATTCGAGGTTCGGGACATGGTGATCACCAGAGCAATGGGAAGACACCTTAGAAGCTACCCTCATGCCAGGTTCCCGGATCATGAGGACTTACTAAGACATCCTCTACTCGACGATCACCTTTCGAGGCAAGGCAATAGTGAGGCGTACCCTAGGGGTGGTGTGTGAATTGTGTGTCATGTTCATTTATTTTTGTCTTTTGTCATACCATGGGTGATCTACGCGTTTGTCTTTATTTATTGTCATTCATTCTTGCATGCATTTGTTAACAGTTAAAAATTTGCGAGAAAAAGTAAATCTAAAGCTATTACAAATGGCGCGGGTCCACATCGCCAAAATTAACCAGGACCCGATTTGACGGAAAATAAAGAAAGTAAAAGTGCGAGAAGTAATATTTACAAGGCTTCGGGAGAGGTACATAATTATTTAAGCGAAATAAAGTAAATATGCGAAATTAAACAAAATTAAGAACGTGGGCGTTGGACCCTTTTGCAAAAATTAAAATTAATAAGGAATTAAAATTAAAAGAAAGCAAGAATTTGTTTTTTGATTTTTTTGGTATTTTTATGTTTTTAAGATTTAATGAAAAAGAGAATTAATTAAAATTAAAATAAAAGGCAAACCCTAATTTTAGTTATTTTTTAATTTATTAAGAAATATTGAAATTTGACCTAATTAAAACCTAAGTTATTTTCATGCAAATTTGATTATAAAAATAAATAAAATAAATAAATATTATCATAAGAAAGAAAAATTAAAAAAAGAATGAAACATTAATTAAACCTATTTCTACATTTTTTAGATTTTTTATGAAAAGAATTAATATTGCGAACCCTAATTTAAACTAAATTTATTTATATGCATTTATTTATGAAAATATTAGAAATAAAAATTATTTATTACATTTTTTATCTTTTCTGATTTTTAGGCATTTTTTGTATTTTGTAAAAATAATTAATTAATTTAAAACAATAAAGAAAATAATACAATTGAAAAAAATAAAATATAAGAAAAAGATAGAAAATTGCAAACCAGGGGGGGTTCAGTCCCAAATTAGGAGGTTAAGTCCAAGCAATTCTGGCCCAATAGCATTCAGGTCCATTGACTTTTTTGAGTAGCGTGTTAGCACTTTGACCAGGGTTTATGGTGCTCATCAATTTTGCACCCTTGGATTGCTTCTGATGGACGCGTGGATGGATAGATGATGAAGGAATATGATGCTCTTAGTATGGTGCATGCATGTGATAACGGATTGAAAAATAATATTGAAAGAACATAGACCTGGGGTTCGAACCCAGGTCACTAGCATCACCAATCAACACCTGTGCCACTGAGCCATATCAACGCGTTTGATATATAAATAACAAATAAACAATATAAAAGAAAAGCAAAAAGTTAGTGGATAGCGCGCGAAATATTCAAACAGACCAACCAGCTTATGCCACGACCTCGTCTTCCTCGCGTGGTTTTGTTTTTTTTCTGAAACAAGGACATTAAACAACGGTTTTCTATGTGTTGTGTTAGGCTGCTTTAGAGAAAATAGCGAATAGCGCTATAGGGTTCATAAATTGATCGCGAGGGTTCCCTTATGACCGTCAGAGCATCCTGAGTTGAATGGTCATGGTTTCGTGGGCTAATTTTTCCCCATTACAAAAGCCCTATTTTGAAGCTCTGTAAACCCTAAATATCAACAATGGTGAAATCAAGTATACAGCACAAAAACGCAATTGAATATGTTGGTTAGCATCAGTATATCATAATGAACATGAATCAATAAATAAAAAATGCAAAGGATGCGTGAATCATGATGCACGATTGTGGAATTTTCTTGATGCAGTTTCGGTTCAATATACCAGTTCTTGGAGTTTGAATGGATGATATGGATTGGAACACGTTCAGGAACCTTCAAGGAAGCTAATGGAATAGGTTTTGTGCTTTGAATCGACCTAAAAAGTGCTTTTCAGTTTTTGAGTTTTTAGAGAATTTTTCAAGTTTGCAATGGTGTATTCTGAGTAGCTGCGCCTCCAGCATGATTAGGGTTATGGTCAGGTATTTGTATGGAGTCTATTAGGTCACAAAAACTCAATCAAATATCTTGTAGTCATTGTTTTGGAAATTTGATTTTCTTAAGGATCTTTTCATATCTTTTTCCATGTGCATTTGATTCAAATCATATCCAATTGCTCCAATTCTTTCCTTATTTGGCTAGGCACGAAATATTGAGCATAAAACATGTATAAAAAGATTTGAAAACTTAGGTTAGTATTTTTCCTATATTTAATTTGATTTAAATGAATTAATATAAATAAAAATTCAAATAAATAAATAAAAAATGAGAAAATACTTCCCTTTGGGCCAAGTGGTCGTGCATATGCTTAGAATAATGAATCATGGAAGAAAAATGGGCCCATTAGCAATTTTAGGTCATTTGAAGTAGTGTTGACTTTTCAAAATATCCAAAAATTTCCCAACTTCCACAAGGTATAACTTGCTCAATTTTTAAGATTTTCTCATGTTCTTGGACATTTTGGAAAGGTCTTTGAGTCCTCTAACCAATGTCTTTGGTCCCATGTCATTTTTATTTACCAATCTCAAGTTATGGCCTTTGACTTAAAGTCTCTTTTTGTTGACTTTTGAAAATGACCTATAATGTTGAAATTGATAACTTTTTGTGAGAGCATTTCTTGGACTTGAAGTATGAATATGAGTTGTAGGAAATGTCCTTCTCTTCAAAATGAGCTTTGGATGGAATTTTTCTGATAATCCATGTGAAAGTTATGCCCTGGTCAATTTCAGTTGACTTTTTCAACTGTCCAAATAAGGAAACTTTTGCATCTTGATGATTTCTGAGCCAAACTTTGAGAATCATGATCAAGCATTGATAAAATGATGTTTGTGGCTTCAAAATGATATGTTGACCAAAAATTTGAACTTTTGACTGTCAAATGACCATTTTGCCCCTACAGTTGACTGTAGTGCAATTTAGGGTTTTGACTGTGCAATTTTGAGCTGAATGCCTTGAAACTTGATATGAGGATACTTGACCATATTTGTAGGCATATGAGACTTGATTGGGCCTTTGAAAACTTCATTTTCTTGATCAGAACTCAAACCCTAGTTTTGACTGTATGGGAGACCTTTGCACTGTGCAACCCTTGGGGAATTTTATGACTTGGCTTGGCAATTTCTTGGAGAATATGGGAGGGCAAATTTTGGGGTACAACACCTTACGCCAGTTAGGGTATGCCATGAGGAGTCCACCTAAAGACAGTGAAATAAAGGAATTTGTATACTGTAAAAGGGGAGATGATCCTGAAATGCTATAGAGGGGTGTGGCTGCTTGGACTAAAATTTTCAAAAAAGGGAAATACTTCTTTAGGCAGAAGGAGTTAGTAGCTTTCCGAACCTATATTGATTGGGTTGAAGAAATAGAAAGAACTCTCACGTTACCTTTTTTAAGGGAAGATCTATTATATCCACAACCTAGCAATCGACAAAGTGATGTGCCTAAAGAGATCTTCTATCAAGTGGAAATCGAAAATCAAGAGCTCTACATCGATAATCAAGCTAATGTAATGGAGTTGTATTTCCTAAGAGAAGAAAAGAAAGAGTTGGCTTGCAAACTTAAAGGGTATGAAGGAACAAGTACTTCCGGAATCAAAAAGGCCAAGAGAAGACCTGGAGTGGAGGAAGATGCTTCTGTTTCTACAGAAGATTACCAAAGAGCCCTTGAAGTTGCTGAGAAGAAACACCAAGAATGTGTAAATCTTCAAGTGTCTGATAGCAAGTACAAAGGAAAAGTTAAAGAGCTGGAAAAGTAACTCAGAAGTACCAGATTGGACAGGGATGCAAAGGAAGCACAGATGAGCCGAGTGATGGAAGAGAATGCAAGACTCTGAGCTCGGGTGGAAAAAATGGAAAAAGCATCACTGCCCATCCCGCTTCCAGAGTGCAATGAATGCGAAATGTTTCTTGAACAATGTCAGTATCTTGAGACTCATCTATACAAGAAAGATGTGGTGATTGAAGGATTTTTCCAAGGACGCGATCGCGAGAAAACAAAGGAGCTATTCAAAGAGACTAAGGAGTGGAGCACAAACTACTTCAGACAGGGAAGACCTTTGTTTTATGCAGAGATGGGGGATCCACCTCTTTGATTGTTGCTTTTCTTTGTATTGTATGATCAGTACCAGGATTGTTGGTTCGGATCTTTATCTTTTATGATACACCATGGCTTCCTTTGTATGAAATTGTTTAATTCAAGGTTTATTGTTATGACTGAAAAGTAGTTTTTGTCACTATATCCCCTTGTCTTTTTCCTATCTTTTTTATCATATTATTTGATGTTCTTAATGGTGGACAAAACTCTTGAATACCCTGAAGATGAAAAACATAACATTCATATCATACATCTCATGCATTATTGGTTTTTCTGGCCAGTATTCTTATCTCTTGGTTCTATTTTTCTTATCAGAATTCACGAAGACGGCTATTCATCGTTATTTAACCAGAAGTAATCTACCACACTAGATGGAACAAGTACATGCAGAGTTAGCTGAGATGAGGACTCAGATGGCCAACTAAATGGCCTAGTTCATGGAGGTAATCACTAATGTGAATAGAAGACAGGATGAGCTAAGGGCTCTTGTTGAAAACTCTCAGAGGAATTAGAATGAGAATGGAAATCAGGGGTTGTATGAAGACATCTCTATTGGACATGGGAATAATCATCAGGAGAACGTGCATGAGCAGTTTGGCCAATGTCCCTGCAATCCATTCCATCCTAACAATGGTCATTTTCCACCACCACCTGGATCTCATCTTCTCATTGGAGAAAAAGGGGGGAAATCAGAACCGAAGGAATCACCAGCTACCGGGGTTTGACTATGACAATAATGAAGACCAATACTTTTTGATTAACTTATAACCAGGCTTCCCTGTCGAGGACAAGAAGTATCGAATGCTCGAGGAGCGTTTGAGGCCTGTTGAAGAGCAAGGTGTCCTGGGAATGGATGTTAATGATTTAGGGCTGGTACTTGGAGTAAGAGTCCCTCAGAAGTTCAAACCTCATGTATTTGAAACGTATAATGGGCTCACTTGTCCAAGGACTCATGCAAAGACGTATTATCGCGAGATGTTAGTGCATACAGAAGAAGAAGGTGTTATAACTGGTTTTAAATTCATAGCCGCCACCCTTATTTTTTCCCTAAGGAAGGGAGTTTAAAGGAATAACCCTAAAGTTAGAGATTCTAGGTTTTTTGACTCGATTTTAGGCGAAGGGAAGGTGTTAGGCACCCCTTATCTACCTTGTGCATAAGGATACTGGGTTTAGAATTAATCTTTTAGGAAAAAGGGTTTTAATTATTATTACGGGAACTCACCATGATTTTAGTCGTATGCCTACGTATCCTCTTATGAGTAATCAGAGTCCCAATTCGTAATTCGCAGTTGGTTTTTGTTTTTTATAGATTACGAAGATATTTGAATTTCTCACATACTTAGTGTTGTACCCCAAAATTTCCCCTCTTGTTTTCTTCAATATATCTCCTCATGCTCCTAGGTTTTTCAAATGCTCAAGGCTACTCAAGGTTTGATCAGACAAATTCTCCTCCTAAGGAGTTGACCTACAACTAGGGTTTCACTTTTATCAAAGAAATTTGAGCTTATAATGCCTCAAGTGGATTTAATGGTTCCTCATATGTCGTAGGGAATGCTCATGCCAAATTCCAAGCCTTGCATCACAATATTCCTCAGTAAATTGCTCAAATAATTGAAACGTCAATTGTGGTCAACATACAATCAAACTTCAAAATTTTTGGTCAACATCAAGACTTTGATATCAAATTCATCATTTGAATAAGGGTTGATCATGATTCGTCAAGAAAACTCAAAATTCATCAAAAGTCAAAAGTTACCAAATTAGGGTTTTCTTAAGGAAAAGTCAACTAAACTCTGACCAAGCATAACTTTCACATGCTTCATTAGATTTTTCTCAACCAAAGTTCATTTTGAAGGAAATTCAATTCTCTATAACTTTGACTCTCTAAGCTCAATTCCAAAAATGCTTCATTTGAGAGATATTGACCAAAACATTACAGGTCATTTCAAAAGTCAACAAAAAGACACTTTTTGTCAAGGAAACTTACATCAATATAAATATTAAATTGAAAAAATGATTAACATAGAGATTTTAGAGGACATCTTGAGCTTTCCAAAAAGTCCAATATCACCTTCATATGATAAAAATTGAGATAGTTATGATTGGTGCAAGTTGGAGAATTTTGAGAAAATGCATTAAACCCAAATTGATCAAACTTGAATTTTTGGGCTAGTGGGTATATGTTTCAAGGTCCAAACGTGTATTAGGTCTCATAGTGAACCTCTGAACCTATTCATACACCCCTTTGATTTTTATTGCATTTATTTTATATTTTGTTCATTTAAATAAAATCAAGGCTTTCATACAAAGGTCCAAGCTGACTTCTTTTGACCTAGTTTTCTCCTACAAATGTCCTCATTCAGACAACAAGAGAATCACACAAAAACCATGCAAGAAGATCCTATACCAAAACTTCAAATTTTATCAAAACTAGGGCAAACTTCAAACCCTAGTTACAACCTCTCTCCAAGCAAGCCAATCATCCAAATCAATTCCAAAAGCATTATAAGGTAAGAATGGATCGATCTTGATGATCCAAAAGGCTTGGTATTCTCACACATGCATAATCGTTTACTATATTTGCATGAATTCATATTCTTGTTTTTTTTATCGGGCTTTAATCGAAACTAACATTACTAACATTCTTCTGAGATGTATTCGTGCAGGATATAACCATTGCACGAGTCCCATGGTGCTTGGATGAGGAATTTCCATGCTTGAAATGATTTATAATATTTGCTTCGTATCTCTTTTTACAGGAAGAATTAGTGAAAACCAAGGTCACCATTGGATTCAAGAGGGTTTATTTAGGGGGATAGGGTCCCTTTGGATCACTAATGCTCTTTATTTTGCAAGCTTGAGAAAACACCCAGCCCGAGAAGACGACTAGAGCTAGGGCTCCGACGCTTCTCCAGTCATTTTGTTTCAGTTTATATTATATACATTTTGGTTTGTTTAAGTTAATGGATGTATCACCACCCCAGTGGTAAAAATGCGCGTTAAGGCATTACTGCACTATGGCGTGGGTTCGATCCCTGCCTTTTGCAAAATTTCTTTGTTTTTTCATAATTTTTGCAGGTTTCATATGAATTGTAGCATGTTTGTTCTCTAGACACCAATGAACACATGGTGTAGTGGCAAGCCATGCTGTTGTGAAGCAAGAGGGAGTGGGTTCAACACCCACCCCTGGCATTTTTTCTATAGTTTCTAACCCTTTTTCTTATTTTTTAAAAATTATTTTCTAATTCTTTTAACTAACCCTAATCATTTTAATTAACCTAATGTTTTTTCTAACACTAATTGAATTAGGTTTTAGTTTTTTAATTAACCTTTTAATAATTTAATTAATTGACTTTTTTTAATTGTAAAATTAATTAGATTTTTAGGTTTTAATTGATTATCATCATAAATAATTTTTCTTCATAAAAAACCCTAACAAACATTCAAACCATTTTCCTTATTTTTTTTCTTATTTTTATTTTCCTAGAAAAAGTGTATACGACGCGTTCAACTGTAAGAGCATAGCTTTATTTTTTTCCGTGTTTTTCTATTATGTAACTACTTCTAGTATGTAATAGTTGTAGGTTTTCTTTTCTGCAATTCTATTATGTAACTGCCCCAAAGCTCTGTAATAGCCTAGATTTACATTTCTGCCTTTATATTTTGTGTAATTGCTAGTAATTAAGGTTTGTATGAAAAGATAAAATCAACCGATAGCAAAACACTAATTTCAAAGATAAATAGGTGAATTAAACACACTTTCACCTTTAGGGTAACCTCTCTTCGTTGCCTTTCAGAATAACGGTCATGTCCCTTGAAAGTAGGGATGCTTTAGCAAAAGACCCTCGATACAAAAGATCATAGTCCCTCGATGACACTTCGATGTTGCCTTTCGAAAATTGATCTAGTCCCTTACGAAACTGCTAAAGCATCCTTACAAGTTGCATTCGATGACCGTACGATGACCTTTCACTTGTCTCTTCACATCCAATAGATAGGGCTACCTACCAACTAATGGTATGGATAGCACTATCTCTGAAGGAGAAGGAAAAGTAAAAGAACAATCTTGAGTGGGTAGGATACTTTTAATCGCTTACTCACAAATTTTCCTAAAAAAAACATTTCTCACATCATACTTTTAAAAAACAAATATTTTCAATGCGTTCTTGAGGACTGTTATAAGAACCATTACAAAGTTTGCCTTACATTGGCATTTTCAAAATATTTCAAACAAACACACACACAAAAAGAAAAATTTCAAAAGTGAGCTAAGCGATTAAGAGCCCGTAGATAACTACGGATGAAAAGGGTGCTAACACCTTCCCTTTTCTTAACCTACCCCCGAACTCAAAATCTTCAAGGTCTTTCTTGTTCTTTTCACCCTTTCCTTATTGGATAAAAGAAAATTCGGTGGCGACTCTTGCTATCCACAACATTTGCGAGAAAATGCAAAACAAGTCAGTTCTCCCACCGTATTACAGAACTGGAGACTCTGCTGGGGATTCTTAAAAGAGGGGTTACCTTATAGTCTTAGATCACTTTTACTTCTTTATTTGTTTGCATTGTTTGCTTTATCTTAGGAGCTTCTTGGGTTTAAATTCTTACAAAGATACTACACCCGGATCTAGGGATGCCTTATGTAAGTAGAAATAGATCATTGAAATTATACGGCATGGACCGATATGGTTGAAGTGATAGTTACGTTAGTGTGAAACTTTAGTTTGTACCGATGTTCCTTGAGCTATTCGAGGATAACATTGGGCTTCCGCATTGTGTCATAAGCACTAACTGACTTTTAGAATCTTAATTGGCCCATCTTGGTCATTAGGAGGTAGTGAGATAGCCAACATTTGTGCAGTCCAGAGTTGGTTGATACTCGATGCTACACTCATTGAGATTTGACTCGCGGGATGTTTTGGTGGAAAATTAGTTGTCGTACTAAAATAAAACCTTCGAGAAAGATCCATGATATGAGATTCCTAGAACATGATTACTATTTTAGGATAGGTTGAGCCAACTTAACTTCAAGTAGAGAAGGGTACTTACCTATGGACCCCATGCAAGCCTTTAAACCTAAGGCTCTTACGTGATTTGTTTGAGTTTTCTACTTACTTAAACATTATATCACAACATCATAATATCATGACATGGAATTTTCACTAACCATTTCAAGGATCTTAGGGACCTTCGATGCAGGTTTATCATGAACCAAACATATAGCAAGGGGAAAGAGGATTTATTTCCCTCTAACAAGATGCCGTCAAAGATCAAATTACATTCTTTTGAGTCAAAGGCTAGGACCCACTTGACATGGTGAGCTTGATTCTTATAGAAGGACGTTCAAAAACAAAGACGCAAAGTTCTTCAGTCAAAGTTGCAGCTAGACTCAATTTCTGACATTTCATTCTTATTTATCCCGTGAGATCCGTGAAAACATTGCATATGATCTACATGACATACATATTATTACATAACATTTTTCCAAGACAGGTTTTCTTATCTTCTTGCTGTTTATTTCAGTAAAAGATGGCTCTCGAACAAACAGTCAAAGATCTTCAGGCCCATAATGCTCAGTTCCAACAAATGTTCCTCAACTTAGCCAAGGGACAAGAAGAACTGAAGACCCTCATCACCAAAGAGAAGAAGAAAAAGACAAGGAAACCAATCGGCATCCTCAACATGGGAAGAAGGTTTAGAGGTCCTATCAAGCGAGCTCAAAACCGTGATATCCCATCAAATGAAGATGATAACAAGGGTGAAGATGGTAAGAGTGTGAAGGCTGGGGAAGGAAGCAACCTTGGTTTTGGCCAGTATTTTGATGAAGAAGAAGACTATTCGGATGAATAATATCCTCCTACTGATGAAAAATACAAACATCTAGAAGATTGTTTAAATGCTATGGAGATCTAGACAGTGCTTGGGTTGGATTTTGAAGAGTTGGGTTTAGTCTCAGGAGTTGCCATTCCTCATAAATTCAAGGTCCCTACTTTTGCAAAGTATGACGGTGTTTCTTGCCCGAAGCTTCATCTGAGGTCATATGTCTGGAAGATTCGACCACACACTGCTGATAGGAAGTTATGGGTGCATTTCTTTTAAGAGAGCCTATCTGTGACACAATTGGAATGGTTCTATCATCTGGAAGGAACTAATATCGGTACTTGGGAAGATTTTGCTGTTGCTTTCTACAAACAATACCAATTCAATGATGATCTTGCACTAACCCGTGTGCAATTACAAAGTATGAATATGTGCTCAAACAAACGCTTTAAAGAGTATGCCCCAAAATGGAGAGATCTAGCGGGAAGGGTTCAACCTCCTTTGTCTGATAGGGAGCTGGTTGACATGTTTATGGGAACTCTGTCAGGTCCTTTCTTCAATCATCTGATTGGAAGCTCTTCAGCCGGATTCACTGAGCTGATATTAAGAAGGGAACATTTTGAGGGTGGAATCAAAAGTGGAAAAATTCAGGTGGCTGCGCCTTCAAGTACTGTGAATAAGAGATTTAATGGGAAAAGAGAAGATACTATTGTGTGTGGCCATAAGGGTCGTGGTTGAAGTGACCGAAACCAATCTGTGGGGGAAATACTAATCTCTAATCCTGCACCAACGCAACATCAACAAGGCAATCATCATAGGCCAGACACACCCAGGAGACAATTTAACAAGATCAATATGCCACTGTCTCAGGCATAGCAACATCTATTGAAAGCATACCTGGTTACATTGAGAGATCCTCCTTAGAACCCCAACACCTCCACTCATCGGTACAATCCTAATGTAAAGTGTGCTTATCATTCCAATAGTCCCGAACATGACACAAATAACTACCGGGCTTTGAAAAATAAGATTCAAGATATTATTGACTCCAAAGATATTGAATTTGATCCTCCTGAGATTGCCAATGTGATTATGGCACCTATTCCCAAGAACGACAACAATATTAATACTATCGAAGATGTTTCTTATGTTTCCTCTATTAGTGACTTGATTGCCCTGATAATTATTAAGAAGAATCAGCTGCAAACCAGTTTGTTTATGGGCTGCATTGAAAGATGCTACTACTGCGCAACCCAATCCAATGGCTACAAACTGCTGAGAGAAGGTATTCAGCATCTAATGGATAACCATATAATTCTAGATAAGAATATTCCTTATATGGAGAGTTTTTTTCAAGACATGGAGCTTGAAGACATGTCTGTAATTTCCAGAATTCCTATAAGGATTACTTCCAAAGGCCATGTGAAGATTACGATCGAACTTAGAGTGGCTTCTTTGATCATTACTGCACCGGGGGCAATACCATATTCCATTGACATGGATATCCCCTGGAACTATGGAGATTATGTTTACTACCATGGTGTTAAGAAAGAACCATTGGTTGTTAAAAGTGAAGATACTGAAGTTACCGATCCCAACATTGACAACATTGCTAGGACCAGTAAAATTACTAAAAGTGGAAGGGTTTTCTCTCCAGAGATCTCTTCGAAGACTGTTGGTACACCAATTCATGTTATTTCTACCGAGTCAACTATTGAGACTCGAGGTAAAGAACAAATGATTGAGTCTGCCCGGACTGGGGCACCTAAAGAAATTACTGCTGAAGATACCTCCAGGGAAGAGATGGAGGAATTAATAAAGATCATCTGGAAAAGTGACTATAAGATTGTTGAACAGTTGTGGCAGACCCCCTCCAAGATATTCATGTTATCCCTTTTATTATGCTCTGAACCGCATGTCCAAGCTTTGGTGTAATTCTTGAAATCTGCTCATGTACTGCAAGAAATTTCCAGTGACCAATTCGAAAATTATGTTTCTAGCCTAACGAATGATAATGGGTTAGGATTTTCTGATGCTGATTTGACTCCTGAAGGAAGAAACAATAACAAGGCCCTGCATGTCTCTATTGAGTACGGGGGAACTACCTTAGCTCATGTGTTGGTTAACACGGGTTCCTCATTGAATTATTTAACATAGGGTGCCCTAGACAGTCTTGACTGTGAAGGGGCTACGCTAAAACCCAGTGACATTATGGTCAGAGCCTTTGATGGTTCAAATAGGATGGTGCATGGAGAGGTGGATCTTCCGAGCAAAGTAGATTCGCATGTCTTATACTCTACCTTCTATGTGATGGACATTCGCCCAGCTGATTCCTTTTTATTTGGAAACCATTGGATACATGGGGCAGGCTCTGTTACTTCTACGTTGCACCAAAAGTTGAAATATCCCATGAAAGGAAATATCGTTATAGTTTGTGGTGAAGAAGAATACATGGTGAGTCACTTGAACTCCTTTAAGTATGTTTAGATGGACGACAAATTCATTGAAACTCCCTTCCAGACCTTTGAGGTTATTCCTTAGACAACTACCTTTATTGAAAACATTTCTTCTATTCCTAAGGTTACAAGGACTCTGCCCAGAATGTCTTCTCTAAAAGACGCTAGAGTTGTGGTAGAAGAAGGTGGTTTCACTACTTAGGGTCAGCTTCTCGACATTCCTTACAAGTTTGATAAGTTTGGATTGGGTTTCACTGTAGAGGCTCAGAGGGCTGTTCATCATGCTCATGCTAGAAGACCACCATTCCCCATCAACAACAATGGAGTCAACACGGTAAAAGATGCTGATATTGGCTATGACCTAGACAGTTGGATTTTTCCTACCACCGGCAACAGGCTCAATAATTGGAAGACTGAAGATGTTATACCCATATCCTTTGGTCAGGAGTAAATGCTATTTTCTGTTTTCTTGCTTTCAAGTTTTGGTTATGCAATTTTAAACAATAACTTCAAGCCTTGTGCCTTACCCGGGGCACAACGGTCCATTTGTTAGGGTTGTCATTTTTCATCCACATATTTTCGTTGAATAAATCATTGGACGTTTGCATTCAAATTTTGAGCTCTTAGACTTTCTTTTATTTTATTGCTTTCAAAATAGCTATGTGTTCTTACACACACCCACACAACAAATTTCAGATCAATATCCACCGTAGATCCTGTAGCGGTAGAAATGTTCAAGACTAAGCCATTAGATTGACTAGACTTTATACAAATAAAAAATAAAAATCGCCACCGTGCTTTATTGTTTCCAAAGGAATGGGAAAAGAGTGAATAACCCAAAAAGAGGGGGAAAGATTCAAGGTAAGGGGGTTAGTTATGCAAGAACCTCTTTGAAAAAATTTGTATATTTTGGCTATAAAATGTGTTTTATATAAAATGGATGGTGGAGGTGAGAAAAGAAATATATTTTTTATGATTTTTGCACCCGCCGCGGTTATGAACCTTTAGTGCCTACGTACCTCCTTTCATGCAATAGAGGATCAAGGTACACGTAGTTCCTCTTTGAAAAATTTGAAACACAAGTGTGTTGATTGATTTTAAGAGATAAGACATCACAGTCATTGTCCGTGTAGAAAACATACTTACTACCCACAATCATGAGAAAGGAGAATTTGCATCATCTCAAAGTGGAGGATATGGCTTGGATTTTAAAAAATCAACAATGCCTCAATCAACACCCAAGTGGAAAATATCTCTCTTCACTACATATTGTAGAAGTATAGTTGTTTTCATCACTACAAGGATTGACAAGAGTTTAATCTTTTGGGAAAAAGTTGAAAGTAAAAGCCAAAGTGGAAAAATGGTTTGAATGAGATTGATTGACTTTTAGTCTTCTCACAAAAAAGTGTCAAGGTATAATTAAATTGATTGAAGTTTATTTATGAAAATATTTTGAAAATGCATGAACCTAGGTCCAAGTTTATTATGAAAGTAGTTTAAGTTTCAAACCAAGAAGAGTTTTCAAAAGGAGGAAGAAGGTTTTGAAATTAAAGAAGATGGGAGGAGAAGAAGAGACTATTCTAAAGCATAAGGTAAAAGCTATGGATAAGAACCATCTAACCAACAAGAAGCCAAAACATAACATTATGAGCCAAGATAGAATTCCCATTCCTTGGATTGGAACCAAGCAAACAAAGATATACTAGACCTCTTAAGAGAAACAAACTTCAAGTATATTAGGTCTTCACAAAAATTGGGCAGAGTAACGGCTGTATATGGGTGAACTCTAGATTACAAACAAAGTATGTAATCATAACAACCTTTTCGAAGTTCAAGGAAGAAGCTCTGAAACTGGACTTCTGTAGCTTGAATTATGGCTCGTTTTGATTGGTTTAAGTGCTGGAGAGTTTATATGATGATCAAGGATGATGAATGCGCAAATGATGATCAGAATCTGAATTCAAAAAAGATGGGTTCGTGTGAGGTTTTAGTAGGGTGTTCTTGGCTCTCAAATCTTGAGAAAATGGATGGGGGATGACCCTCTATTTATAGGGTAGTGAATGGGAATGAAAATTTAAAGAAAAAGGAAGTTTGGAGGGAAATTGAGTGAAGGTCGAGAACGAGTGAAGTGTGACTTCATTTCCATAAAAACTCAACCAAATCATGCGTTTTGGGGTGCTAATCACTTCTGGCAAGTTTTCTAATCAAGTTTAAATCAAAAACACGCATAAATCTTGTGTTTAGAAGTCATATTATGGATTTCAAAATTCTGACTTTGTGAAAAAATCAGTTTCAAGTTACAAAATTCAAATCCATGGTATTTCCAACTCAAGGGGTCTTAGGGCATGATTCTTGATTCTTTGGAAAGATGAGGTTACAAACTTTGCAATGTAAAAATAATGGAATCAAATGGATGCTTGAGCAGAAAGTTATATGGAGTCAAAGTTGAAGAAAAAGAGTTGACTTTCCATACTTTGAAATATTTCAAATTCTTCTTCAAAAATGACCTATAATATTTTGTATCCAAACATGGCCTTCCACTTGGAATTTGCTCTTGACCAAAAAAGATGGAATTAAGTAGATCTCTTGAATGACATTTTGAAACTTGAACCACTCAAAATCTCCAAACATTGAGCAAGTTATGACTTGTTGAAGTTGGCCAAAAATCATGAAATGACCTATAATCTTTTGCATACTTAAGGCAACTTACATCCATTTTATTACTTTTCACATGAAAGAAGGCATAAAGTACACATCTTTAAGATCATTATGGAAAAAGAATGGACTCAAGGTGATAAAAATTGACCAAGTTATGACCATTTGAAGTCACATATGGAAAATTGTGGATTCATCTGGATGACTTGTAATCTTTCTTCTTCACCAAGTCCCTTCCACATGAAAACTCCTTGGAACTTTTGAACTGATTTGTTAATAAACATTTGAATAGAAAGATGTATTTGGAATCACTCAAAAATACCAAAAGGTGAGCAAGATATGCTCCTTTGAAGTTCAAAACCCTAACTTCTGGATCAAGAAAATGCTTTGAGGAATTTTGACAAGTTTGAACAAACTTCTTGTGACAATATCCTTGATTTGTGAATAGAAGTTGTTAAGGATGATGATGAGGACTCATAGCCACCAAAACCACTTCCATATTTTAGAATTTGAGAGAAATATGCTCTTGTGACCAATAGGAACAAGACCTTGTCCAAACATGATAACTTCTCCAATCAACCCCTTGTACTTTTGAGTTAAATCTAATAACCTTGAAATGTGATGAACCAAAGCAACTTTTCCATGCCAATTATTACAAAACCAATCCAATGGTGAGGTTTGGACTTCTCAAGCTATGTTGACTAGGGCATGAAAATAAACTCGTGAACCCATGGAGTAACTTGATAAATCTCATTGCCCTTACCTATATGGATAACAAGCAAGACAAGCCAACATTGTATATCATTAGTTAAGTGAAGAAATCAAAACAATATTCATGATCACAAAAGGAACATAAGTCAAGGTGCTTGGTAACTTCTCAAAAGGAGCAAAGCTAAATGCAGGGATGGGAACCAAGAATCCTAGTGTGATCTTGTTGTGAGTAAAACAACATGGTATGATGAAGGGATCTTAGGGGCAAAAATTGGGGTACAATAGATCCCATTGATAACGATTCTGCTATTGCCAATTATGAATTCAAAAATCCGATCTACCAAGCCGGGGATGAAGGTGAGGAAGATTGTGAAGTACCTGGAGAACTTTCTAGGCTGTTAATGTAGGAAGAAGGTGTCATACAACCGCACGAAAAACCAATCGAGGTTGTGAACTTGGGTACTAAAGAGGACAAGAAAGAAGTCAAAATAGGTGCCAACCTAGAAGACATTGTAAAAAACAGATTAATCCAGATGTTGCGTGACTATGTTGAGATTTTTTCTTGGTCATACAAAGACATGCCAGGGCTTGATACTGACATTGTGGTTCATCGTCTACCAATGAAAGAAGGTTATTCTCCGATAAAGCATAAGGTTCGTCGTATGCGTCCCGAGATGTCTGAAAAGACCAAAGCTAAGATTATGAAACAATTTAATGCAGGTTTCTTAGATGTTACGTCATATCCTCAGTGGGTTGCAAATGTGGTGCCATTACCTAAGAAGGATTGAAAAGTGCGTATGTCTGTTGACTACAGGGATCTGAATAGGGCAAGCCCTAAAGATGACTTTCCTCTTACGCATATTGATGTTCTGGTTGACAACACCACTCAGCATAAAGTATTTTCCTTCATGGATGATTTCTCTGGTTATAATCAAATCAAGAGGACACCTGAAGATATGGAGAAGACTACCTTTTTCACACAGTGGGGCACTTTCTGTTACAAGGTTATGCCTTTTGGTTTGAAGAATGCCGATGCAATATATCAGCGTGCTATGGTATCTTTGTTCCATGACATTATCCACCATGAGATAGAGGTTTACGTTGATGACGCCATAGCCAGGTCTCAGACTGAAGAATAAACTCTTGATCACCTACACAAGCTATTTGAGATATTAAAGAAGTACAAGAACAGGTTGAATCCAAACAAGTGCACCTTTGGGGTATGGTCTGGTAAACTCCTAGGTTTCGTTGTTAGTAGTAAAGGTATTGAAGTTGACCCCGCTAAGGTTAATGCCATTCAAGAAATACCGGCTCCCTGTATTGAGAAGGAAGTTATAGGTTTTCTGGGGAGATTGAACTACATTGCCAGATTTATTTCCCATTTGATCGGTACTTGTGAGCCAATCTTCAAGTTACTAAATAAAGATCAAGTAGTAAAGTGGATCGAAGACTGTCAGATAGCCTTCGACAAAATCAAGGAGTATCTCGAAGAACCTCAAATTTTAATACCTCCAATTGAAGGAAGACCCCTGATCGTGTACATAACAGTGTTAGAGAACTCAAAGGGGTGTGTACTGGGGCAGCATGACGAGTCTGGTCGAAAAGAGCATGCAATATACTACCTTAGAAAAAAGTTTACCGACTGTGAAACAAGATACTCATCGCTCGAGAAAACTTGTTACGCTTTGGCATGAGCTTCTCACCAACTAAGACAAGTATATGTTGACTCATACCACTTTGTTGATCTCTAAGATGGATCCGATAAAATACATATTCGAGAAGCCCGCTCTATCCGAAAGAATAGCAAGATGGAAAATGGTCTTGACAGAATATGACATTCAGTACACTACTCGGAAGGCAATCAAAGGAAGTATACTAGTAGATCATTTGTTTCATCAAGCTATAGACGACTATCAGACTATGAATTTTGAGTTCACAGATGAGAATATTATGCTAGTTACTGATTATGAAGAACCTGGACCGCATGAAGGACCTGAATCCGGATCTAGATGAACTATGGTTTTTGATGGAGCTTTCAATGCACTCAGTAATGGAATTGGTGATGTGATCGTCTCTCCCAAGGATTTCCATATGCCCTTCACCGCCAGATTATGTTTTGACTGTACCAACAATATGGCAGAATACGAAGCGTGCATCATGGGTATCAAAGCTGACATCGATAGGAGAATCAAGTTCTTGTATGTATATGGGGATTCAGTCCTGGTAATCAGTCAGGTTAAGGGAGAATGGGATATGAAGCATCCAAACCTCATTCCTTATCGAGAGCATGTGTTGACATTATTTTTGTACTTCGAAGAAATCACTTTTGAACACATCCCACGAGAAGAGAATCAATTGGCAGATGCATTAGCTACCATGTCATCTATGTTTAAAGTCTGATGGGATAATGAAGCTCCTCGAATCACTATTGAGAGATTAGACAAACCTGCATATTTCTATGAAGTGGATACCGATGGAGTAGAGGAAAAGCCATGGTACCATGAAGTGAAAAGACACCTCGAAACTCAAGAGTACCCCGAGGGGGCATCTATCAATGATAAGAAATTCCTACGGAGGTTCTCTTCCAAATTCTTTCTGAGTAACAGAATTTTGTACAAGTGAAATCATGATTCGACTTTGCTTCGTTGTATGGACAAGAAGGAAGTTGAGAAGATTATGGAAGATATGCAAGAAGGGGTCTTCAGTACTCATTCGAGCGGGAATATGATGGCTAAGAAAATTATGAGAGTGGTTTATAATTGGTCAACCATGGAAACTTATTGTCGTCGCTATTCTAGAACTTGTCACAAGTGATATATTTATGCTGACAAAGTCCATGTGCCTCCGGTTCCTATGAATGTTTTGATTGCTCCTTGGCCGTTGATATGATTAGAAAGATTAAGCCTACTACTTCCAACGAGCATCGTTTCATCTTAGTTGCTATTGATTACTTCACGAAGTGGGTTGAAGCAGCCTCACTCGCTTCTGTTACAAAGAATGTTGTGGCCCGGTTCATTAAATACAACCTTGTCTATCGGTATGGCATACCCGAGAGGATCATCACTGATAATGATACCAATCTTAACAACACTATAATCATGGAACTCTGCACCCAATTTAAGATTAAGCACCACAATTATTCTCCATATCGACCGAAGATGAATGGCGTAGTGGAAGCCGCCAATAAGAACATTAAGAAGATTTTGCAGAAGATGACAATGACCTACAATGATTGGCATGAGATGTTACCATTTTCTCTTCATGGTTATTTCACATCAGCACGTACATCAACTAGGGCAACCCCATTCTTTCTCGTTTACGGTATGGAGGTTGTCTTACCTGTCGAAGTCCAGATTCCCTCTATGAGAATAATGAAAGACACAGTTTTAGACGAAGGCGAGTGGATCCAAACCAGGCTGGACCAAATAAATTTGATTGATGATAAGAGGCTCACGGATGTTTGTCATGGTCAGATGTATCAGAAGCGCATAATCAAGGCATTTAACAAGAAGATCAAACCTCAGGTGTATCAGGTTGGCGGTTTGGTAATAAAGCGCATCATCTTACCACAAGGTGATCCTAGGGGAAAATGGACTCCCACGTATGAATGACCATTTGTGATTAAGAATATATTTTCTGGTGGCGCTATGATACTTACCAACATGGATGGTGAGGATCTTACACACCCTGTGAATGCAGACATTGTTAAAAAATACTATGCATGAAAAAGAGACCCGCTAGGTTGATGGGCCTAGGAAAAAATAAGGGAATCCTGGCGAACCAAAAGGGTTCAGGCAAAATTTAGGGACATATATAGAAACAATTATACACCCGACAAGTTGAAAACCTAAAAATGCAGGTTGGGCAAAAAACGGTAACCTGGTGGACTAAAAACCCAAAAGGGAGGTCCAGGCAAAAGTTAGAGATTAAAGCATACGACCATGTCCCGTTGGATCATCTACTTACAGCTAGCATAATCACCAACGTCAAGTTCAAACGATAAAGATCAATCTAGTCAACTTCTTTCGACAACAAGGGATGAGATTCTTGAAGACATAGGGACAATAGAAAAGTTGAAACTCGATGGGATCATTTCCACATAGCTGTTTTTCTCTATTTCTCTTTGCACACCTTTTTCTTTTCACGACGATTCCCTCTCACTAGGACTTCTGTCTCTTTGTATAAAACTATTTGTTTATAGATAAATCTTCCAAATCAATATAAGCAGTTTCAATTTCAGAAAAACTATTTTTTATTTTCTCTGTTTTGTTTGCGAAAACATCCAATGATTATATTGAAGAAACATATGCATTTGAATATGATTACCATTTATAGATATATGCATGAAAAAATGATTCGCATTTATCGAAGACTCTAGGAATTGGGATAATTTTTAAGTCATTCATAAATCCCCATAGAGCAATCTCCATGGAATTATATCTACAGAGCTATCTCTGATTTTTTTGTTGGTCCTGAAGGGGTGAAAAAACACAAGAAGGGGGGGTTGAATTGTAAAACTGAAATCTTAAAGCAATTGACAAGATATTTTTATCCTGGTTCGTTTGATCTCAAACTACTCCAGTCCACCCGTCAAGGTGATTTCGCCTCTCTCCAACGAGGTCTTAATTCACTATATTCAACTGAATATTACAGACTGCTTTAACAACTGCTAAAGCCTTCTTGATTCAAACCACAATCCGGTTTGTCAAGGCAACACTTTCTTACAAAGGTACAAAACAAATGTGTGTGAATGTTTTCTACAAAACTTTATCACAACTGTGATGTATACACAAATGAAGCTTAGAAACTTAGATTGCTAAACACTAATGGAGTATCAGAGTTTGTGGTTTAGCAAAACTGGTAGATGAAGATTATTGTTCAGCTTTGTGCGTGTAAAGAATTGGAGAGCATTAGCCATTATAATCTTCGAAGCCTTGTTTATATAGCACTTGAGAAGATGAACGTTGAATGCAATATTCTTGATTCAATGCTAATAACAAGCTTTCCTTTTTGAGCAGATCTTGTCTAGAATGATGCCGTTGGAATTAATTAGCGTTCAATGCACAGTACCGTTGCTTCTTCAATGCACGTTCTGGCTTGGCTCATTCTGATTCTGCTTCGCTGCTGATGAACTATTGTTTTTGTATCAGAGTGTTTACGCGCAGTTCTGTTCATCAAGCTTCAGCATGTACGTGAGTTGATCATCTGATCTTGACGTTCTGATTCAGCAACTTCTGATGCTGGTGTATGAAATCAAATTCTGATGCTGAAGAAGTGATCTTGCTTATTTTAATCAGCGTATCTGCAAGTCAGAGCATAGTAATTTTAGGCAGCATATAGTTCAAACATGAAACATATAAATACTATATCTTTTCACTTTGTTATCATCAAAACTCAAATATAGGGTAGTAGATTCAAACATTGTTCTAACAATCTCCCCCTTTTTGATGATGACAAAAACTAGATATTTTAAATGAAAAATAACGTGAAAAGGTGTCTGGGAAATGTATCAGAATAAGAAGTACGGAAGAATCAGAGTTAAGAGATACTCCCCCTGAGTTGATTACTTCCCTTTGATGATACGTGTTCTTCAGGATCAGATCTTTGTCTTTCTTTGAACATCAGATTAAGAGTCTTTGACTTATCAGAGAGCAGAGCTTCAGAGCTTTTCCTGTCAGAGCTTTGCTTTGGATCAGAGTATTTGGTCGATCAGAATCTTCATATTAGATCAGAGCAACATTGATCAGAGCTTCTACATTTTGATCAGAGCTTCTAGTCTTCATAGTGTTCAGGAGCTTCCTTGTGCCTGTAGACTTAAAACAAAACAGAAAAACATTTCAAGTAATAGAGTTAGAATGTTTGAGAATTTCTGTCTAGTTAGCCGTTATTGATTTTAAATATCATTCTTGTTCTCCCCCTTTTTGTCAGCAATCAAAAAGTGTTATTGATGTGCTAAAACAATTTAGATCAGAAAAACAGATTATATTAAAATAGTTCAGAGCAAAAGAGCATTACACAAACATAGTCAAAACAGTACATCAGAAAATGAAGAAAACATAGAGAATGTCATGCATGAAAAAAAATTTTAAGGTTGTGGGGGCATGCGTGAGAACAAGCTTTCCAGCATTGCTTGAATCTTTTCAGAAGTTTCATTCTGCTTCTGAACCATGTTGACAACAGTGTCAATCTTGCTGTCCTGTACATCCATTCTTGCTTAAATAGAGTTTTCAAAAATTATTTTGAAAAATTAAACGTTTTTAAGAGAGAGAAAAAAAATAATGATTGCCATTTAACAAGCGTGATTACTTTTCATTAAATGCTTGCTGATTTTGGGGGATTTGAGAAAGATACTTAAAAACGGTTACCAGACATGTGTCTCAATGCACCCAATCAGCGCTTTGCCTTCTAAGAAGCGTGCACGCGTTCTGCTTCAGGGATTTGCTGATGATTGGATGACACTTGTTTGATGTAGTGATCAGCACGTCTGTATTTGAGATTAGACTCTCAGATCTTTAGACTTGCATCTGATACAATCTGCATGTTCTATCTTTCTGAAAGAAGATTGATCAGAAGTTCACAGTAAAATAATTACATTCTGAAGATAAATACATGGAATTAAAACATTTTCATTCTGGGCATACTTTCATGCTGAGATGTTTCAGAATGAAATTGAACCTATCTTCTGAAAGGGGTTTAGTAAAGATATCAGCCCATTGATGGTCTGTATCTATAAATTTTAAGTTTAAAATACCTTTCTGAATATAGTCCCTAATGAAATGATGTTTTATTTCTATATGCTTAGCTCTAGAATGTAAAATAGGATTCTTACTTAAGCAAATAGCAGAAGTATTATCACAAAGAATAGGAATGTTACTCTCAAAAATCTGGAAGTCTTCAAGCTGACTTTTCATCCAGAGCATTTGTGTGCTACATCCTGCTGCTGCTATGTACTCAGCTTCTGCTGTTGACAGAGCAATTGTTGATTGCCTTTTGCTGGACCACGAGATCAGATTTTCTCCCAGAAACTGGCAGCTTCCAGAAGTACTTTTACGTTCCACTCTGTCTCCAGCAAAATCAGCATCGCAGTAGCCTACTAAGCTGTAATCACTAGATTTTCTATAAAACAAACCCAGATTAGTAGTACCTTTCAGATACATGAAAATTCGCTTAACAGCTGTTAAGTGAGATTCTCTAGGATCTGATTGGAATCTAGCACAAATACATACGCTGAATAAGATATCAGGTCTTGAAGCTGTCAGATAAAGGAGAGAACCAATCATACCTCTGTAGACTTTCTGTTCTACACTTTTGCTTACCTCTTCTCTTTCCAGAATGCACGTGGGATGCATTGGAATCTTTGATGGCTTACATTCTGAGAGGTCAAATTTCTTCAGAAGATCTCTGATGTATTTGCTCTGATGAATGTAAGTTCCTTCTGGAGTTTGATTGATCTGAATTCCTAGAAAGAATTTCAGTTCCCCCATGAGGCTCATCTCAAATTCTGCCTGCATACACTTAGCAAATTTTCTTCCAAGAGAAGGATTAGTAGAACCAAAAATAATATCATCAACATAAATTTGACAGACTAAAATGTCACTCTTAACTGTTTTACAGAATAGAGTAGTGTCCACTTTCCCTCTGGTGAATTCATTTTCAAGCAGAAAGTTACTTAGCCTTTCATACCAAGCTCTGGGAGCTTGTTTCAGACCATACAGTGACTTTTTCAGTTTGAAAACATGTTCTGGATGTTTTGTATTTTCAAAACCTGGGGGTTGGTGAACATAGACTTCTTCTTCTATATAACCATTTAAGAATGCACTTTTGACATCCATCTGATACAGAGTGATGCCTCTATTAACAGCAAATGAAATTAAAAGTCTGATAGATTCTAACCTGGCGACTGGGGCAAAGGTTTCTGTATAGTCTATCCCCTCTTGCTGACTATAACCTTGTGCAACCAGTCGTGCCTTGTTTCTGATGACTTCTCCTTGTACATTTAGCTTGTTTCTGAACACCCATCTTGTTCCAATGACGTTGAATCCTTTTGGTCTGGGAACGAGATCCCATACGTCGTTTCTGGTCAATTGATTCAGCTCTTCTTGCATTGCCAGAATCCAGTCGTTGTCCAGAAGTGCTTCATCAATAGAAGAAGGTTCAATCAGAGACAAAAGTCCCATAAGAGTTTCTTCAGAGTTTCTGAAGCTTGCTCTTGTTCTGATTGGATCTTCCTTTCTTCCTAGGATAGTTTCTTCTGGGTGATCCAAACTGCTTCTGGGTAATCTCTTCTGAGGTTGATCAGCAGCAGTTGTAGGATTTCTAGCATTGCTCCTTTCAGACGTTGAAGGAATGTCTGTGTTGAGAGCTTCTGATGACTTATCTTCAGAACCTGCAAATTCAATTTCTATACCTGCAAGATTTTCATTCTGCTTTGACTTTTCAGAGTCAAGCTTGTCATCAAAACGAACACTGATTGATTCTTCCACAATCTGTGTTTCTGTATTGTATACTCTGTACCCTCTTGAGTGTTCAGAGTATCCTAACATAATACACTTCTGTGCCTTAGAATCAAACTTGTTCAAATAATTCTTTGTATTTAACATAAAGCAAGTACATCCAAATGGATGAAAATACGAAATGTTGGGCTTTCTGTTCTTCCACAATTCATATGGAGTCTTTTCCAGAATAGGTCTTATTGAGATTCTATTCTGAATGTAGCACGCTGTGTTTATTGCCTCTGCCCAGAAAGTCTTAGCAACGTTTGTCTCATTGATCATGGTTCTGGCCATTTCTTGCAATGTTCTGTTCTTTCGTTCTACAACTCCATTTTGTTGGGGAGTTCTAGGACAAGAGAAATCATGCAGAATGCCTTTGTCATTAAAGAATGACTCAAAATCTTTATTTTCAAATTCTCCACCATGATCACTTCTGACTTTAACGATTCTAAGATCTTTTTCATTCTGAACTTGGTTACAGAAGGTAACAAACACAGAGTGTGACTCGTCCTTGTGTCTTAAGAACTTTACCCATGTCCATCTGCTATAGTCATCTATGATTACTAACCCATACTTCTTACCACTGACTGAAGCAGTTTTAACTGGTCCAAATAAGTCAATGTGCAGAAGTTCTAATGGCTTAGAGGTAGAAACAACATTTTTGGATTTAAAAGAAGGTTTTGCAAATTTGCCTTTCTGACATGCTTCACACAGAGCATCTGAATTGAACTTCAAATTAGGAAGTCCTCTGACCAGATTGAGTTTGTTAATCTGAGATATTCTTCTCATACTAACATGCCCCAATCTTCTGTGCCAGATCCACTGCTCGTTGTTAACAGACAGAAGACATTTTACGTTCTGACTCTTTAGTTCAGAAAGTTTGATTTTGTAAATGTTGTTTTTCCTCTTACCATTAAATAGGATAGTCCCATCTTTCTGACTAACAGCTTTACATGATTTTTGATTAAAGATTATATCATAACCGTTATCACTTAATTGACTTATGGATAACAGGTTATGCATCAATCCATCAACTAGCAGAACATTATTAATAGAGGGAAGATTTCCGTTACCTACAGTTCCAGAGCCAATAATCTTTCCCCTCTGATTGCCTCCAAAGCCAACGTGGCCTCCAGGCTTAAGGTCCAGGCTTTGGAACATATGCCTTCTTCCCGTCATGTGTCGTGAGCAGCCAGAGTCCAGGTACCATGACTGGTGTTTCTGACTTGCTGCTAAAGATATCTGCAACATGTATTATTTTATCCTTAGGTACCCAGATCTTCTTGGGTCCTGATTTGTTAGTTTTACCAAAACTCTGGTTGAATTTTGGTTTCACAGAGTGCTTACTGCTAGTATATTTGATGTCATGTGTGTGACCATACACAAAGTGTGAATTTAAAGGAGTGTGTTTAATGGTTAAATCCATGACATTCTTAGGTGTAGGAACCTTACCTAGGTATCCTATTCCTTTCCTGCCGTTTCTGCTAACTCCATAGATCATTGAAGCCATTCTGCTTCTATCTATGCTTTTAGCAAGGAACTTCTGGAAACTATGATCATACTCCTTGATGATCTCATCAGCGTTGCTGGGAGTTTCAGAAATTGGTTCCTTCTGAGAGTTTTGTAAAGAGTTTTCTAATTTTAAAATTTTATCTCTCAGCTCAGAGTTTTCCAATTTGAGACTCTCAGACTTATTAGAGTCAGATTCAAGATTCCTTTTCAGGTCTCTGAATTTAGCTCTAATCTGCTGATAACGTTCCAGAATTTCATTGAGGCTTTCAACAAGTTCAGCCTTTGTAAAATTAACAGCGAAGTTAGGGAATACCTCTTCTGTGTCTGATTCTGAGTCTGATTCAGAAGCTTCACTGTCATCTGGAATGTTAGCCATGAGTGCTATGTTTGCCCTTTCATCATCTGATTCTGAGTCAGCTTCAGACGAGTCAGAGTCATCCCATGTGGCCATGAGACTTTTCTTCTTCTCTCTTCCAAACTTCTTTTTGGGCTTTTCCCTCTGAAGCTTTGGGCAGTCACTCTTGTAGTGTCCTTGCTCATTGCACTCGTAGCAGATGATGTCTTTTGTGTTTGGCTTCTTGCTACCGGAGGAGCCTTCAGATCTTCTGTATCCAGAGGAAGAATCTGTCCTTCTGTATCTGGAAGAAGACTCGTTCTGATCAGATCTTCTGGGATTCCTGAACTTCCTTTGTCTTTGCTTCCACAGTTGATTTACTCTTCTGGAGAGAAGGGAAAGTTCGTCTTCTTCTGATGAGGATCCATCAGATGTTTCTTCAACTGCCTGCAAAACTTTAGATTCAGATTTTCTGTTAGATTTTAAAGCTAAAGGCTTACCTTGCTTCTGAGGCTCATCAGCTTCTAGCTCTATCTCATGACTTCTGAGGGAGCTTATAAGTTCCTCCAGAGTGATTTTGTTGAGATCCTTCGCTAGCTTCAGAGCAGTAACCATAGGCCTCCACTGCTTGGGTAAACTTCTGATTATCTTCTTGACATGGTCAGCAGTAGAGTATCCTTTGTCCAGAACTTTGAGACCAGCTACCAGAATCTGGAATCTAGAGAACATAGTTTCAATGGATTCAGATTCTTCCATTTTGAACGCCTCATACTTCTGAATGAGCGCCAGAGCTTTTGTTTCTTTGACTTGAACGTTACCCTCATGCGTCATTCTGAGAGAATCAAAGATGTTCTTAGCTGTGTCTCTGTTGGAGATCTTTTCATACTCAGTATAGGAGATGGCACTGAGGAGGATGGTTCTGGCCTTATGGTGATTCTTGAAATCACGCTTTTGTTGATCAGTCATTGATTTTCTATCAATCTTCTGACCAGTTGCATTCACAGGGTGCGTGTATCCATCTGTCACCATATCCCACAGATCAGCATCATGTGCTAGAAAGAAGCTTTCAATTCTGTCTTTCCAGTAATCAAAGTTTTCTCCATCAAAGACTGGAGGTTTGCCGCTAAATCTGTCTCTGTCCTCATTGTTGTCATTGCTGAAATGAGAGTTGTTTCCTGCCATTGTGTTTTTCTGACGCTGGATCTTGTACTGACACGGTTAAGTGTTTTAGCTCAGAACCAGGCGCTCTGATGCCAATTGAAGGGGTGAAAAAACACAAGAAGGGGGGGTTGAATTGTAAAACTGAAATCTTAAAGCAATTGACAAGATATTTTTATCCTGGTTCGTTTGATCTCAAACTACTCCAGTCCACCCGTCAAGGTGATTTCGCCTCTCTCCAACGAGGTCTTAATTCACTATATTCAACTGAATATTACAGACTGCTTTAACAACTGCTAAATCCTTCTTGATTCAAACCACAATCCGGTTTGTCAAGGCAACACTTTCTTACAAAGGTACAAAACAAATGTGTGTGAATGTTTTCTACAAAACTTTATCACAACTGTGATGTATACACAAATGAAGCTTAGAAACTTAGATTGCTAAACACTAATGGAGTATCAGAGTTTGTGGTTTAGCAAAACTGGTAGATGAAGATTATTGTTCAGCTTTGTGCGTGTAAAGAATTGGAGAGCATTAGCCATTATAATCTTCGAAGCCTTGTTTATATAGCACTTGAGAAGATGAACGTTGAATGCAATATTCTTGATTCAATGCTAATAACAAGCTTTCCTTTTTGAGCAGATCTTGTCTAGAATGATGCCGTTGGAATTAATTAGCGTTCAATGCACAGTACCGTTGCTTCTTCAATGCACGTTCTGGCTTGGCTCATTCTGATTCTGCTTCGCTGCTGATGAACTATTGTTTTTGTATCAGAGTGTTTACGCGCAGTTCTGTTCATCAAGCTTCAGCATGTACGTGAGTTGATCATCTGATCTTGACGTTCTGATTCAGCAACTTCTGATGCTGGTGTATGAAATCAAATTCTGATGCTGAAGAAGTGATCTTGCTTATTTTAATCAGCGTATCTGCAAGTCAGAGCATAGTAATTTTAGGCAGCATATAGTTCAAACATGAAACATATAAATACTATATCTTTTCACTTTGTTATCATCAAAACTCAAATATAGGGTAGTAGATTCAAACATTGTTCTAACAGGTCCTTCCTTCTGATTTCTCCTTAGGTTTTTATAGAGTTTTTAGGATTCATAGATTTAGGAAACTTTTTAATATGTTTGTAAAGTTAATATAATTTTAATTTTGTATTGATTATGAACTTGATTTTTTTTAATTTTGTTTGTATTAGGTTTTTATTTGTATTAATTTAGTTTCTGTATTAGTTTGATATTGTCTCTGGAATCTTAATGTACAAATTTACTTTTATTTGATTATTCTTTCTTACAATTTGAACAATATGCATTTCTATACTGAAAAAGTGTATTATCTTTCTCATAATTTGAACAATATGCATTTGTCTGATTTTATCTGGGCTTGGGCTGTGCAAAAAAACGAAAAACCCTTTTTTAACGTTTCTTTGTTTAATTTGGAACTGGGCCTGCCTATTTGGGCTGTAATGATCCGTGTGAAAAGAAGAGTCTCTTTGTTTTTTCAATCTGACTTCAATAGTCAATGTTTTATTTAATAAAACAAATCAATTTTTTTATTAAGTTTATGATATGGTCCAAAAATATTTAACAATGGTAATAGTAATATTAATAATAATGATAATAATGATTATAATATATTCGAAAATAATAATAGTAACAGATGTAAAAAAAAGAATTAATATTTGATATTAATAATAATGAATAAAAGTAAAAATAATATTAATGTTAATAAAATAATGATAATGTTGTAATCAAAACAAATTAATTTTTTTTAAAACAAACAACAAGCTGATCGGGCCAAATTATTTTAGTTATTGGGGCACCTAAAAAATGAATTGTTTTATGGACCTTCCTAATTTAAATATTGAGCTTTAAACAAAATGATTTGTTTTATACACCCTCTTTTCAATATCTGAAATAGAATAGAAAAATTACATGGGCCCTTTCTGATTTAGAAAGGCCCGTGATTTTTCAAAATAGTGTACCCCCATTAAAAAAATGCACTTTCTCTCAAAACATGAATGAAACTTTAATGGACCATCAGATATTGATGGTCCACTTTAGATCAATACACCTCTCTTCCATGTTTTACACCCCCTAGAAATAAAACGTACATAATATGATTTATTTAATTAGAAATCTAAATATAATATAATGGTATGGAAATTTTGGGGTATGACAGCTGCCCCTATTTAATTATTTTTCGATCGAATAGTGTGAGAATACGTAGGTCTCACACGTTCTGATCGGAAATTTATTAAATATTGGAAGACCCCAAAATTTTTCCAGAATATTATAAGGATATGTTATACAATGTTCCCATGGTTAAATAAGAATAGGCATAGATAATGATGTATCATCTTACCAGCGTATGAACCAAAGTTTTTTTTGGATAGAACTTAAACACGACAACGTGAATAACTCGTCAGTATCTAAGAGGTTGTAGATTCATTTGCAAAAAATGTAAGTTTTGAAAAAGTCGATTTACTAATGCTTGGAGACTAATATAGTAAGTTTTGATTTGATTTGATTTTGTTTATTCATGACAACCTAGGGGGTGAATAAAATAGAGTCTGATAATACATTGCTGCATGGAGACTGATGCAATGGATTATGCAGATTTATTCGCATATTTATTGCAACCTAGGGAATAGATAATTGAAAAAGCTTGATAACAACATCTTTGCATAGATCCTGACGCAATGAGTTATATTGTCGATTTCATCATGTTTACTACATTAGAGAGATAAAACAACTGGAGGATGAATTCACGTATTCATTACAACCTAGGGAGTGAATAATATGAACCAACACTTTGCACATCTACCACAACATAAGGGGTAAATGATTGAAAAATCTTGATAACAACATCGTTGCATAGAGACTGATGCGGTGAGTTATATCGCAGATTTTGCACATTGCTGCATGGAGACTGACGCAACGAGTTATATCACGGAGGAGGAAACACATTGATGCACAGAGACTGATGCAATGGGTTATATCGCAGAAAAAAAATTATTTTTAATGATCAAATCTTTAGATAAATAAATAGAAGATGAGATCAGGTTTTTACCGGTTGTGTCTGTTCTCAACCAAGGTAATTGTTTAGCATAAAAATGCTAGGTTTGAGGGTTAAAACCGAAGTTTTATTGATGATGTTGGTTGTGTCTGTTCTCAACTAAGGCTATCAAAATGCAGAAATAAACCCTAAATTTTCCTTATATGTACATGTACCAGATGTTATTAATGACCTTGACACTTTGATATTGTTGTACCCAAAATTTTTTCCTCTCTCTTCTCAAGACAATTCTCACAAAAGATCTCTAATGCTCAAGGTTTCTCTAAGATTTGATCAAACAAACTCATCTCCTAACACTGTGGCCACAAATTAGGGTTTTGGGTCTTCCATGGTTCATTATGGGTCTTCAAGAATGCTCTAGCCAAGTTTCAAGTCTTGCATTTCAAAATTGCTCAGTCAATTGATCAAATGATTGAAAATCAACTGTATTGGTTAAAAAGTCAACTGTGGTCAAACTACAGTCATAATTCAAGATTTTTTATCCACATCAATATTTTAAAGTCATATCCATTAATTGATCAAAGTATGATCACAATTCCTCAAGAAAAACAGTCAAATCATCAAAAAGGGCAAAATGGTCAAAATTAGGGTTTTTGACTAAGAATGACTCATCAGTGATTTTTGACCTAGTACATGACTTAATGGTTTGAAACATGATCTCAAGAAATCAAACACAACAAGTTGACTTATTTTCATGATAGTTGAACTTTGACTTTTTAGTCAAATTTGAGTTTCAAAGATCACAATTCATTAAGAAATTCAAAAATATGAAGCTTGATCATCAAGAAATCAAGAAAGTCAAAAATCAAATTGAAAAGTCAAACTTTTCAAGACTTAGAAGTTTTTCTAAGTGTTTTGAACATAATAATTTCACTACTTCATACCATTTTTTCACCAAGATGCAAGATGATTCAAAGAAAACATTCAACATGAAAGATGTAGATCTTGATGAAATCTACAACTTTGTCTTGAAGAGATTATGTCCAAAAAATGCTTATATTTTGAGTTATAGGCCCATGAAGTCATGCACTTTTTCTTAAACACTTAGTGAAATTTTGACCTAGTTTGGTCAGGATTTTGACCTAACTTCTTGGCCAATTTTCACATAGTTCCAATTTGATTTAGAAAAAGAGATTAAAAAAGGGGTTGTAGAAAATGTTATAAGCTTTCCAAAATGTCAAATAACTTGAAGAGATCATGTTTGAGCTAAGAGAATCGAAGACAAGAAGTTGGACATTCATTCTTGAATTATAGGTGTGATACGGTGGGAAGAACTGACTGTTTTTTTGGAATGCTGGTTTACGTTTTGCGTTTGTATTCACAAAATGTCGCGGTAAGCAAGAGTCGCCACCAACTTTTATATTATCCAACAAGGAAAGGAAAAAAGCACAGAAAAATTCCTTTTTCGAGATTTTTCTGAGTACGGGAGGTAGATTATAGAAAGGGAAGGTATTAGCACCCTTTTTATCCGTGGTTATCCACAGGCTCTTAGGTACTTTCTCATCATTTTCAAAATTGTTTTCTTTGTGCTTGTGGGTTTGAAAAGTTTTTGTTTTTTGACTTCGATTTAACTCTTGCTTCTGTCCTCAAGAGTGTAATGAAGTGTTTTTGAAAACTTTGTTTGTAAAGGAGTGTAAGTGTGAAAAATTTGTTTTGTTTTGGATGAGCAAGTATCTAAGAATATCTACCTACTCAAAAAAGGAATCGTTCTATGCTAATTTCCTTTAGAAAATGCTATCCCACTATTAGTGAGTAGGTAGCATCGTCGTTGGAGTTTGAGGGTCAATTTGAAAGAGGGACATTCGGTCACTAAAGCAATGTTAGGACGCCTTAGCGGTAACCCTAATGTCTTAGATCATTTGTTTGAGGCAACAATATCCGATGCAACTATTTCGAGGAAAATTATGATCTTTTAGACAAGAGGACGGCCTCTAAAATGACCTATACTCAATGACCGTGTACGAAGGCAACCAAGTGGGGTGTACCCTAAGAGTGCGCATGTGCGAGTGTGTCGTTTTCAGTTATTTTTATCTTTGCACATGTTAAGGGTGATCTAATTTGTTTTTAAGATTAAGCATTCAGTCTTGTCATGCAAACCCTATTATCAAACATCTAACAGTTGTAATTTGCAGAAATTAAAATGCGGAAATTAAACTAACTATTACAAGGCGTCGGGTATTTACATTGCCAAAAGAAACCCTTTGAAAATAAAATCAAGCGGTAAAATAGATAAAATGTCCTAATTATCTATTACAAACCATAAGCAAATACATTAATTGGATAAAGAAAAATAAAGCGCGACGCGAAATTAAATCGGATGTAAAATTAGGGTTTTGACCCTTTTTAAAAGAAAATGCTTTTTTTTTTGTTTTTATTTTAAGAAAAGAAATTAAAACCTAAATTAAATACTAAATTAATTAGAAAATAAATTAATTAATGAAAAAAAATAATTAATGACATATTTTTGGAGTTTTGATTATTTTAAGAAAGAAAAATAAAATAATTGAATTAGAGTTAAAACCTAATGATTTCTAATTGATTTTAAATATTTACAAAAATAAATTAAAGTTTCCTAGAATTAAAAAAAACTAATTAATTAATTAATGTTTATTAATAAAAATAAAATTCTGAATTAAAAAGTATTTTGGTGATTTTTTTGATAAATAAAGAAAATCTGTTATTGGTTAGAAATTAATTAAATAAAATAAAACAATTAAATAAATAAACAAAATAAAAAGAAAGGAGTGAAAATGGGCCTGATTTGGGTGTTTGAATAGCAATTTCGCTGGCCCATTAAGGCTGATCCAATTGACTTTTGGGATCCCATGCACGCGCGTTGACTGGCTTTATGGTGCTCCTTCAATTTTTGACCACCAGATCTGGCCATCTGGCACGCTAAGGAGTGAGGGAGTGTGATGATCATCATGTTGGCTTGTACACTAGATTTCGTGAAAACAAATGAGAAAATGCAATTTGCTGGAGGCAGGGATCGAACACCTGACCTCCAGCCTTTGGATCCTTGAACGCTGATGTGGCCACCACATGGCCAAGTTGCTTCCTTTGTTAATACAATGAAAATTATTAATAATATAAAAAAACAAAATTCATGGACAGGAAAACAAAAACGCGCGCAGACGTTTGAATGGGTGAACGGATGGATGACAACTCATCATCCCTGTCCTCCATCCGTTACTAAAAATTCCAATAGCTATACCTACGGTCCCCGTCCGTCACTATAAACCATATCCATTCCAAAATCTTGCATAGGCCATGAAAATGAATTCTAAGACCATGGTTGAGTTCGTCTCAACCTACTGATCACAACCATAGCCATTATTATGGCCAATATTTCCGTAAACGAAAATACCCCAAAAACACGAACCAAACCCTAGCAATGGTGGATCTCCATATAGGTCAGATAAATGCAATTGGTTATTACAAAAAGCTTGCAAATGATGTGTGGATTAAGATTATGCAATTATTTCATGTTAACAATGCCTTAATTGGAAAATACGAAATCAAGAATGTACGGGATCCGTGGATGACTTACAGTGCTCTAGGAAGCTTGAAAATGCCTGGTTGTGATTGGTTTCGCTTATGGAGATGGCCAGGAAGAGATTGAGACACTTGCCAAGCTCTGAAAATGCCTCTATGATTTATTTTGATCTCAAGATTTTTCTTGCTTTTTGCAAACTTTGTTCTGCCTCTAGAACTGATTTCCAACCCTGATTTCTGTCCCTCTCGCCTCCTTATGTATTGTACAATACATTAGGTCTGAATTCTTTATCCAAATCTCCCTCCATTGATGATTGAATATTTGATTTGATCTTCTTTTACAACCTTCCAATTTTGGCTTGATTTCAATCTTTTTGTACCCTTATGCCTTGATACGAATTGGGAATGGTTTGCTAGCTGTGATTAAATCCTGAAACAGTCAAAAAATCCATTGGTATCAATGCTTTGGATTTTATTTGATTTTATTTGATTTAAATCAAATTAATTCTAATAAAAATCAAAATAATTAATAAAAATGTGATATGGACACATGGCTAAAGCTAGAGCACGTGGACAATAATGCAAACTTAAAATAAGTGAAAAAGAATGGGCCCATTTGGAAAATTTTGAAGTTTTGGGGATAGTTGACTTTTGGCAATTTTGCAAAAAAGTCCAACTTCAATAATGCATAACTTCTTCAATTTTGACTCTTTGGAGGTGTTCTTGGACTTTTTAGAAAGCTTGAGATGTCCTCTAATCAACCCTTTTGGTCTCATATCAATTTGATATTCCATGCTCAAGTTAGAAGCTTTGACAAAAAATGTTTTTGTTGACATTTCAAAATGACCTATAATGTCCAAATTCATAACTTCTCGTGAGTGCATTTTTTGATCTTGGGGTATTAATATGGATTGTAGGTAATTGCATCCTCTTCAAAATGAGCTTTTGATGGGTCATTTCTCATAAAGTATGAGAAAGTTATGCTTGGTCAAAGTTGAGTTGACTTTTCCCACAAAACCCTAATTTAGCAACTTTTGAATCTTGATGAATTTTGAGCAATCCTTGATGAATCATGATCAATCCTTGATACAATTATGAAATATTCTTCAAAATTAGAATGTTGACAAAAAATCTTGAATTTTGACTGTATTTGGGTTACAGTTGACTTTTGCCCTAGCACAATCGATTTTTGGACCTTTTGAGCAATTGAATGAGCAAAATTCCTCTTCAAGGCTTGAAACTTGACATGGATGATCTTGAGAACATATTAGGACATTGGTGAGCACTTGGGGTCACTTGGACTCAAGGATATTGATGCAACACAAAACCCTAATTTGAGTAGACTGCCTTAGGAGAGAGCTTGTCTGGCCAATCCTAGGACTACTTTGAGAAATTTGGAGATCTTTCTTGCAATGTTTTGAGAAATATGGGAGGGAAAATTTTGGGGTACAACAGCTTCCCCTGTTCAATCTTCTTAAACCTGAGGATGTAGATTGGCTTTTATGCCTTTCGTGATCCGAAGGTAGAAGGAGATTGAACACTAGAGTGCCTAGAAATTTGCACTCGCATGAAGTGGTATCTGCCTTGTGATGTCGGGAATGGGCTTACATATGTCATTTGGATATTTCTGACAAGGGGATGGGCTTAAAGATTCCATCTGAAGGAGTGTCGATCGCATAAGAGATTCCTTAGCGAGAGCTTGTATACCTGTTGTTTGAGGAAGATTCCGCTGGGGGGAGTCTTATCTTTGTTGAGATTTAGGAACTTGCCCGTAATTCAACAGAGGTGTCGAGATTTAGGAACTTGCCCGTAATTCAACTGAGGGGAAACATCTTCGTAGAGATTTAAGAATTTGCCTGTAATTCAACTGAGAAAATTTCTCTGCTGAGATTTAAGAACTTGTCTGTACTTCCTCGGAGGAACACTTTTGTCGAGATTTAGGAACTCGTCTGTAATTCAACTGAGAAAACATCTCTGCTGAGGTTTAAGAACTTGTCCGTAATTCAACGGAGGAATACTTTGTCGAGATTTAGGACCTTGTCTATAATTCAACTGAGAAAAACATCTCTACTGAGATTTAAGAACTTGTCAGTAATTCGACTTGGGGAAACATCTTCGTCGATATTTAAGAACTCGCCCGTAATTCAACTAAGAAAACTTCTCTGCTGAGATTTAGGAACATGTCTGTAATTCAACGGAGGAACTTTTTCGAGAAATAGGACCTTGTCTGTACTTCAACTGAGAAAAACTCTGCTGAGATTTAAGAACTTGTCAGTAATTCGACTTGGGGAAACATCTTTGTCTAGATTTAAGAACTCGTCAGTAATTCGACTTGGGGAAACATCTTCGTCGAGATTTAAGAACTCGCCCGTTATTCAACTGAGAAAACTTCTCTGCTGAGATTTAGGAACCTGTCTGTAATTCAACGGAGGAACTTTGTCGAGATTTAGGACCTTGTCTGTACTTCAACTGAGAAAAACTCTGCTGAGATTTAAGAACTTGTCAGTAATTCGACTTGGGGAAACATCTTTGTCGAGATTTAAGAACTCGCCCGTAATTCAACTGAGATATTCTCTATTGAGATTTAGGAACCTGTCTGTAATTCAACGGAGGAACTTTGTCGAGATTTAGGACCTTGTCTGTAATTCAACTGAGAAAAACATCTTTGTTGAGATTTAAGAACTTGTCAGTAATTCGACTTGGCGAAACATCTTCGTCGAGATTTAAGAACTCGCCCGTAATTCAACTGAGAAAACATCTCTACTGAGATTTAGGAACCTGTATGTACTTCAACGGAGGAACTTTGTCGAGATTTAGGACCTTTTCTGTAATTCAACTGAGAAAAACATATCTGCTGAGATTTAATAACTTGTCAGTAATTCGACTTGGGAAACATCTTTGTCGAGATTTAAGAACTCGCCCGTAATTCAACTGAGAAAACTTCTCTGCTGAGATTTAGGAACCTATATGTAGTTCAACGGAGGAACTTTGTTGAGATTTAGGACTTCGTCTGTAATTCAACTGAGAAAAACTCTGTTGAGATTTAAGAACTTGTTAGTAATTCGACTGAGGTAAAAGCTTCAAAACTTTGAATTTTGTAAGAACTTAACCGCATCTTTCCTGAAAGGTAAAGATTAGTTGTATGTAATGCATGATATGTATCAGGAAATGATGTTCTCAAAATAAATGAGATTGTGTTGTATGATGCGTATATGCATGTGTCATGATGTATGGAAATGTAATGTTTTTAGCTGGGGAAAATAAATCCCGGATAGCTGCTGGAGAAAAGAGTTGAATTCTTCGTTTCTGCTGGGGATAGAGAATGAAGATGATTGTGAGAATAAACCTGCAAGAGAGGATAACTTCGCCGGGGAATAAACTGATGAGGAGATTACTCTGTGGGGAAGAGATGCTATGTAGAGGATTCCACTGATAAATTCCACTGGGTACGAATTACCGTTGCTGGTGATACTGAATCCTGTTGGGGATTGAATTCCTGTTTGTGAAAGGAAAGAACTCCACTGGGGATGATCTTTCAATAGCGACCTTACTGGGGATAACCTTTTAGGCTCTACTGGGGACAATCTGCCAGAGTCTACTAGGGATGATTCTCCACACTCCACTGGGGAAGCTTTTGCAGACTGCACTGGGGAGAATTTTCAAACTCCACTGGGGATATTTTATACTCCGCCAGGGATGATAAGACTTTTCAGTGATGATGGTAGATAAACCCTGCTTGGGGAGAATATTACCGATTCATTCACAGTTGCAAGTCTTATCTGGGGAGAGCTAACATTACTATCTCTTTCTTACTCTGTAGGGAGTGAATGCACCTTGGCCATATTCTTCAACTGAATCTACCTTTGTACCTGGTGGATAGAGTAACTGTACAGCTTGGACAAATCTTATTGCCCCTGTTCCTGATATTACCAGTAATCGTCTTTTGTTTCGCATGTAGATATTCATGAGCAGCAATTAATGTCAAATGCATATATCAAAAATGAACATTGGACGTTCTTTGCAAAATAAAACAGAAATAAGGAAAAACAGTTGAAATTTCTTTGAAAGTGAATTGTATTGATTTTGAAGTTTGGCCTGTAAATAGGCGTTTTTGTACAAGAGGCTGACGTCCTAGTAAGAGAACACCGCCGAATAGATAGAATTTATACAATTTTTAATAAACAAAGAAAAACATCTATGTGAATAATCCCACTGGGTTCCAACTCTGCTATTGCCCTTATGTCCTCGAGCATCTCATCACTTTGCTACTTGGTTGAAGGTAGGTCAGATTGATTAGTGCCGTCTGAGCTTGATAGTCGATACCGAAGTCTGGTTGCAAGGTGATCCAATGAGACATAGTGTTACGCTTTGATCCCTAATTTTTGCCTGGACCGCCCTTTCGGGTTTTCAATCCACCGGGATACCGTTTTTTGCCCAAGCTGCCTTTTCAGGTTTTCGACTTGCCAGGTGTACATATTTTTTTATTTTTCATCCCTTCTTTTTGCCCGAACCCTTTTGGTTCGCCGGGAAGCCCTTATTTTTGCCTAGGCCAGTCAACCTAGCGGGTCTTTGATTATGCGTAGTATCTTTTCACTATGTCTGCATTGACGGGGTGAGGAAGATCGTCACCATCCATGATGGTTAGAATCATAGCTCCTCCTGAGAAAATGTTTTTAACCATAAATTTCCCTTCGTAAGTAGGGGTCCATTTTCCCCTGGGATCACCTTGAGGTAAGATAATACGCTTGATTACCAGATCCCCAACTTGATACTCTTATCGTCTGACTTTCTTGTTAAATGTCTTGATCAAGTCGGTTCTGAATCCAGTCATCTTCGCTTAATCCTGCGTCCTTCATAATCCGAAGAGAGGGTGTCTGAACTTCAATGGGCAAGACGTCCTCCATGCCATAAACCAAGGAATAGGGTGTTTCCCCTGTTAACGTCCGCGATGAGGTACGATACCCATGGAGAGCAAATGGTAACATCTCGTTCCAGTCTTTGTATGTCACTGTCATCTTCTGCACAATCTTCTTGATATTTTTATTAGCCGCTTCTACAACCCCATTCATCTTCGGCCGGTAAGGAGAAGAGTTGTGTTACTGTATCTTGAACTGCTTGCAGAGCTCGGTGATCATCTTATTATTGAAATTTGTACCATTGTCTGTAATGATCCTCTCTGGTACACCATATCGACAAATCAGATTGTTCCGAATGAACCGTGCCATAACATTCTTGGTTACAGTAGCAAATGAAGCTGCTTCAATCCACTTTGTAAAGTAATCAATAGCTACCAGGATGAAACGATTCCCATTAGATGACGTAAGCCTGATCTCGCCAATCATGTCGATGCCCCATATTGCGTAAGGCCAAGAAGCTGTCAAGATGTTCAGAGGTATTGGAGGTATGTGCACCTTATCAGCATAGACTTGGCACTTGTGATAGGTCCGAGAATGCTGATAACAGTCGGCTTCCATGGTGGACCAATAATATCCTGCCCGTAGGATTTTCTTCGCCATGGTGTGTCCACTGGAATGAGTCCTGAAAGTAACCTCATGTAACTCTACCATAATCCTTTCTGCTTCGCTCTTATCCACACATCACAACAAGGTTGAGTCATGGTTACGCTTGTAAAGAATACCATTCCTGATGAAGAACCTCGCCGCGAACCTCCTCAGAAACTTTTTATCATTAACAGATGCACCCTCGTGGTATTCCTGAGCTTCAAGATACCTCTTCACCTCATGAAACCAGGGTTTATCTACTACCTCTTCAGTCTCAATGTCACAGCAATGTGCCGGTTCATCCAACCTCTCAATGGTAATCTGGGGAGCTTCATTGTCCCAATTGACCTTGAACATGGAAGACATCGTAGCTAGCGCGTCCGCCAACTGATTCTCCTCTCTAGGGAAGTGTTCAAAGGTTATCTCCTCGAAGTGCGGAAGCAACGTCAACACATACTCCTTGTAAGGAATAAGATTAGGGTGTTTCATATCCCACTCGCCTTTGATCTGACTGATCACGAGAGCGGATCTCCGAATACACTTAAGTACTTAATCCTTAGGTCAATTGTTGCTCAAAGACCCATGATGCACGCTTCATACTCTGCCATATTGTTGGTGCAGTTGAAACATAGTCGGGCGGTGAACGGAGTATGAGAGCCTTCAGGAGATATGATCACGGCGCCAAGGCCATTACCCAAAGCGTTTGAAGCTCCATCAAAATACATGGACCATCGGGATCCTTCCTCAGGTCCTTCATCCAGTCCAGGTGTTTCACAGTCAGTCACCATCATGATATTCTCATCTGGAAATTCAAAGTTCATAGACTGGTAATCGTCCACTGCCTGATGTGCCAAATGATCTGCCAACACACTTCCCTTGATTGCTTTTTGGGTCATGTACTGGATGTCATACTCAGTTAAAATCATCTGCCATCTTGCTATTCTTTCGGACAAGGCAGGCTTTTCAAAGATATACTTGATTGGATCCATCTTTGATATCAATAGAGTAGTGTGAGTCAGTATATACTATCTCAGCCGGCGAGCAGCCCATGCCAAAGTGCAGCAAGTTTTCTCAAGCAACGAGTATCGGGTCTCGCAGTCGGTAAACTTTTTGCTAAGGTAGTAAATAGCATGCTTTTTTCGGCCAGACTCGTCATGCTGCCCCAACACGCACCCCATTGAATTGTCGAGTATTGTCAAGTATAAGATCAGAGGTCTCCCTTCAACTGGATGCATCAGAATAGGTGGCTCTTGGAGATACTCCTTGATTCTTTCGAAAGCGGCCTGACATTCATCGTTCCATCTTACCACTTGATCTTTCTTCAGTAACTTGAAGATTGGCTCACAAGTAGCAGTCAGGTGCGAGATGAATCGGGAAATATAGTTCAATCGTCCCAAAAAGCCTCTGACTTCTTTTTCTGTTTGGGGAGCTAGCATTTCCTGTATATCTTTCACCTTGGCAAGATCCACTTGAATACCTTTATCACTTACGACGAAACCAAGCAGCTTGTCAGATCTCACCCCGAAGGTGCACTTGTTCGGGTTTAACCTCAGCCTGTATAACTTCAACCTGTCAAATAGCTTCTGAAGATGGTCCAGGTGTTCTTCCTCAGTCTGGGATCTTGCAATCATGTCATTGACGTATACCTCAATCTCATGATGGATCATGTCATGGAACAAAGCGACCATGGCACGCTGATATGTTGCTCCAACATTATTCAATCTGAAAGGCATGACCTTGTAGCAAAAGGTACCCCATTGAGTAACAAAGGATGTATTCGCCATATCCTCGGGAGCCATTTTAATCTGATTATAACCTGAGAAACCATCCATAAAGGAGAAGACCTTATGTTGTGCAGTTTTTTCAACTAGAACGTTGATATGAGGCAGAGGGAAATCATCCTTGGGACTCGCCCTGTTCTGATCCCTATAGTCAACACACATTCAAACTTTACCATCCTTCTTCGGCACGGGAACCACGTTGGCAACCCACTGCGGGTATGAAGTAACTGCTAGAAAACTGGCGTCAAACTGTTTCATCACTTCAGCCTTGATTTTCTCAGACATCTCTGGGCGCATTCGGCGGACCTTCTGTTTCACTGGAGGACAGTCTTCCTTGGTAGGCAGGAGGTGAACCATAATATCGGTATCCAACCCAGGCATATCTTCATAAGACCAGGCAAAGATTTCAACGTAGTCACGCAACATCTGAATCAGCCGTTCCTTAACACTAGACTCCAGATTTGTGCCGATCTTGACCTCTTTCTTGTCTATCTCTGTACCCAGATTCACTGATTCCATTGGCTCTTCATACGGCTGTATGGCCCTCTCTTCCTGAAGTAACAGTCTAGCAAGTTCACCAGGCACTTCGCAATCACCTTCACCTTCGTCTTCAGCTAAGTTGATCGGACTTTCGAAGTTATAACCGACAGTAGCAGAGTCGTTATCAGTGGGATCCAGAGTGGATGTAGACCTGTATATGTGAGTGTGTGTAAAATAGCTGTTTTGCAAGATAAAAGGAAAAACAAGGAGCGCAAAATTTGAAATGCAAGAAACGTCTGTGATACGGTGGGAGAATTGACTTGAGGTTTTGCGTTTGTTTTCGCACTTGTTCAGTTTAGCAAGAGTCGCCACCGAATTTTTATTTATCCTAAGGAAAGGTCAAAAAGCACAGGAAAGACCTTTGAGATGTTTTCGTGGGTTCGGGGGGTAGATTATGAAAAGGGAATGTGCTAGCACCCTTTTCATCCATGGTTATCCATGGGCTCTTAGTTACTTGTTTTAGATCACTTGCCTTTGCTTTTCAATTGTGTGAAATGGTGCTTTGTGTGTGAGGTTTTGAAAAGGTTTTGAAAAAGATGCCTTGTCTAGGCAACCATTGTAACAATTCTTTACTCGAATGTTTTACAAAGGTGTTTGTCTTTTTGAAAAGATGTTTCAATGTTTTTTTTTGAAAGTTTGTTTTGTGTTGTGATGTGTGTTTTGAAAAAAAGGCAAGGATGTTTTGAAAGTTTGATCAAGTAACTAAGAGCTATCTACCCTAATTTACTTAAAGATATTTCTCATGTTTTAACCCTTTTAACAGTGTTGTTTCACCATTGTGTTTGGTGAACAACCTTGCGTTAGGATGTTAACAGGACAGGCACGGGTCATCGTATAGACCATGAATGCAATAGTGTCAAGTATTTTTGGAAATTTTCTTGAGGGACTATGATCATTTTTGTTTAGGCAACTTCGATAGCGTCATCGAGGGACTATGATCATTTCGTTTGTTTTTGTTTTGCCAAAGTACTTGACATGCAAACATGGCCCATTTTTGAAGGCAACAAGCGGGATTACCCTAGAGGTGTAAGTGTGAATTGTGTATTGATTTTCATGCATTTATCTTATATTAGGTTATCTAGCGGTTAATTTTGAATCTTCGCATACAAACCCTAATTACTATACAGTATATAGAAAGCGATAAATTGCGGGAATTTAAAGTCTAAGCTATTACAAATAAGTATCTGGGGATGGGGGTACAAATGTTTACAAATGGGGATGAGTCTTATCAGGATAGTAGTGTCCAAATATTATTTACAATCAAATCGAATCGTCACATTCTCAATGTAAAAATATAGCAAGGTATAAGAATCAAAGAGAAATAAAAGTATTGTGCAATGCATATGGTTATTTACAAATGGTTAAGATGTTACCTTAATGTATTATTAAGTATTTATTTATTTTTGTGTTTTTGTTAATTATATAGACAAGAGTTTTAAAGAAAAGAAAAGAAAAATGTTTTAAGTTTAAAGAAAACTATTGTTTATGTATTTTAGTTAATGTTTTTATATATACAAAGATTTATTAAACAAAACAAGTTTTAAGACAAGAAAATTGTTTAAACTTAATAAACCTAATATTTATGTATTTTTTGTTAATGTTTTTTAAAAAAACTTATATAAAAAGTTTTAAAACAAAATATATTATTTTTATTTACCAAAAGGAGTTAGGTCATATAAAAAAGAAAATAAGGTGATGGTAGTAAAAAAAGTATTGGTTTGAAATAAAAAAAAGTAAGAGATTAAATGGGCTTTTAGAGGAAATGCTTGGCCCAAACAACAAAAACAAACATATTCAAAAAAAGAAAGGGGGTGTATGTGCCAGAATCAGTTGGGCTTGGTGGTTTGTTTCAAGGGACAGGCCCAAACGTGTGTTTAACAATTTTTTGTTAGGGTTCGTTGCTATTTCGCTCAGAATAGGGTTTCAGTTTGAACGAACGGCGCCGCTCTCCACCTTCTTCTTCGCCTCTTCATCCTTCTTAATCAGAACCAACTGATAAACTCCTTCCTCTCGCCTTAGGCCACTAGACGCCACCTCCATTCTCCTCTCTCCATGGTTGTACCAGGTGGTGACAAGAAAAGGTATGGTTTCGCTTTATCGTTTTAGGGTTCTGGATTCATGCATGTTATTGATCTTGGACACGTTTTGATCTTTATGTGTTATTTGTGTTTGTGTGAGGTGTTAGAAAAAAGGAAAGAGGAAATAATACATTTGTTCTTCTTTTGGAGAGGATACGAGGAGTTTGGACAGGAGGCGTCCTCTGGTGGCCAAGGCGGGGAGACTGTGATGCTGATGGAAGCTTTGTTCTGGTAGTTGTATCTTTGCTTAATATGTTTTATGATGATGCTATAAATCTGAAAACTCCAAAATACATGTTTCTGACTCTCTTCCTCTCTTTCTTGTCAATGATGCTACTTTTCTGAGCTGCTTGTTCTGAGAATGCTTTTTTAGTTAGCTTCTGATTCTCTTCCTCTCTTTCTTGTCAACGATGATAGCTCTGAGATGTTCCTGCTTCTGACTTTTTGAATATTGGCTTTGTTTTCAATGATGAACCTTGGTTCTGAGATGCTTGGATTTTTGATGATTTTTAATGTTGTTGGCCCTATGATGAATTTTGTTCTGAGGGCTTTTGGCTTTGCTTTGAGTTTGGTTACTTGATCTTGAAGGCAGGTTGAATGTTGTTTAGGATATAGGTTTTGACAAACTTGAGGCAGGCTTGTATGGTATAGTTTTGACAGGCTTTGACATTGAGTTTGTTCAGGTTTGTTTAGGATACAGGCTTCAAAGGCTTGCTTCTTATGCTTGCTCGCTTGGTTTGAGCAGGTTGTATGCAGGCAGGCAGGTTTGCTAGTTACAGGCCTCAAGGCTTCTTGCCTTAGGCTTGCTTCTGGTTGCAGTTTGTTTTGCTTCTGTTTTTTTAGTTACAGGCTTCAAGGCTTCTGTTTTATGCAAGTTTGAAAGGCTTGTGTTTTATGCAGGTTGGGTGCAGTTTGTAACTTTGTTGGTAACAAGCGGGCTGTTTGTTTGCTTGCTTAGGATACAAGCTTGGAAGGCTGTAACAGGTTTTTAGGCCTGTTGAAGAGTGTTTACAGTTTTGTGTTCTATTTCTCTCTATGTGTTCAATGTGTTCTGCCCCCCTTTTACAGTGTTGGATATCTTGTTATATTTATCTATGTCTTAAGCCTGCCCAAAAACTGTAAGCCTGCTTTTTACTCTCTTTCTCTCTCTTCAGAAAAGCATATTATATTGCATTAGAAGTACTTTTCTGAAAAGGTTGTGGTCTGGAAAATGATGAAAACGTTTTGAAATATTGCTTGCATCTTTGGCTTTCCTCTGCATATCTTCCAGATTTTCTGCCTTTGTTTTTGTGTACTTGTATGCAGCTTTGTTGACAGCTCTTGGACAGTTTTGTTGACAGCTCTTTTTTGACAGTTTTGAATTTGTGATTTAGTTTGCTTAGTTTGAAACTGTAACTTGGCTGTTTGGTTTGAAGGCAGTTTTGCTCTTGTGCAGCTTTGTTTGGCATTTCAGTTTGCACTTTGCAATTTGTGAATTTCTTATGCAGCCTTGTATTTAATTAATTCCATGCTTGCAAACAATTTTTCTTTCCCTCTTTGTGAACCAAGAGGAGACATCTTCTTGCGATTTGCAGAGAGGACGAACAAACTGATTCCGGCCAACAACCTTTAATGATGAGTTTTTGCTTATCTGTCTGAAAAATACTTTTCCAATTCATCCGTTATTGACTTTTCTTTTTCTGGCTTTGCAGATAAACACCAATTGGGGCAAGGGAAGCAGCAGTAGCAGATGAAGACTTCAAGAAACTTAGGATGTAGATTTAATTTATTTTAATCATTGTAATTTATTGTAAATACTGTAAATAAATTTACTGTATCAAATAAACATTTGTAACAACAATTAGAATAAATAAAAATCTTTTTTGTCAGTTATCTCTTTTAATTCTTCTGCAATTGCTTATTTAAATTTATGAAGTTATAATAATTGGAAATTATCCCAATAATCTTAACTTAGAAATTATAAATGATCAACAAACGTCGCAGTCTCACTGCCTTACATTAACCAATAATAAGCCCGACATTCCAAATAACCAAATGCATTGCACAGTTAAACAAACAAACGTCCATACGCCCTTCACTTCACTGATTAAACCAACACTTCAAACTCTCAATCCAAATGCCTCAGCTTTTATCCCAGATGTTTAGGTTTTGAGAAACAAACAGGAATCTTGAACAAGCGTCAAAACCAAGTGACAGTCAAATGAAATGCTGTGGATTCCAATTCTTTTGAGAATGTGCGTGCAAACCCTGATTCTTGATTTATTGTCAAAGAAGCGTCTTCCTGATCAAAATCCTGAGCCAAACTCAACCAAATTAATAAAAACCCTGATAATCTGTTTGACTGATTCAAGAGTCAATGGAAACCCTAATTTTGTCTGACTGATGAGAAAAGTCTGTTTGACCGATTCTTAAGCCAATCTGAAAAATCAGGAAAAGCCCGAAGCTGTAATTTCTTGTGAAAAAGAGAGGGCAAATTTTGGGGTACAACAGTTGCCCCTGTTTAATCTTCTTGAACCTGAGGAGTTAGATTGGCAAGTTTGCCATTCCCGACTCGAAGGTAAAAGGAGATTGGACACTAGAGTGCCCAAAAAATTTGCACTCGTCAAAGCGTAGTTTGAGGGAATGGGCTTAAAGATGCCATTTGGAGATGGGCTTAAAGATGCCATCTGGAGATGTGACAGAATCTTGTCGGGGGATGGGCTTAGAGATGCCATCTGGAATGTATTTTGTAGATGAAAGAAATGAGTGTCAGAAAGGTGTCCATGTTTTGGAACGTCTCTGAGCTGGGGGTTTGAATAAGCAATAGATTGACATCCGTGTTTGGAAGCATCCATAAACTGTTTTCAGAAGTCTTGGATCTGAACAAGCGATAGGTTAACATCCGTATCTAGAGAACCCGTAAACTGTTTTCAGAGGTCTTGAAGTTGAATAAACATGAGTTGGTCGAGTAGATATTTGTCCTGTCTGGTTTCAGGTATTAATCTCCAACCTGAGAAAGAAAGATAGTTTTTCTGGCTCGTTACAGGTATTGATCTTCAATCCCTCGTCCACATATGGTTTTCCTGGCTTTCTATAGGTATTGATCTGGAACTTGAAAAGGTTGATGGTAGCCATCTGTTGATTGACCTTTTTCTGGAAAAGGTAAAACGTTAGTTGTATGCAATGTCATGATGTATGAAATGCATAATGCAATATATGTGTTTATGATATATGAATGTAATGGATGTGCATGCAAGCCGAGTAGCTGTCTTGCTGAGGATAGATAAATCCTGGATATCTGGAGATAATAGAATCTTGACTGCTGCCGGGGAAAGTGAATCTTTGACTGCTGCAGGGGATTGCAAGAATCTTTTGATTGCTGCAAGTATTGATCTGGAATCTTGAAAAGGTTGGTCGGTGAGATAGTTGTCCTGGCTGGTTTCAGGTATTGATCTCTGACCTGAGAAAGAAAGATAGTTTTCCTGGCTTGTTACAGGTGTTAATCTTCAATCTTTTCACGTAGATAGTTTTCCTGGCTGGTTTTAGGTATTAATCTACAATCAGTCGTCCACAGATAGTTTTCCTGGCTTGCTACAGGTATTAATCTGGAACTTGAAAAGGTTGGCCGATGAGATAGTTGTCCTGGCTAGTTTCAGGTATTGATCTCTGACCTGAGAAAGAAAGATAGTTTTCCTGGCTTGTTACAGGTGTTAATCTTCAATCTCTTCATGTATATAGTTTTCTTGGATGGTTTCAGGTATTAATCTACAATCAGTCATCCACATATAGTTTTTCTGGCTTGCTACAGGTATTAATATGGAACTTGAAAAGGTTGGCTGATGAGATAGTTATCCTGGCTGGTTTCAGGTATTGATCTCTGACCTGAGAAAGAAAGATAGTTTTCCTGGCTTGTTACAGGTGTTAATCTCCAATCTCTTCATGTAGATAGTTTTCCTGGCTGGTTTCAGGTATTAATCTACAATCAGTCGTCCAAAGATAGTTTTCCTGGCTTGCTACAGGTATTAATCTGGAACTTGAAAAGGTTGGCCGATGAGATAGTTGTCTTGGCTGGTTTCAGGTATTGATCTCTGACCTAAGAAAGAAAGATAGTTTTCCTGGCTTGTTACAGGTATTGATCTTCAATCTCTTCATGTAGATAGTTTTCCTGGCTAGTTTCAAGTATTAATCTATAATCAGTCGTCCACAGATAGTTTTCCTGGCTTACTACAGGTATTAATCTGGAACTTGAAAAGGTTGGCCGATGAGATAGTTGTCCTGGCTGGTTTCAGGTATTGATCTCTGACTTGAGAAAGAAAGATAGTTTGCCTGGCTTGTTACAGGTATTAATCTTCAATCTCTTCATGTAGATAGTTTTCCTGGCTTGTTACAGGTATCAGTCTACAATCAGTCGTCCACATATAGTTTTCATGGCTTGCTACAGGTATTAATCTGGAACTTAAAAAGGTTACAGAATGGCAACCGTGTCTGGAGCATATCTGGACCGTATCTTCCAACAGGTGATGAAGGAATTTTTGATGATGACCGCAACTTCCAGCAGGTGATGAAAGAAATTTTTGAACGCTCTTGAATTGCAGCAGGTGATGAAGGAATTTTTGATGATGACCGCAACTTCCAGCAGGTGATGAAGGAAATTTTTGAACGCTCTTGAAACTTTAAATGTAATTTGTTTTGGAGAATAAATCCTTGACAAATGTTGGGGAAATAAACCCATGACTGCAGGTCTGCTAGAGAGGTGATGAACTCCTTGAGGATGCTTGAATGTCTTTTCAAAAAGATTTCGGAGGGGTTTCATCACTGCCCCTAGTATCAGATGCTTGTGATATTGCTAGGGACCTTGGACTGTTCGTAACCCTTTGATGAGATTGACGTTTAAATGCCCCAAGTGATGGTGACGGAGACTTGCCCCAGGTTAATCTGTAATTGAGAGATTTGTTGAAATCTTGACTGGACTGCCCTAGGTTCACTGAACTTTGAAGGATCTGTTGAAATCTTGACTGGACTGCCCCAGGTTAATTGAACTTTGAAAGATTTGTTGAAATCTTGACTGGACTGCCCCAGGTTAATTGGATAGTGACATGTCATGCCCCCTTGTCGATAGGAGATTTGTCAATGGAAGTGTCATCCTTTTTGAAGTGATTTTGCTCACTGAGAGAGCTTTCGTTCATCGGATATTCATTGTGTGAATTTCTCCGCTGTCAAACAAGTAGCCAAATGCAAACAGTGATATTCAAGTAATGCAAAGTTTATGTTTGTCTCGAAGTCTTGAAAATGCGTTTTTTAGCAGAAAACTTTTTATAAGACAAATTCAATACAAGATTTAGGGCAAAGCCTTACAGGAGTCAGGATACCTTTTGTAACAGTATGCTTTCGAACTAACCCATACTTCAGTTAGGACTTTTGAAGGGTTGTAACGTGGCTTGGTTCACAGTTTAAGAAACAAAGGATAAAGGCTCAAAGTATGTTTTTACCCACCCACTCTTCGTGATGTTCTTCAATCCTAAACTCAGTTAATTGTGCGTCGAACTCTATTCGAATTTGGAACGACTTTTTGGTGATGGCTCACACCAGTTGAATTTGTTGGAAGGCAGTCATCATTTTTTTGCAACATTTTTCATGTTATTGAGGATTTATAATGACCTCTTTCTTTTTTATTTGTTATCCCTAACTTTTGTCTGATTGTTCCTGTTTTCGAGATTACAGTCAGCGGGATGCCCCAGCTTTCTTAAGCCTCCTTTATAGGTTTTGGCTTAGTGGGATTTTCTCTTTTGAGAGATAATGACTGCCTATGAGATAAGGAACCATCACCGTCTTTTGATTCCAAAGGAATGTTTTTGATGTTATTCGTTGTATTACGAACTGAGAGTTTGCGACTTCAATGCGCACCTTTTTTGAATTAACTGAGAGACTACCCTGCCCCAGGTTTAAATCAAAGGTTTCAAATTGTTCAGAACAGAAAACTCCTACTTCTTTGGCTCGAAGAGGTTGACTAGGGATTATCTTCCTTATAACTCCAGTGTTTGGGTTTTGAAAGAAACGCCTGTACATCATCAGCAAGGTCTGTTCAAAAGCATACTGTATGAGATTATGGTATTGTTTCGCCATCCTCCCTCTAAAGGCTTGTAGCTTTTTATGAAGAGTTAAATATCATAAAGAAAGCAGAAAGCATAGTTTAAGAATGGTGAAAACGAATGGATGAATTCAAGACAAACATATGCAATGCATTAATGAAACAGAGTTTGACATCAACAGTTAATTGTTTGAATAACAAAAGAAATTACAACTTGAAAATTCAAATGAAACAAAGATGCTCTCAATGATTCGTCAAAGGAGCAGTGATTATGCTAGAGTCTCCGGAGGGTCGAACTCGATCTCTTTGGCATCAATCATGTCTTGGACCTTGTTCTTCAAAGCCCAACAGTCGTTTGTGTCATGCCCTGGGCTACCATAATGATAAGCACATCTTGCATCCGGGTTGTAGTTTGGAGAAGAAGTCTTAGGGTTCGGATGAGGAGCCCTTAATGTAATCAGCCCTTTCTTCAACATGTGTTGTAGCGCTTGAGCTAGTGACATGTTGATCTTAATATATTGTCTTTTAGGCGCGTCTGGCCTTCGTTGATTTCCCCTTTGCTGTTGTCGGTGTGACGCAGAACCAGAGATCAGGACTGCCCCTACGTGTTGGTCACGGTGACTCTTTTGATTGTTCATGGCATTAGACTCTTTCTTTCCATTGTAGGGAATTTTCTGAGCATCAGAGGGTGTAGCTCCTTGGATCTTTCCACTTTTGATGCCAGCTTCGACCCTTTCACCGGTCAGTATTAGCTCGGTGAACCCGGCTGAGGAGCTTCCAATTAAGTGATTGAAGAGAGGCCCTGTCAAAGTTCCCATGAAGATGTCAATCAACTCTCTGTCAGTTAAAGGGGGTTGCACCCTACCAGCCAGATCTCTCCACTTTTGAGCATATCCTTTAAAGTTCTTGTCAGAACCCATGGTCATGTTCTGCAATTGCACACGAGTTGGTGCAAGATCCGCATTGTAATGATACTGTTTGTAAAAAGCAACATCTAAATCTTCCCAGGTGTGGATGCGAGAACTCTCCAATTGATAGAACCACTCGAGTTGAGCCCCTACCAGGCTTTCTTGGAAGAAATGGATCCAAAGCTTTGGATCAGTTGTGTATGGTTGAATCTTGCGGCCATAAGATTTTAAGTGCATCTTAGGGCAAGAGACTCCTTCGTATATGGCAAAGGTAGGGACCTTGAACTTTGGCGGGATGACCAATCCAGAAACTAAACCCATGTCTCCTAGATCCAAGCCAGGTATTGATTGAATCTCCATGGCATTGAGGCGATCCTCCAACTGTTTGTACTTGTCATCAGCGGGAGGATATTGTTCCTCGGAGTAGTCAGCTTCATCAATCTCCAAATTGTGGTCTTCTTCAAGACTGGCCCCTATGCTGGGTGGAGTTGAAAGATCTAGGGTTTTAGGTCTTCTTCTCAAGTTCAGGATGCTCGCTGCCTTCTTGGACTTCTTCTTCTTGTCTTTGAGAAAGAGAGCTTTCAGATCCTCTTGCCCTTTACCCATATCCAGAAACATTTGTTGGAATTGAGCGTTTTGAGCTTGGAGATCTTTCACCGTTTGTTCCATATCCATCTTGCTGAAATAAACAGTAGGAAGATAAGGAGACCTGTATGGGAGAAACCTGTTATGCAATGATATGTGTGATATATGTATGCAATGTTTTCAAGAATCTCTCGGGGTAGACATAAGAAAATGTTAGAGGTTGAGCTTCGATCAACATCCTTGATTGGAGAACCTTGTAATGGTGGATGTCTTTCCACGAGAATCAAGCTCACCATGTCAAGTGGGTCATAGCCCCTGATTCAAGTTGTTGTACTTGATCTTTGACGGCATTTGTTTAGAGGGGAACCCTATTGCCCTTTGGTAGACGTCTGGTTCAACGTGACCCTGCATCAAAAGACCCTCGAGATCCTTGAAATGGTTATTGAACATGCTATGGTATGATGTTATGATGTTATGTACATGTATGCAAAAGCAAGTAAGTGTATATACAGGTAATCATATTCACACAGAGCAAACAAGTCCTTAGGTTTAGGCTTGCATGGGGTTTGTAGGTAAGTACCCTCTTGAAGTTAGTTGGCTCATCCTGTCCTAAAATAGAAATCGGGTTCTAAGGAGCTCAATGTCACTGGATTATTTTCTGTGTTCATTGTTTTAGTTTAGCCACTTAACTGGCGACCAAAATATTCCAAGAAAACAATCCTCAATGAGTGTAGTATCGAGTATCTACCAACTTCGGACTGCACCAAAGTCGGTCATCTCACTACCCCTAAAAAGGCCAAGATGGTCAAGTAAGGTTCTAAGAGTCCGTTAGTGTTTCATGACATCGCTCAGTGGCCCCGTATTCTCCTTGACTACTCAAGGGCTACCGGTACTCACAAATATGTCACACTAATATAGCTACTGCTTCAACCATGTCGGTATACCCCGCACAGTTCCCTCGCAGTTTATTACTATTTACCTAAAAAGGTGCCCCCAAATCTGGGTGTAGGTTTAAACAAACCCAAACAAGGAACCCAAAAAGTAAAGCAATCAAAGCAATCAAAGCAAGCATGTAAAGGTGATCTAAAACCCTAAGGTAACCCCACTTTTAATAGAAATCCCCAGCAGAGTCGCTAGTTCTGTGATACGGTGGGAGAACTAACTTGAGGTTTTGCATTTGTTTTCGCACTTGTTCGGTTTAGCAAGATTCGCCACCGACTTTTTATTTATCCTAAGGAAAGGTCAAAAAGCACAAGAAAGACCTTTGAGATGTTTTCGTGGGTTCGGGGGGTAGATTATGAAAAGGGAAGGTGCTAGCACCCTTTTCATCCATGGTTATCCATGGGCTCTTAGTTACTTGTTTTAGATCACTTGCCTTTGCTTTTCAATTGTGTGAAATGGTGCTTTGTGTGTGAGGTTTTGAAAAGGTTTTGAAAAAGATGCCTTGTCTAGGCAACCATTGTAACAATTCTTTACTCGAATGTTTTACAAAGGTGATTGTCTTTTTGAAAAGATGTTTCAATGTTTTTTTTCAAAGTTTGTTTTGTGTTGTGATGTGTGTTTTGAAAAAAAGGCAAGGATGTTTTGCAAGTTTGATAAAGTAACTAAGAGCTATCTACCCTAATTTACTCAAAGATCTTTCTCATGTTTTAACCCTTCTAACAGTGTTGTTTCACCATTGTGTTTGGTGAACAACCTTGCGTTAGGATGTTAACGGGACAGGCGCGGGTCATCGTATAGACCATGAATGCAATAGTGTCAAGTATTTTTGGAAATTTTCTTGAGGGACTATGATCATTTTTGTTTAGGCAACTCCGATAGCGTCATCGAGGGACTATGATCATTTCGTTTGTTTTTGTTTTTCCAAAGTACTTGACATGCAAACATGGCCCATTTTTAAGGCAACAAGCGGGATTACCCTAGAGGTATAAGTGTGAATTGTGTATTGATTTTCATGCATTTGTCTTGTATTAGGTTATCTAGCGGTTGATTTTGAATCTTCGCATACAAACCCTAATTACTATACAGTATATAGAAAGCGATAAATTGCGGGAATTTAAAGTCTAAGCTATTACAAATAAGTATCCGGGGATGGGGGTATAAATGTTTACAAATGGGGAAGAGTCTTATCAGGATAGTAGTGTCCAAATATTATTTACAACCAAATCGAATCGTCACATTCTCAATGTAAAAATATAGCAAGGTATAAGAATCAAAGAGAAATAAAAGTATTGTGCAATGCATATGGTTATTTACAAATGGTTAAGATGTTAACTTAATGTATTATTAAGTATTTATTTATTTTTGTGTTTTTGTTAATTATATAGACAAGAGTTTTAAAGAAAAGAAAAGAAAAATGTTTTAAGTTTAAAGAAAACTATTGTTTATGTATTTTAGTTAATGTTTTTATATATACAAAGATTTATTAAACAAAACAAGTTTTAAGACAAGAAAATTGTTTAAACTTAATAAACCTAATATTTATGTATTTTTTGTTAATGTTTTTTAAAAAAACTTATATAAAAAGTTTAGCTAAACAAAAGTTTTAAAACAAAATATATTATTTTTATTTACCAAAAGGAGTTAGGTCATATAAAAAAGAAAATAAGGTGATGGTAGTAAAAAAAAGTATTGGTTTGAAATAAAAAAAAAGTAAGAGATTAAATGGGCTTTTAGAGGAAATGCTTGGCCCAAACAACAAAAACAAACAGATTCAAAAAAAGAAAGGGGGTGTATGTGTCAGAATCAGTTGGGCTTGGTGGTTTGTTTCAAGGGACAGGCCCAAACGCGTGTTTAACAATTTGTTGTTAGGGTTCGTTGTTGTTTCGCTCAGAATAGGGTTTCAGTTTGAACGAACGGCGCCGCTCTCCACCTTCTTCTTCGCCTCTTCATCCTTCTTGATCAGAACCAACTGATAAACTCCTTCCTCTCGCCTTAGGCCACTAGACGCCACCTCCATTCTCCTCTCTCCATGGTTGTACCAGGTGGTGACAAGAAAAGGTATGGTTTCGCTTTATCGTTTTAGGGTTCTGGATTCAGGCATGTTATTGATCTTGGACACGTTTTGATCTTTATGTGTTATTTGTGTTTGTGTGAGGTGTTAGAAAAAAGGAAAGAGGAAATAATACCTTTGTTCTGCTTTTGGAGAGGAGACGGGGAGTTTGGACAGGAGGCGTCCTCCGGTGGCCAAGGCGGGGAGACTGTGATGCTGATGGAAGCTTTGTTCTGGTACTTATATCTTTGCTTGGTATGTTTTATGATGATGCTATAAATCTGAAAACTCCAAAATACACGTTTCTGACTCTCTTCCTCTCTTTCTTGTCAATGATGCTACTTTTCTGAGCTGCTTGTTCTGAGAATGCTTTTTAAGTTAGCTTCTGATTCTCTTCCTCTCTTTCTTGTCAATGATGATAGCTCTGAGATGTTCCTGCTTCTGACTTTTTGAATATTGGCTTTGTTTTCAATGATGAACCTTGGTTCTGAGATGTTTGTTTTTTTGATGATTTTTAATGTTGTTGGACCTATGATGAATTTTGTTCTGAGGGCTTTTGGCTTTGCTTTGAGTTTGGTTACTTGATCTTGAAGGCAGGTTGAATGTTGTTTAGGATATAGGTTTTGACAAGCTTGAGGCAGGTTTGTATGGTACATTTTTGACAGGCTTAGACACTGAGTTTGTTCAGGTTTGTTTAGGATACAAGCTTGAAAGGGTTGCTTCTTATGCTTGCTCGCTTGGTTTGAGCAGGTTGTATGCAGGAAAGCAGGTTTGCTAGTTACAGGCCTCAAGGCTTGTTGCCTTAGGCTTGCTTCTAGTTGCAGTTTGTTTTGCTTCTGTTTTTTTGGTTACAGGCTTTAAGGCTTCTGTTTTATGCAGGTTTGAAAGGCTTGTGTTTTATGCAGGTTGGGTGCAGTTTGTAACTTTGTTGGTAACAAGCAGGTTGTTTGTTTGCTTGCTTAGGATACAAGCTTGGAAGGCTGTAACAGGTTTTTAGGCCTGTTAGAGAGTGTTTACAGTTTTGTGTTCTATTTCTCTCTATGTGTTCTATGTGTTCTGCCCCCCTTTTACAGTGTTGGATATCTTGTTATATTTATCTATGTCTTAAGCCTGCCCAAAAACTGTAAGCCTACTTTTTACTCTCTTTCTCTCTCTTCAGAAAATCATATTATATTGCTTTAGAAGTACTTTTCTGAAAAGGTTGTGGTCTGGAAAATGCTGAAAAAGTTTTGAAATATTGCTTGCATCTTTGGCTTTCCTATGCATATCTTCCAGATTTTCTGCCTTTGCTTTTTGTGTACTTGTATGCAGCTTTGTTGACAGCTCTTGGACAGTTTTGTTGACAGCTCTTTTTTGACAGTTTTGAATTTATGATTTAGTTTGCTTAGTTTGAAACTATAACTTGGCTGTTTGGTTTGAAGGCAGTTTTGCTCTTGTGCAGCTTTGTTTGGCATTTCAGTTTGCACTTTGCAATTTGTGAATTTCTTATTCAGCCTTGTATTTAATTAATTCCATGCTTGCAAACAATTTTTCTTTCCCTCTTTGTGAACCAAGAAGAGACATCTTCTTGCGATTTGCAAAGAGGACGAACAAACTGATTCCGGCCAACAACTTTTAATGATGAGTTTTTGCTTATCTGTCTGAAAAATACTTTTCCAATTCATCCGTTATTGACTTTTCTTTTTCTGGCTTTGCAGATAAACACCAATTGGGGCAAGGGAAGCAATAGTAGCAGATGAAGACTTCAAGAAACTTAGGATGTAGATTTAATTTATTTTAATCATTGTAATTTATTGTAAATAATGTAAATAAATTTACTGTATCAAATAAACATTTGTAACAACAATTAGAATAAATAAAAATCTTTTTTGTCAGATATCTATTTTAATTCTTCTGCAATTGCTTATTTAAATTTCTTGAGTTATAATAATTGGAAATTATCCCAATAATCTTAACTTAGAAATTATAAATGATCAACAAACGTCGCAGTCTCACTGCCTTACATTAACCAATAATAAGCCCGACATTCCAAATAACCAAATGCATTGCACAGTTAAACAAACAAACGTCCATACGCCCTTCACTTCACTGATTAAACCAACACTTCAAACTCTCAATCCAAATGCCTCAGCTTTTATCCCAGATGTTTAGGTTTTGAGAAACAAACAGGAATCTTGAACAAGCGTCAAAACCAACTGATAGTCAAACGAAATGCTGTGGATTCCAATTCTTTTGAGAATGCGCGTGTAAACCCTAATTCTTGATTTATTGTCAAAGAAGCGTCTGCCTGATCAAAATCCTGAGCCAAACTCAACCAAATTAATAAAAACCCTGATAATCTATTTGACTGATTCAATAGTCAATGGAAACCCTAATTTTGTCTGACTGATGAGAAAAGTCTGTTTGACCGATTCTTAAGCCAATCTGAAAAATCAGGAAAAGCCCGAAGCTATGGTTTCTTGTGAAAAAGAGAGGGCGAATTTTGGGGTACAACAACGTCCAATGCTTTTATTAATGATATATGAAAATTACACCTATAAAGCCCTCACAAACAAAGCCACAGTGCCTCGAGTAAGGCATCGGGACGTGAAGTTTAAAATTGTCTATTACAAACTCAAAACAAAAGTCTCATTACTGGGTAATAAAAGAAATTTGGATGAAGTCCTTTGCTGTCCAAATGCTTAGTCCACCCTCAGCAGTTGGGTATATCCAGCTGTCAAACTCAGATTCTTCAACATCATCTTCAATGGAATTTACTCCTGAATTGCTGATAAACAGGGGAGGTCCTCCGGTCCACGCATGCCGAATAGCCCTTTGAGCTTATGCAGTGAAACCCAAACCAAACTTGTTAGTCTTATGTGCAAAATCAGGGAGTTGGCCCCAATTTGCACACCCACCTTTCTCAACAACACCCCGGGCATCCTTTAGGGAAGCCATCTTCATTGGAGGATCTTCAGCAACAGTTTCAGTTGATGCCAGTGTCTGGGGGACTTCTTCAAAATGTTGAAACGGGGTCTCAATGAACTCCCCGTACATCTCCATATACCGGAATGAGTTGAGGTGGCTCACCATGTACTCCTCTTCTCCTCGTACCGTAACAATTTTTCCTTTTACTGGGTATTTTAGCATCTGGTGAAGCGTAGAAGTCACTGCCCCAGCTTTGTGGATCCACGGGCGACCCAACAAACAAGAATAAGATGGCGGAATGTCCATTACATAGAATGTAGACCCAAATAACTGAGCTCCAACGCTTCACAGTCTAACTGGTCTAACGCCTTCTTGGGTAAAACATTCAACGAGGATCCAGTATCCACCAATACATGAGCTAGAGTAGTGCCCATGCATTCAATGGAGACATGCAGGGCGTCATTGTGATTCTTCCCCTTAGCGGTCAAATCAGCATCGGAGAAACCCAATCCATTATCTGCTGTCAGACTAGCCACACAATCTTTAAACTGGTCAGCTGATGTCTCCTGCGGCACGTGCGTAGTCTTCAGGAAAGCAATCAGAGCCTTAGCATGGGCCTCTTAACACAACAATAAGGACATAATAGAGATCTTCGACGGGGTTTGCCCCACCTGTTCGACTACATTGTAGTCACTTTTCTTGATGATCTTTAAATTCTCCTCTATTTCCTGTCTAGAGGTTTCAACAGTAATCTTCTTTGGTGCCTCTATCCGGGCATGCTTACTTGTGGTCCCTTTGCCCCGAGTGTCAGATGACTCAGTGACAGGGGTAAGAATTGTAACTTGAGCAGGGACAGTAGCAGATGTACTGGCAGGTGTAATAATAACAGGCTTCCAAACAGTTGGTGGAGAGATCTCAGGGGAGAAAAGTCTTCCGTTGCGGGTGACTTTACTAGATCCAATAATATTGCTGACGTCAGTATCAGCCTCTTCATCCTTAAAGTTTTGTTTAACTCCGTGATAATATACGTCAGCCCCGTAGTGCCATGGGACAACTTTATCTGATGTATAGGGGATAGGCCCAGGAACAGTAATAATCAAAGGAGCAATTCTCGGAACAGATGTAATTCTAACAGGCTTTCTCTAGGAAGCCTTGGAAGAATTGTCGAAAATGGTGATTATAGAAATATCTTCAACAGGAACCAAAGGAACAACAGTCTTCTCAAACAAAATTTCTTTATTATCCATCAGGCGTTGGATACCTGACTTCAATAGATGGCAACCAGTAGGTAGGACGGAACACAGACAGAAACCTTCGCCATAACTCGGAAATAAACTGGCTAACAGAAGGTTCTTCTTCACAGTCATCAATGGAGTAGCAATGTCTTTCACAGAAACCACAAACGAGTCTTCATCTACAGCATTCACTCCCTGCTTGGGCATCACAGCAGTCATAACATTAGGCTTTTCGGGGGCTTCAAACTCAATCTCCTTAGCATCAATCAAATCCTGTACCTTATTCTTCAGGACCCAACAATCATTCATATCATGCCCCGGGCTATCAGAATGAAAAGCACAATGCGCGTTCGGATTGTACAGCGGTGATGTTGTATTGGGATTCTTCGAGGCTTCCTTCAGAATCACCAAGTTGGTCTTTAGCAACTGCGGTAGAATCTGAGACAGGGTCATATGGAGCTGAGTGAATTGTCTTCGCAGCCTCTCGGCTCTTGGCTGATTGTTGCATGGTGTGGCAACAGTTGGTCTTGAAATAACTACCGCATTAACTGCTTGGTGGTGTTCAGGTCGATTCTGGCTTTTTGAATTGTAAACTGCACTGGACTCCTTCTTAAAAGGCTTCTTCTTGGTACCTGATGAAGCACCCTTCTGTATTTTTCCGCTCTTAATACCGGCTTCAACTCTTTCCCTAGTCATTATCAGCTCAGTAAAACCTGACGATGAACTTCCAATCAGATGATTAAAATACGGACTAGACAAGGTCCCCAAAAACATATCCACTAACTCCCTGTCAGCTAGCCCGGGTTGTACTCTTCCAGCAAGGTCCCTCCATTTCTGAGCATAGTCTTTGAAACCTTCGCTCGAACCCATAGACATACCCTGAAGTTGGGTACGCGTGGGTGCGAGGTCGGCATTGTATTGGTACTGCTTGTAAAAAGCAGAAGCAAGGTCTTCCCAATTACGGACACTAGCTCTTTCCAGCTAGTAAAACCATTTAAGTCGAGTCCCTAAAAGACTATCTTGAAAGAAGTGGATCCAGAGGTTCTTATCAGCAGTGTATGGCTGGATCTTTCTAACATATGAACGGAGGTGTAGCTTTGGGCAGGAGACCCCGTCGTATTTAGAAAAGATAGGTGCTTTAAACTTGTGCGGAATCACCACCCCAGATGACAAACGCAAATCACCAAAGTCCAATCTAGGTACCTTCTGGATCTCCATTGCACTTAACCGGTCTTCAAGCTGTTGATATCTATGCTCAGCCGGAGGATAATGGTCTTCGTCAAAGTCAGTCTCATTGTCAGATACCACAGGGCTAGGAACCCTCCTTTCTTCTTGGTTTTCTCCCCCTCCAGATGAGTGAGATAAGTCAACATCCTGCAAATTATTCCCAATCCTACGACCCATAATCAGGAAGACTGTCTTCTTCTTCTTCTTCTTATCCTTCAAGATAAGAGTCTTCAGATCTTGCTGACCCTTGGCCAAATTTATGAACATTTCCTGAAACTGGGCGTTCTGAGCTTGCAGAGCCTTGATAGCTTGATCAGTTGATGTTTCAGAAGACATGATGCACTGAAATAAACAGCGAAGAAGATGAGAAACCTGTAAGGGTACATGTTGTGAGGTGCATGGGAATGATATGTGTATGATATGATTTCAAAGATTTTAGGGATTCAAATTCGTAAACCAAAATGAAACACACTTTATTAGATAACAAACTTGAAATAATGTTTGACAAATTCCTTTAAGGCGTTACAAAAAGAAATACTGAAAAGTAAATCAAAACTAAAAGACATCAGCGCTCCCATGGTCATTTTCCGTTGGTGCTGACATAGTCGTTGAGGACCTTCTCATTCTCCAGCTGCCTTGTAAGCTTTAGAATCTTCCGCTCCTGCTCGTGATACTTTTCTCTGTAAGTATCCCGCTCTTCTCTCAGTTGGATCCACGACCTCTTTAATTCCCCAATATCAGTTGGCATGTACGGATGTAGGATAGTAGGAGGATCCCCTTCTTCATCAGCATTCTCAACAATTACCGGTAAGACAGCTTCGTACGACATTCCCAGCTTTTGGGCACGGATTCGAACCCATCGGAGATACGGTTCCATCGGAAGAGAGGTCTTCGTCCCTAACTCGTGCGGATCAGACCTGTGTACCCTATTCCAGGCTCGTATGATCCTGCGGCGATGCTCCTCACTATCCCCTTGGAAGTAAAAGATAATGCTCGGCATTAGCAACTCATGAGGTCTGTCCCTCCTAGCTCGCCCAAACTGACGTAAGGCCAAACAAGGGTTATAGGTAATCCCTCCTCGAATTCCAAGTAGTGGAACATTGGGGTATTCCCCACAGCGATCAATAATAACCACTTCTTCCATGTCTTTAGTACTCCAGATAATGTCAGTGTGAGCGAGAGACATAATTCTATAGGCCCAACCCATGCCTTCCTTGTTCTTCAAAACAAATTTGGGGAGGTGATAAATAAACCACCTCGCCATCAATGGTGCACAACACATAAGGGTTCCCCGTTTCCGAGCAGTACGAGCGTAAAGAGAGTGTAGAATGTCACCCAAGAGGGTGGGCACCGGATTACGGGACATAAAAATCTTCACTGCATTCACGTCGATGAAAGAATCTGAGTTAGGAAACAACACCAAACCATAAATGAGAAGAGCCAGGATATCCTTGAATGCTTGAAAATCCAAACTGTCCCAAAACTGATTAGCCCAATCAACCAAAAACTTAGCCAAGAAGCCCTTTGTCCCACTTCTAGTCTCCCAGTTAGACATTACCTCAGCCTTTGTCATATGGAGGGCTGAAGAAATCTCTTCCGACCTAAGGGCTTTCTCCCAACCTATAAACGGCATCTGCTCTAGAATGGAAATACCAAGCAAATCAGAGAACTCTTTCAAAGTAGGGACCAACTGATAGTTCGGGAAGGTGAAGCAGTGGTACAATGGATCAAAGAACTGGCACAAGACACTCATCATTTGTTCATCCATCCTAGAAGTGACCAAACCAAGGAGGTGACCATGTCTTCTGATAAAGGAGGAAGTATTTGGAACTTTAGAAACCAAATCTCTGAGCTGAGTGGGAATCTGAACAAAACTGATCAGAATAGTGTTTCTACACATAGGTTCCATGACCTACAAAACAGAATAAAGATGAATCCCCTCTGTCTTTGAAATGGGTTAGTCCAATGTAATATGCATGGAATGTCATGATTCATGATGTCATGATAGAAACACACCACAAGTATTCACAGATAGCAAACATGGTAAGGGCAAACAAGTCACATAGTAGCCCTTAGATTTCAGGCTGGCATGGAGTTTAGGTATTACCCTCTTTCAGTTTAGTTGGTTCAAACTTGTCCTAGTAATAGTAACGGGGTTCTAGAGGATCTCAATATCACTGACCACCCTCGATCGGTCATAATTCCAGTTTGGCAACCTTTTCTTGCAGCCAGAATCATCATGAGAGTTTGGTCTCAATGAGTGTAGCATATTGCTACTGTTCTATGGCCAAGTTGGTCAATTATAGGTTCTAAAGTCAGTTGGTGCTTAATGACGCCTTAGAAGACCCATATTCTCCTTGTTCCACCACAAGGGATATCAGTACAAACTAAAGTGCCACACCAACGTAGCTACTGCTTCAACCGTATTGGTTTACGCTGTACAGTTCCCTCACAGTCTATTGCTACTTACCTAAAGGGTATCCCCAGATCCGGGTTAGGATCTATAGTAACTCAGATTCAAGCCCACAAAGATAAATCATACAAATCAATCAATTGAAAACATTATGATGAACTATTCCTAAGGTACACCCCACTTATAACTCCCCAGCAGAGTCGCCAGTTCTGTGATACGGTGGGAAGAACTGACTGTTTTTTTGGAATGCTGGTTTGCATTTTGCATTTGTATTCGCAAAATGTCGCGGAAAGCAAGACTCGCCACCGAATTTTATTTTATCCAACAAGGAAAGGAAAAAAGCACCAAAAAAATTCCTTTTTCGAGATTTTTCTGAGTACGGGGGGTAGATTATAGAAAGGGAAGGTATTAGCACCCTTTCTATCTGTGGTTATCCACGGGCTCTTAGGTACTTGCTCATCATTTTCAAAAAAAAATTCTTTGTGCTTGTGGGTTTGAAAAGTTTTTGTTTTTTGACTTCGATTTAACTCTTGCTTCTGTCCTCAAGAGTGTAATGAAGTGTTTTTGAAAACTTTGTTTGTAAAGGAGTGTAAGTGTGAAAAATTTGTTTTGTTTTGGATGAGCAAGTATCTAATAACTATCTACCTACTCAAAAAAGGAATCGTTCTGTGCTTATTTCCTTTAGACAATGCTATCCCACTATTAGTGAGTAGGTAGCATCGTCGTTGGAGTATGAGGGCCAATTCGAATGAGGGACATACGGTCACTAAAGCAATGTTAGGACGCCTTAGCGGTAACCCTAATGTCTTAGATCATTTGTTTGAGGCAACAATATCTGAGTCAACCATTTTGAGGCAACTTATGATCTTTTAGACAAGAGGACGACCCCTAAAACGACCTATACTCAATGACCGTGTACGAAGGCAACCAAGGGGGGTGTACCCTAAGAGTGCGCATGTGAGAGTGTGTTGTTTTCTGTTATTTTTATCTGTGCACATGTTAAGGGTGATCTAATTTGATTTTAAGATTAACATTCAGTCTTGTCATGCAAACCCTATTATCAAACATCTAACAGTTGTAATTTGCAGAAATTAAAATGCGGAAATTAAACTAACTATTACAAGGCATCGGGTATTTACATCGCCAAAAGAAACCCTTTGAAAATAAAATACAGCGGTAAAATAGATAAAATGTCCTAATTATCTATTACAAACCATAAGCAAATACATTAATTGGATAAATAAAAATAAAGTGCGACGCGAAATTAAATCGGATGTAAAATTAGGGTTTTGACCCTTTTTAAAAGAAAATGCTTTTTTTTGTTTTTATTTTAAGAAAAGAAATTAAAACCTAAATTAAATACTAAATTAATTATAAAATTAATTAAAATTAATGAAAAAAATAATAATTAATGACATATTTTTGGAGATTTGATTATTTTAAGAAAGAAAAATAAAATAATTGAATTAGAGTTAAAACCTAATGATTTCTAATTGATTTTAAATATTTACAAAAATAAATTAAAGTTTCCTAGAATTAAAAAAAAACTAATTAATTAATTAGTGTTTATTAATAAAAATAAAATTCTGAATTAAAAAGTATTTTGGTGATTTTTTTGATAAATAAAGAAAATTTGTTATTGGTTAGAAATTAATTAAATAAAATAAAATAATTAAATAAATAAACAAAATAAAAAGAAAGGAGTGAAAATGGGCCTGATTTGGGTGTTTGAATAACAATTTCGCTGGCCCATTAAGGCTGATCCAATTGACTTTTGGGATCCCATGCACGCGCGTTGACTGGCTTTATGGTGCTCCTTCAATTTTTGACCACCAGATCTGGCCACCTGGCCATCTGGCACGCTAAGGAGTGATGGAGTGTGATGATCATCATGTTGGCGTGTACACTAGATTTCCTGAAAACAAATGAGAAAATGCAATTTGTTGGAGGCAGGGATCGAACCCCTGACCTCCAGCCTTTGGATCCTTGAACGCTGATGTGGCCACCACTAGGCCAAGTTGCTTCCTTTGTTAATACAATGCAAATTATTAATAATATAAAAAAACAAAATTCATGGCCAGGAAAACAAAAATGCACGCGGACGTTTGAACAAGCGAATGGATGGACGACAACTCATCATCCCTGTCCTCCATCTATTGCTAAAAACTCCAATAGCTATACCTACGATCCTCGTCCATCACTACAAACCATGTTCATTCCAAAATCTTGCATAGGCCATGAAAATGCATTCTAAGACCATGGTTGAGTTCGTCTCAACCTGCTGATCACAACCATAGCCATTATTATGGCCAATTTTTCCTGAAACGAAAAAACCCCAAAAACACGAACCAAACCCTAGCAATGGTGGATCTCCATATAGGTTAGATAAATGCAATTGGTTATTACAAAAAGCTTGCAAATGATGCGTGGATTAAGAATATGCAATTATTTCATGTTAACAATGCCTTAATTGGAAAATACGAAATCAATAATGTAGGGGATCCGTGGATGACTTACAGTGCTCTAGGAAGCTTGAAAATGCCTGGTTGTGATTGGTTTCGCTTGTGGAGATGTCCAGGAAGAGATTGAGAAACTTGCCAAGCCCTGAAAATGCCTCTATGATTGATTTTGATCTCAAGATTTTTCTTGTTTTTTGCAAACTTTGTTCTGCCTCTAGAACTGATTTCCAACCCTGATTTTTGTCCCTCTCACCTCCTTATGTATTGTACAATCCATTAGGTCTGAATTCTTTGTCCAAATCTCCCTCCATTGATGATTGAATATTTGATTTGATCTTCTTTTACAACCTTCCAATTTTGGCTTGATTTCAATCTTTTTGTACCCTTATATTCCTTGATACGAATTGGGAATGGTTTTCTAGCTGTGATTAAAGCCTGAAACAGTAAAAAAATCCATTGGTATCAATGCTTTGGATTTTATTTGATTTCATTTGATTTAAATCAAATTAAAGCAAATAAAAATCAAAATAATTAATAAAAATGTGATATGGACACATGGTTAAAGCTAGAGCACGTGGGAAATAATGCAAACTCAAAACAAGTGAAAAAGAATGGGCCCATTTGGAAAATTTTGAGGTTTTGGGGATAGTTGACTTTTGGCAATTTTGCAAAAAAGTCCAACTTCAGCAATGCATAACTTCTTCAATTTTGACTCTTTGGAGGTGTTCTTTGACTTTTTAGAAAGCTTGAGATGTCCTATAATCAACCCTTTTTGTCTAATTTCAATTTGATATTCCATGCTCAAGTTATAAGCTTTGACAAAAAAGGTGTTTTTGTTGACATTTCAAAATGACCTATAATGTCCAAATTCATAACTTCTTGTGAGTGAATATTTTGATCTTTGGGTATGAAGATGGATTGTAGGTAATTTCATCCTATTAAAAATGAGCTTTGGATTGGTAATTTCTCATAAAGTATGAGAAATTTATGCTTGGTCAAATTTGAGTTGACTTTTCCTACAAAACCCTAATTTAGCAACTTTTGAATCTTGATGAATTTTTAGCAATCCTTGATGAATCATGATCAAACCTTGATAAAATGATGAAACATCCTTCAAAATGAGAATGTTGACAAAAAATCTTGAATTTTGACTGTATTTGGGTCACAGTTGACTTTTGCTCTAGCACAGTCGATTTTTGGACCTTTTGAGCAATTGAATGAGCAAAATTCCTCTGCAAGGCTTGAAACTTGACATGGATGATCTTGAGAACATATTAGGACATTGGTGAGAACTTGGGGTCACTTGTACTCAAGGATCTTGATGCAACACAAAACCCTAATTTGAGTAGACTGCCTTAGGAGAGAGCTTGTCTGGCCAATCCTTGGACTACTTTGAGCAATTTGGAGATCTTTCTTGCAATGTTTTGAGAAATATGGGAGGGAAAATTTTGTGGTACAACAATAGGTCATTTCCATGATGAACAAGAATTCAAATCTCTTAGCCATGCCTTGTAATCTTGCTTTGTAGGCCTCTAAACCTCTAAATTTATCCATAATTAGTTGATTGCACAAGCTTTTGAGCTATTGGCCACTTGATCCAAGAATTATCCAATACATTTTGCTATTTTGATAAGAAAGACAAGACTTCCATTTTGGAAAATCATACTTTTGTAAAATGTCAACCCTTCTTGAGACTCCAACTTGTTCCCTTTGCACACACTCCATCTAAAAGATCAAAAGCAACATGTTTAAAGTGTTCAACCACTCTACATTTCTTGTACAACACATTGGAACTTGGTTTCCTACTTTTCTTCAAAATCAAGTAACATATCCATAACTTTATATCTCACAGATCTGTTAACTTCAAGCCCTAAGACCTTTTTCTTATAACTATACAAGTTATTTTAAAGCAAGGACACGAGCTCAAGCACCCTTAAACCTCCCACAACTTCTGCAATCTAGAATTGGCCATAAACTTTACATTTTTGAGTTTGAAACAGCTATCTCCAAATCCACTCGTGCGTATTGAGTTTTAATCATCCAAACACATTCCATACCTCATATCAAAGTGATCCAGGTCCCTGTTTCTTTACTGTAACTCCATTTCCATTATCCACCATTTTCAAAACTCAAGCTTGCAACTTGACTTGAGTAGAGATTTTAAGCCAAACTCAAAGAAAAGTAAGAGTTGGATTACACTCAAGGAGGTCCAGGAAAGCTAAACATATCATTAGGACACCATAAAGGTTTCCAAAACACCATACACGAATCTCACTTACAAGGTAAGTTCCTAAACTGTGACATCTTGATACATGCACATTTTGTACATACATTCTGAAGTAAAAATGTAGATATCATTTCCCTAAAGCTAACCATGTTCTTAGTTTTCATTTTAATTGCTTGTGTATGAAGAATTTCATCTCTAACCAGTTAGGGCGTATTTTTTGTACCAACATAAATTAATCTTAACCTTTGATCTATAGCTTTTAAGAGTTATATGGTTGGATTCTTGACGAAAAAATACACAACTTTCATGTTTACATTTTTTTAATTTGGTTGAGAAATAAGAAAGATACAAAATTCAAAAATGATGTTTCAGCCACGGGCGCGAGGAAGAAGATGAAGTCATGTTCAGGACTTGTTTTACTTTATATATTTATGATTTATATTTAATAAACATATGTATAGCCACCCCAGTGGTAAAGCGCACGCCTGTTCACCCTTGGGACCTAGGTTTGAGCCCCAGTGGTACCCTTTTGTTGTATTTTTTTCATATTTTCTACTTCAGGATCTTGTACAAGCAAGGAGGAGGCGTGTGTGATGCACCCTCACTCGTCATCTTCTGATCTCGTCATTCCTCAGATCCAACGCCTCACAAGGCCCTACCACGATGGACCTCTCACAAGCCACCACACTGGACCACATTACAGGCGCTTGGGCCAACATGTTTGGGCCTAGGATTTTGTTATTTCTCACCCCCTTTTTACTTGTTGTCACAGGCCCAATATATTTTTCCTTTTCTTATTTCATTTATTTCTTTTTGTTTAAACATTTTTATACAAAATCATAAAATCACAAAAATATAGACTTATGTTTTTTTTTAATTTTAATTAATTTTTGACATAAAAATTAATTAATTTTAATCACCCTTTATTTTATTCTTATTAATTAATTTGTAAACTAATTAGAAACTACGGTTTTGATTATTTCTTTTTACACATTAAAAATATTTTCCAACATTTTAGGTTTTTATTTTATTTTTATAAATAAAATTAATTAGTCACATTTTATTTTATTTTATTTTGCAAATAAAAATAGATAATTAGGTTTAATTTCTAATTACTTTTCATTTCAAATTTTAAATAACTTTTCTCAAATAAAAAACAAACAAAAATATTTCCTTTCTTAAAATATTTAGAATCTTTTTTAGGGTTTATACTTAGCAGTTTTCCCATCTTTGAACATTTATTCACTCTTTTACATTATTTTGTGACTACTCAATCATTATCAGATTGTAATAGTAATTAGGGTTTATTGCTTCCAATCCCCATTCATTAAATTTGCACCCCTATCCCCTAAGTGTTGTAATAGCGTAGGATATTTAATTTGTACAATTTAATGCTTTCCTATTATTGTTAGTAATTAGGGTTTGTATGGCAAGATAAAATCAATCTTAGAAAACCTTAATCTAAAAGACAAAAATGCATGCAATAAAAACACTTTTCACACTTGCACCTCTAGGGTATACCCCACTTGTTGCCTTCAATAAAAATAGGCATGTCCCTCGAGCGTGGGATGTTTTAGCAAAGATCCTCGAATATAAAGATCGTAGTCCCTCGATGACCCTTCAATGTTGCCTTCGGTAAACGTTCTTACACCCTTAAAACAAATTTCTAAAACATCCTACAAAGGTTGCCTTCTATAACTATACGATGACTCACACCCGTCCCTTCACATCCAATGATAAGGCTTCTCACCAATCAATGGGAAGATAGCAATATCTAAAGAAGGAGGAAAAGAACTAAGACTTTTTAAGTAGGTAGAACGTTCGTAGTTTCTTGCTCACAAACTAAAACAATTTTCACACTCACACTTTCAAAACATATTTCCAAAAACAAACATCTCTTTAAACTATTTTTAAAACCAACACTTTGTATACATTCTTATAGAGACGAGAATCATTACAAAGTTTGCCGAAACAAATGCGTTTTCAAAATATTTTCAAACTTACATAAAACACAAAAACAGTTACAAAGCATTTCAAAGTGAGCTAGCAGCTAAGAGCCCATAGATAACTACAGATGAAAAAGGTGCTAACACCTTCCATTTTCATAACCTACCCCCCGAACTCAAGAAAAATTCGCAAAGGGTCTTTCCTGTTCTTTTCACACTTTCCTTTATTGGATAAAAGAAAAGTCGATGGCGACTCTTGCTATCCGCAACAATTGCGATAAAATGCAAAACACCAAAGTCAGTTCTCCCACCGTATCACAGAACTGGAGACTCTGTTGGGGAAATTTAATTAAAGTGGGGTTACCTTAGAGATAGTTCAAATTTAAATGCTTTCATTGTTTGACTTTCCTGCTTTATTTTTAAAGGGTCGTTTGGGTTTATTTACTGTATATCTCCTATACCCAGATCTGGGGGAATTTTTAGGTAAGTAGAAATAGATCATGAGGACTGTGCGGCATAATACCGATACAGTTGAAGCGATGGATACATTCGTGTGACACATTTGTTGGTACCGGTGTCCCTTGAGTCAAGTCAAGGAGAATACGGGGCTGTTGTATGGTGTCATGAAGCACTAACTGACCATAGAACCTTTAGTTGAACAACATGGCCATTAGGAAGTAATAAGGTAGCCGGCCTTGGTGCAGTCCAAAGTTAGTTAATACTCGATACTACGCTCATTGAGATCAGACTTTTTGGATATTTTGGTCGCTAATAAAGAAGCTTGTGTTGAAACAATACCCGACTAAGAAAGATCAGTGATATTGAGATTCCTTAGAACTCGATTACATACTAGGACAGGTTGAACCAACTAAACTTCAAAATGGTCCTTACCTATGAAACCCATGCAAGCCTAAAACTAAGTTCATTGTATGCTTTGTTGGCGATTAATTATTCATGACATCATAAACATCATAACATCATAAGCATTCCCACTAACCATTTTAAGGATTTAGGAATTTATCTTTGTTCTGTTTTGTAGGACATGGCTTTAACTCGTAGAAATACCATCCTGTAAAATCAAGCTTCTCAAATGAACTTTTGTTTTGATGAAGACAAACCATGATTGACAAAGAAGGCAAATATTGTTTAATCAAGCTCAAGGCATCTATGGACAAAGTCTTCAGTTCAAGCTTTTAGAAATTTCAAGGTATAATGATAATATTTACTTTGAACTTAAGACATAGATGCTCAATGATGAAAAGAAATGTTTTATAAATCCTTACTCAAGTTTTTCTAAGTTAAAATTCATTTTTCACTTGAGTGCAATCGATTTTCATATTAGTGCAATGGATTGCATGCTTTAATTTTTTAAGATCTTTTGCTACTATTTCTCAGTGCAATCGATTTGCATATTAGTGCAAATGATTGTATGCTTAAAAATTTCAAAATGTTTGCTTATGTTTCTCAGTACAATCGATTTAGATTACTTATGCAATCAATTGCACTCAATCATTTTTGGCTACTGACTTCACATGCAATCAATTTACATTCTTGTGCAATCGATTGCACACTTAAAACTTTTGAAAATATAGCTGTTGAAACCCCGTGCAATCGATTTACACAAAGGGTGCAATCGATTGCATGATGCACGATTTTGAAAAACAGTAGCTTTGCAAATGCCTGTTAATAATACCTTTTCATGGAAACCTTTCACTCAATCTTGGCAATTGTTCATGATTCATTTACAGAACTTTATGATGTTTCAAAAAGGTGCTATGAACATATAAATACTCATTTTCAAAATCATTTTAAACACCTCTTCCAAATATATTTTCTGAGTTTTCAAAATAAAAACTCAAGCTTTTTTTCACTTTCATACATAAGTTTTCTACACACTTTCACATATTGTTAACTAGAAAACTTTGAGAATTATATCTTGAGTCGTTGTACATTATTATCATTGGAAGAGAAGATCATTCATTGATTAAAATCACTCTAAGTGATCAATACTACTCAAATCACTCAAAATCAAATATTGATAGATACTTACTTATTTTTCCAGGATTGTTGGAAATAAGTTTAAGTGGTTTTTAAATCTTGTCTTTCCAGGATTGTTGAATACAAGTGTAGTCACTTTGAGAGGATTGTTCTCATTGTTAACATAGTAAAAATCCAAGAGGATTGTTCTTGGTCCAAGAGGATTGTTCTTGGCTTTTTGGTAGTTCTTGTTTAAGTTTGCCACAATAAGGAAATCTCTTTCATGTTGAAAGGGGACTGAAGTACTCTCGGACTGTGAGCGAAACCAGGATATATCGCTCGTGTCTCTTTATTTTTATGCACTTTACTCTTTCCTAAACTCACCATAATCCAGAAAAATAATATCCATCATCACTAAAACCAGAATTTTTTAAAGTACCTAATTCACCCCCCCCCCTCTTAGGCGCACTTCGTACTTACAATTGACATCAGAGCAGGTTATAGGTAACCTGTTCCTAAAAGATCCAGAATAGCTTCTGCAAATCAAAATCCCATTTTCATAGATGGTGGTAGTAACAATAAGCCTCCTCTATTTTATGGTGAATATTTTGACTTCTGTAAAATACGCATGAAGGCACATCTAGAAGCACAAGGAGAAGAAATATGGGATGCCGTCGAGAATGGTCCATTTATCCATATAACGGTAATCAATGGTGATGGCTCATCAAAGCATAAAACCGCATGGGACGATGATGATAAGAAGAAAGTTCTCTATGATAAAAAGGCAATAAACCTTCTTCAAGGTGCACTTAGCATGGATAAATACTTATATGTCTCGGCATGCAAAACAACAAAAGAAATATGGGATACCTTGGTACAAACACATGAAGGAACGGTTGAAGTAAAAAGATCAAGGCTAAATACCCTGAGTCAAGAATACGAATTATTTCGAATGCAGCCCGGAGAAACCATTCTTGACCTACAAAAGATATTTGTGCACTTGACAAATCATCTAAGTGCTCTTGGTAAGACTTTGACGAATGATGAACTAAATCTGAAAGTATTTAGGTCCTTAACTAGGGAATGCCAACCAAAGGTAACGAAAATCTCAGATAAGAAAAGTCTTTCCTCCATGACATCCGCAACATTGTTTGGGAAACTTCAAGAATATGAAACGGAACTCGGAAGACTTGAAAAACATGAAAATCAAGAGAATAAATCCAAGAATATTGCTTTGAAGATAGATTCCAAGGAAGTTGAAAAGGAAGACAATCCGGAAGAAGATGAAAATTTCATGCTTCTTGTCAAAAGGCTTGGTAAGTTCTTTGGTAGAAATGACAAACCCTTTTCTCATTCAAAAGGAAAGATACAATTTAAGAAAAAGGAAGCTTCCACATCAACACAAGAAGTCACATGTTATGAATGTGGTAAGCAAGGTCATATCAAGCCGGATTGTCCAAAACTCTCCAAGAAAGGTGGCTTCAAAAGAAAAAAAGGATTCAAGAACAAAAAGGCCTATGTTGCATGGGAGGATAATGAAATAAGTTCCTCATCCGATTCCGATAGTGATGAAATTGCAAATCTAGCGTTGATGGCTCACACCATTCCGATGATGAAGACAATGAGGTTAGTAATGAATTTTCTGTTTTTGATAGTGATGCACAAGGTGCTATAGATTAACTATTGAATGAATGCAAAATTCTGTATAAAACTATTTCATCACAAAAGAAACAAATTTCATCCTTAGAAGAAAAATGTGAATCTATGGAAAAAGATTTCAAAGAAGAAAAAGAAAAATCAAGTGATGAACAAAAACAGAATTTTGTATGAAAAAATTGTGAATCACTCTCTTTCCAAATTGTCAAATTAAAAAGAGTCATTGAAAGATATGAAAAAGGCCAAATTAGATTGGAAGGTGTTCTTAGCCAACAAAGATACTCCGATGATAAAAGTGGACTTGGATATTCAAAGTTTTCAAAACCAAGTTCTAATAAAACTATCTTTGTTAAGGCTAGTGAGCAATCATCCAAAGAGAAAGTGAACAAACCTAAAATAGTTCATCACTATCCTAAAAAGAAAACATTTCCTAAGAAGAAATCTTATCCTTCTAGATATAGAAGTAACTTTGAACCTACTTGTTTTTATTGTGGCATTAAAGGCCATACACCTAATGCTTGCTATGTTAGAAACTTTAGTGTGGCAAGTGGGTATTATGTGTGGGTAAAGAAAGGCACTAATTACGAAGGACCCAAAGCAACTTGGGTACCTAACAAAACCTAATTTTTTTGCAGGTATGCTTGAAGACCACATGCAATCTTTGGTATCATGATAGTGGTTGTTCAAAGCATATGACGGGAGACATAAACCAATTTTCAAATCTAGTGCTAAAGGCCAAGGGTTTTGTCATTAATGGAGACAATAATAAGGGAAGAATCCTTGGCAAAGGCAAAGTTGGTGCTCCACCTTTCACATCCATTGAAGATGTTCTTTATGTTGAAGGACTAAAGCACAATCTTCTTAGTATTAGCCAACTTTGTGACAAAGGCTTCAAGATCAAGTTCACCAAGGATGAATTCTTGATAGAAGACGAAGTCACATATGAGGTTATACTTAAAGGTAAAATAATCAATAATATATTCATGATTTCCCTTGATGATCCATCTTTGAAGATAAAATGTATCATGGCGAACAACGATGATTCATGGCTGTGGCACAAAAGAATTGCTCATATTCACATGGAACACTTGAATAAACTAATCAAGCATGATCTTGTCATTGGGTTTCCTAAGAGAAATTTCGTCAAAGATAGACTCTGCGATGTTTGTCAAAAGAGGAAACAAACAAAATCAACTTTCAAATCTAAGAATGTGGTGTCTACTACAAGGCCACTATAATTGTTACATATAGACTTATTTGGTCCATCAAGAACAAGGAGTTTCGGAGGTAATGTATATGCTTTGGTTATTGTTGACGATTTCTCTAGATATACTTGGACATTCTTTTTAGTGCAGAAAAGTGACGCATTTATGGCATTCAAGAAGTATGCTAAACAAATTCAAAATGAGAAATCCCTAACAATTGCCTCCATAAGAAGTGATCATGGCGGAGAATTTCAAAATGCTCTATTTGAAGAATTTTGTGGAGAACATGGAATATCTCACAACTTCTCGTCACCAAGGACTCCTCAACAAAATGGAGTGGTAGAAAGAAATAATAGGTCTCTTGTGGAACTTGCTAGAGTGATGCTTAGCGACTCAAATCTTCCAAAATATTTTTGGGCGGATGCCTTGAGCACGACATGTTTTGTTAGCAATAGAATTAACATAAGACCAATATTTAAGAAAACTCCATTTGAACTCTTCAAAGGGAGGAAACCAAACATTGCTTTCTTTCATATTTTAGGATGCAAATGCTTTGTCTTAAACAACGACAAAGATAACCTTGGTAAGTTTGATGAAAAATCCGATGAAGGTATTTTTATTGGCTACTCTCTTTCTAGTAAGGCATATGGAATCTACAACAAAAGAACTTTAACAATTGAAGAATAAATGCATGTATCTTTTGATGAATCTAACCCCTCCAAGGAGGATAATATTGTGTGTGATGATGATGATGAAATACTAGAAGGTCCTCAAGAAAATACTTCCAAAGATCAACCAATTCAACACGAAGAATCACCCCAACAAGAATCAAATCTCAATGATATTCCAAAAGAATGGAGAACTCATAGAGATCATCCTATCGATAAAGTAATTGGTGATCTAAGTCCAGGTGTGACAACAAGATTAAATCTCAAAGATGCTTGCCTAAACATGGCGTTTGTCTCTCAAATTGAACCTTCCAAAGTTGATGAAGCCTTAGGCGATGACCAATGGATTATCGCGATTCAAGAAGAATTAAATCAATTTGAAAGGAATCAATTTTAGGAACTTGTCCCTAGGCCATGCAACAAACACATTATTGGAACAAGATGGGTGTTTAAAAACAAACTTGACGAGAATGGAATAATTGTTCAGAACAAAGCAAGGTTGGTAGCACAAGGCTACAACAAGAAGAAGGAATAGATTTTGAAGAAACTTTCGCTCCGGTTGCAAGGTTAGAAGCTATTCGTCTCTTACTTGCCTATGCTTGCTCATTAAATTTTCAGCTTTTCCAAATGGATGTCAAAAGCGCATTCTTGAATGGATATATCACTGAAGAAGTCTACATTAAGCAACCCCGAGGTTCGAAGATTTCAAGAATCCATCTCATGTATTTAAATTAAGAAAAGATATCTATGGATTGAAACAAGCACCAAGGGCATGGTTTGATCGTTTAAGAAACTACTTATGCGAAAAAGGCTTTGAAAATGGCAAAGTTGACAAGACTCTATTTATCAAGAAAATCAAAGATGACACTTTGCTAGCTCAAGTCTATGTTGATGATATCATTTTAGGATCTTCAAACCAAGAAATGTGTGAAGAATTTTCAGCAATGATGCAAGGAGAATTTGAGATGTCCATGATAGGTAAAATGAATTATTTTCTTGGACTTCAAATCAAACAATTAAAAGATGGCATCTTCATCAACCAATCCAAGTATTGCAAGGAACTCTTGAAAAGATTTTACATGGATAATTGTAAGGCAATGTCTACACTAATGGGTTCCGGTACATATGTTGATCAAGATGAATTAGGTGTTTCCATCGACATTACAAAGTATCGAGGTATGATTGGCTCCTTATAATATTTGACGGCAAGCCGTCCTGACATAATGTTTAGTGTTTGTCTTTGTGCTCGCTTTCAATCAAATCCAAAGGAATCTCATCTCACTGTGGTAAAGAGGATCATGAAGTATCTCAAAGGAACAACAAATGTCGGATTATGGTATCCTAAAGTTAGTGTTTGCAACTTAGTTGGTTATTCTGACGCGGATTATGCAGGTTGTAAAACTAATAGAAAAAGCACAAGTGGTACTTGTCTCATCCTTGGAAATGCATTAGTATCATGGTCCTGCAAGAAACAAGCATGCGTTGCTCTTAGCACGACCGAAGAAGAATATATTGCAGCGGGTAGTAGTTGCGCTCAAATTTTGTGGCTCAAATAACAACTTTGTGACTACATACTCGATCTAGGACGCATTCATCTACGGTGCGACAATACAAGTGCAATAAACATTACGAAGAATCCAGTCATGCATTCAAGAACCAAACACATAGACATACGACATCATTTCCTTCGGGATCATGTTCTACAAGGAGATGTCGAGGTAAACTTTGTAGATACTCATAATCAACTTACCGATATCTTCACTTAACCTTTGGCAAGAGAACCCTTCTACAAGATTCGACGAGAGCTTGGTATACTTGACGAACACGACATATAAGGTGCCTTCAATACTTGTTATGATTATATATATATATATATATGTTTTTAACCATGCTATATATGAATATACATGTTTAATCAAAAAATTTCCTCGAAATATTACTTTTATTACTCTTTTTTTTTCATCTTTCCCTTCTTTTTTATAATGTAAAAGGGGGAGATAGATGTGGTACTTTATGCTTGTATATTTCCTTGTCTTAATTTTTTAAGGTACTCTCCAACCAAGATGAACAAATTCAAAGGATTCCAACCTTCTCATACATAGGGGGAGTTATGCATCTTAGGAGGAGAAGCTCTTTCCGGAAAGTACAACGCATAAAACAAGATTGTTTGTCATCATCAAAAAGGGGGAGAATGTAAAATCAAGCTTCTCAAATGAACTTTTGTTTTGATGAAGACAAACCATGATTGACAAAGAAGGCAAAGATTTTTTAATCAAGCTCAAGGCATCTATGGACAAAGTCTTCAATTCAAGCTCTTAGCAACTTTCAAGGTATAATGATAATACTTACTTTGAACTTAAGACATAGATTCTCAATGATGAAAAGAAATGTTTTATAAATCCTTACTCAAGTTTTTCTAAGTTAAAATTCATTTTTCACTTGAGTGCAATCGATTTGCATATTAGTGCAATCGATTGCATGCTTCAATTTTTTCAGATCTTTTGCTACTGTTTCTCAGTGCAATTGATTTGCATATTAGTGAAATTGATTGCATGCTTAAAATTTTCAAAATGTTTTCTTCTGTTTCTCAGTGCAATCGATTTACATTACTTGTGAAATCGATTGCACTCAATCATTTTTTGCTACTGACTTCACATGCAATCGATTTACATTCTTGTGCAATTGATTGCACACTTAAAACTTTTGAAAATATAGATATGAAACCCCGTGCAATTGATTTACACAAAGGGTGCAATCGATTGCATGCTGCAAGATTTTGAAAAATAGCAGCTTTGCACATGCCTGTTCATAATACCTTTTCATGGAAACCTTTCACTCAATCTTGGCAATTGTCCGTGATTCATTTACATAACTTTATGATGTTTCAAAAAGATGGTATGAACATATAAATACTCATTTTCAAAATCATTTTCAACACCTCTTCCAAATATATTTTCTGAAATTTCAAAATACAAAATCAACCTTTTCTTCACTTTCATACATAAGTTTTCTGCACACTTTCACATATTGTGAACTAGAAAACTTTGAGCATTATATCTTGAGTCATTGTACATTATTATCATTGGAAGAGAAGATCATTCATTGATTAATATCACTCTAAGTGATCAATACTAATCAACTCACTCAAAATCAAATATTGATAGATACTTACTTATTTTTCCAGGATTGTTGGAAATAAGTTTAAGTGGTTTTTAAATCTTGTCTTTCCAGGATTGTTGGATACAAGTGTAGTCACATTGAGAGGATTGTTCTCATTGTTGACATAGTGAAAATTCAAGAGGATTGTTCTTGGTCCCAGAGGATTGTTCTTGGATTTTTGGTAGTTCTTGTTTAAGTTTTCCACAATAAGGAAATCTCTTTCATGTTGAAAGGGGACTGAAGTACTCTCGGACTGTGAGGGGAACCAGGATATATCGCTCGTGTCTCTTTATTTTTCTGCACTTTACTCTTTCCTAAACTCACCGTAATCCAGAAAAATAATATCTATCATCACTAAAACCAGAATTTTTTAAAGTACCTAATTCACCCCCCCCCCCCCTCTTAGGCGAACTTCGTACTTACACATCCGAGTCAACTTCGTAAGGGTACCTCCTCAACTCAAGAAGTTAGCGTCAAGAGTTCCTAAAAATTCTCCATTCACCAAAAGATATGGTCGACTTCTCAACCTGTCTACCTCAAGCTTTAACGAAGGCATGTTGAAGGTGCTTTTTCAGTTCTTTGATCCTATGCATCATTGCTTCACATTTCCCGACTATCAACTAGTGCCCACAACGGAAGAATTCTCTCAACTTCTAGGAGTGTCTGTGCTTGATCAAATACCATTCACCGGTTTGGAGGAAACTCCAAAGCCTTAAGTTATTGCCAAGGCCTTGCTTTTTAAGAGTTCAAATATTGTAGCCAATTGGGAGACGAGAAGTGGGGTCAAAGGCTTTTTGGCTAAGTTCTTGATGGAGAAGGCTATGTTATTCTGGAAAGCCATGGATTTGTAAGCTTTTGATGAAGTTTTGGCTCTTCTAATCTACAATTTGGTATTATTCCCTAACCCGGACCAAATCGTAGATGTGAATGCCGTCAAAATTTTCCTTACCCGCAATCCTTTGCCTACATTGCTTGGAGACATTTTGCACTCTTTTGAAGAATGAGCAAGGCCTAGGGTGGTCTCAAAGGTTGATGTCACTCACCCATTCCGATATCCATTGGTGCTCTCGATATCAAGAAGACATTACTATTATTTACCGTTGTGGGGAGTTCCCTAATGTTCCACTCTTGGGCATTAGGGGAGGTATCACTTATAATCCTTCATTAGCCCTACGACAGTTTGGCTATGCTCGAAGAGATGGCCCCTACGATGCACTCATTCAAGTTATTATTTTATAATATGAGAACGATCACCAAGGTTATCATCAAAGGTTTGTGCAAGCTTAGGGCATGGTAAGTAAGGTTGATTTCAAGACTCTGGGGCATAAAAATTCCATCCCTCTTGAGCCTTACCTCAAGTGGGTACGAACTTGTGCTCAAAGCCTCATGATGCCTTACCCAGTCATCCTAGATATGTTTGTGGAGCCCATTGCTAAGGGAGACACCCCTTACATTCTTCTTCATCCTAACTTGCCTACCGACTTCGAGGAATTGCAAAGATCGTAGATTCAACTCAAAGGGGAACGAGACACCTTTGAAGCATACTTCTACGCAAGCGAGAAGAAGGTTTTGGAGCTCACGAGGCAACTTCATGAAGAGCAAAGCCTGAATTCTTACATTACACCAAAGAGGATGCGCCCATGGGGAATTTGAACCTTTCTTTTTGTTTTAGGAATTTATTTTGAAACCTTTGTAAGCCCAAGAGGAACTTGTAACTCATGAACTTATTAATGCAATTAATGTTTGTTGTTTTCTCTTTGTCTAGAAAATTTAAATTCCATAAAATCCTTTAAAACATTGCATTCGCATAACATGCATCATATCATAAGAAGGTTTTCTGACACAGGTTTCCTCATCTTTTCACTGTTTATTTCAGTGTAAGATGGATCTCGAGAAAACTGTCAAGGACTTGCAGACTCAACACTCTCAATTCCAAGAAACTTTGCTCAACTTAGTAAAGGGGAAACAAGAAATGGTGTCTCTTCTTGTTACGAAAAAGAAGACAAAGAAGAAAGTCATAATCAACATGGGGAAGAGGTTTAAAGGCCCAGTCCGACAAGTTCAAGTTGAAGAAGACTCCTCCGAAGAGGATGAGAATCAAGATGAAGATGCTAGGAGCACCCGTGCTGGGGGTGGAAATAATCAAATCTATGAAGACGAAGATTATCATGATGAACAATACCCACCGACCGACTAAAAATACAAGCATCTAGAAGACGGGCTAAAGGCTGTAGAGATCCAAGTTGTGCTTGGCTTGGAATTTGGAGACTTGGGCTTGGTACCTGGGGTAGTCATCCCCCACAAATTCATGATCCTTTCTTTTGACAAGTATGATGGGATCTCATGTCCGAAGCTTCATCTAAGATCCTATGTCCGTAAGATCCAGCAGCACACCCGCGATAGGAAACTATGGGCATGGAAATGCAAAATCCAAGACCTTATTGATAACAAGACAATTAAATTCGACCATCAGCCAACTCCTAACGTAATCACCACACCCATGCCAAATCATGGTAAGGATGTTAATGCTATTGAAGATGCCTCTCTTGTTTCCTCCGTCAATGAATTGATCACTCCTTTGAAGACTATTAAAGAGAATTTGTTGAAAGTCGGGGTATTCCTTGGCTGCCTTGAAGACTTTTGATATTGTGCTGTACAAATTAATGGTTGTGAATGGCTTATGAAAGGTGTCCAACACCTGATGGATAACATAGTGATTCTATTTGAAAAAGCTCTATTTGTGAAAAGTTTGACCCAAAGTGTATCTCGAGAATTTGAAGACGTATCCATCCTTACTATCTCAAACAAACCTGAAATTATGGCAACAGATAGTTAATGTCACAGTGAATGTTATGACACCGTATCTGACAAATTGTACACCAATCAAACAGTAATCTAAAAGACAGTAAAGAACATAATCAATTGTTAACCCAGTTCAGTGTATAACAACACCTACATCTGGGGGCTACCAAACCAGGGAGGAAATTCACTATAAGAGGTATTAATTTAGGAATAAACCAACCAGTTTATCTCCTTCACTTAAGACCTACCCAATGCAACTTCAATCTAAGTCCTACTTAAACCTGAGTTCCTACTCACTCCCCCTCAATCACATCAGTGATACTAATCTACTGATTAATAAGATTATGAAGACATTCTTCAATACACACACTTGATTTTGCTTCAAAGCTTTAATCAAGAGACACAACACTCATGCTTCAAAGCTTTGAGTGATAAACAACCCTTATAACCAAATCCTACTCCAAGTCACTTATCAAAATGATAATTGCTTGGCTCACAGTAGTTACTAAAACTATCACAACTATACAATGCCTTATTGATCTTCTGTCAAAAGCCCTGCTCACCATTAGGATTCATGAGAAATATATATGCAGTCTATTCTTCATTTAGGGCTTCCATAAAAATAGCTAGGGTTAACCAAAGTTAACCTAAAGACTTGGTCTTGAGTTTTCATCATAACAGATTAGGGTTAAGCAAGGTTAACCTAATATCCACGTGAGCATCTGATTTGGACAATATACTTCAACTCAGAGTAGCACACCAGATTCCTGAAAATTCTCAGGAACAATAAATCTGCACAACAACTTGATCAGTACAGGATGTCTTAACATTGGTTATGACATCATGTATCCTGCTCACTGATTTTGGTAGAATTCAGTACATATGATCATAGCTTAATCATCATGATATTCACTCATACTGAGTTGTTCCTGTAGAACATTCCTTCTGCAGAATTTACCTTTATCCCAGAATGTTATGACATCAGTCGTGACATTCGCAAATCTGGTTTTACCAAAAATTAATGCCAACAAACAAACACTTACAAACTCCCCCTTTGGAATTTTTTTGGCTAAAACCCCTAAACAATCAGAGATTAGAATGCAGAAGAATTTTTAATAACAGTTAATCTAACTACCAATATCTAATTCTACCAAAATTACCACAATTTATTCTCCCCCTTTTTAGCCATAAAGAGGCCAAAGTTACTAGTACTTCAAGTTATACAGTCATCAAAAGGAAATCCAAAATACACAGAGATAGAGAGAAGGTATCAAATAGCAGCAACAAGTTCCAGCATCAATCTATTCAACTCAGCAAACACAGACCTTCAGGTACTGTCATCCCTTGAGGAAGCACTATTTTCAGCAGCATCTTCTGGTGAGCTTCTTGCAGAACCATCATGCTGTTCTTCGTCAGCATCCTCTTCCCTCATTTGTTCTTCATTCTCCTCCTGTTCCAGACTAGCAACCAGCTCTTCAAAAGTCCTTTTTCTTGCATCAAGCTCTCTGCAGGTTTCTTTTAGAACAGCTATAACATCAACTTTCTTGGAATGAGCTTTGACATTTGATGTCTCAGCAGATGTCATAACAATGTCAGGGACATGTGTTCCCTGAAACAACTTATAGTGAAAACCAAGTGCAGGGGATCTTTTGCACACAGAGTCCTTTTCAACCAGGATATCAGGATACTGATCAATGATTACACCACACAGGAGAGAGGGAAAAGAAATAGGGCCTTTAATAGCACAACTATCAACATGTTTCAATGTTTGATCAAAGATGTAGTTGCCATAATCAAAGTTTGTTCTGGTTCTAACAGCATAGATAAATCTTCCCAAACCAATGGAAATGGTGGATTTGTGGTTGGTGGGAACCCAGTTAGCTGCACCAATTTTGTGCAGTATGGAAAACTTCATACTCAGCTTGCTTGCAGTTAGCTTCCCTTTCAAGGGCCAGTGCTTGACTTGCTTGGCAGTGATGGTTTGACAAACCTGGTTGTCAGTAACTTCAAGATCAGGCTGAGCATCATCAGGCCTCCCTAGGTATTTGTTTATCACAGTAGGAGAGAAACTTACCTTCCTTCCTCTTACATAAACACTCTTAAAATCAACTGACTTTCCATCAGCACATCCACCAGACAAGTTTACTATGAATTCTTTGACAAGAATCTCATAGCAGTTGGAAAACTTGACCACTGTTTTCATCAGGCCAGCAACCTTGATGAGATCCATGACTTCCTTACACTCAATAACACTTCTGTTCAGCTCCCTCTCTAAGGAAATCCTTTTCAGAAATACGTACTTCCACCTGCTTGCATTTTCTGGATGGTGAAAGGAGATGTTGTCAATGGAAACCTCAGGAACCTTAGGCAGTTTGCTAGAAGAGGGTTTCTTCCTGAGAGAAATGTCTGGAACATTGCTCTCAACATCAAAATCAAAGTCTGATTCCTTATCAGATTCAGAGGGTTCAGGAGCCTTTCTTTTCTTGGCTATAGGTTGTCTCAATGGTTTTGAGAGACTACCAACAAATACCCTAGCTTTTACCTTACCCTTCCCTTTGGAAGTTCCAGCCTTTTGATCCTTCTTAGCTTCTTCTCTAGCCTTGTTCTCAGGCCTAGCTTTCTCATGAACAACTTCAGTAGCCTTCTCTTTGGAGGGGCTTTGGGTAGCACTCTGCTTTTCTTTTCTACTCATCATCCTTCTTGCTATGCTAGGGTTGATATTAGAAATTAAATCATTATCAGAAAATTCTTCATCAACATTAATGACAGGAGGTTCAACAACTTTGTTAGTAGTGGTCTGGTGATCATCAGGTTTCTCTGGGGATTTTCCAATGTTGTCATCAGGTGTCTCAACATTCTGAGTGACATTGGGATCACTTTCTAAATTAGGGCTAGCAGTTTCTTGGTTCAATGGTACAGATATACCAGGAACAGAGTGATTCTCATTAAGAATCCTAGTGACTAGTATGGCAATAGCTTGATGAACATAAGCAGAACCTTCCCTATTAGCTATCTCTGGAGGAACAGAGGATGATGGTTGAGAAGATTTACCAGAGGGAGAAGCTTGTGATCTTCTTGCATGGCTGGTTCGCAGCTTCTTGACCTTAGTAGGATCAGCTGCCATTGCATAAAGTGGAGTTACCTCAAGGACATCAACATCCATGGGGTTTACGATTGCCCTAGGTTCAGTGTCAGAGGGTGAGGAAGATGCAGTTGCTTTTGATGAAGATGATGACACAAATTGTTGAGACATTTTGAGAGATTGAGAATACAAGTGACAGCGAGTGTGAAATTTTCTTTTGAGCGAATGGAGAGTGATGCAGCAAACTGAGAAGAGGGAGATATAAATATGTCTATTCCTCTTCTTAAACTTTTGGAAAGAAAGAGGGAAACAAATTATTAGCCCAATCATAAGAAACTTGATTAAAATATTTCTTTCAATCCTTGTATTAAGAAAAATTAATTGCTACATCTCTTCATATTGGCAAATACCCAGCTTGCCCCTTAAATTCTCAAACTGACTAGCATCAACTGTCTTGGTAAAAATATCAGCCAGTTGTAGTTCAGTGGTAACATGTTCCAGCTTAATCACCTTCTCCTCCACAAGATCTCTGATGAAGTGATGTCTAATGTCAATATGCTTAGTCCTGTTGTGCTGTATAGGATTCTTGGATATGTTAATAGCACTCAAATTGTCACAGTATAATGTCATGACATCTTGTGTGACATTATACTCAGTCAGCATCTGTTTCATCCAGATCATTTGAGAACAGCTGCTACCAGCTGCTATGTATTCAGCTTCAGCAGTAGATAGAGATACACAGTTTTGTTTCTTGCTGAACCAAGAAAAAAGATTATTTCCCAAAAAGAAGCATCCTCTAGAGGTGCTCTTTCTGTCATCAAGACTGCCAGCCCAATCAGCATCACAATAACCAGACATAATTGGTTCACATCCATGGGAGTACAACATGCCATAATTGTAAGTTTCACTCACATACTTCAGAATTCTTTTCACCTGGTTGATGTGACTTACTTTGGGTTCAGCCTGGTATCTTGCACATACTCCAACTGCAAAGGCAATGTCAGGTCTGCTGGATGTTAAGTATAGCAGACTTCCTATCATGCTTCTGTACAAGCTTTGATCCACATTTGCCCCACTTGTGTCTTTGGACAACTTTAAATTGAAATTCTGGCAACAGATACTTAATGTCACAGTGAATGTTATGACACCGTATCTGAAAAATTGTACACCAATCAAACAGTAATCTAAAAGACAATAAAGAACACAATCAATTGTTAACCCAGTTCAGTGTATAACAACACCTACATCTGGGGGCTACCAAGCCAGGGAGGAAATTCACTATAAGAGGTATTAATTTAGGAATAAACCAACCAGTTTATCTCCTTCACTTAAGACCTACCCAATGCAACTTCAATCTAAGTCCTACTTAAACCTGAGTTCCTACTCACTCCCCCTCAATCATAGCAGTGATACTAATCTACTGATTAATAAGATTATGAAGACATTCTTCAGTACACACGCTTGATTTTGCTTCAAAGCTTTAATCAAGAGACACAACACTCGTGCTTCAAAGCTTTGAGTTATAAACAACCCTTACAACCAAATCCTACTCCAAGTCACTTATCAAAATGAGAATTGCTTGGCTCACAATAGTTACTAAAACTATCACAACTATACAATGCATTATTAATCTTCTGTCAAAAGCCCTGCTCACCATTAGGATTCATGAGAAATATATATGCAGTCTATTCTTCATTTAGGGCTTCCATAAAAATAGCTAGGGTTAACCAAAGTTAACCTAAAGACTTGGTCTTTAGTTTTCATCATAACATATTAGGGTTAAGCAAGGTTAACCTAATATCCACGTGAGCATCTGATCTGGACAATATACTTCAACTCAGAGTAGCACACCAGATTCCTGAAAATTCTCAGGAACAATAAATCTGCACAACAACTTGATCAGTACAGGATGTCTTAACATTGATTATGACATCATGTGTCCTGCTCACTGATTTTGGTAGAATTCAGTACATATGATCATAGCTTAATCATCATGATATTCACTCATATTGAGTTGTTCCTGTAGAACATTCCTTCTGCAGGATTTACCTTTATCCCAGAATGTTATGACATCAGTCATGACATTCGCAAATCTGGTTTTACCAAAAATTAATGCCAACAAACAAACACTTACAAGACCTATTAGAATCACCTTCCAAAGTACGATTAGGATTCCCATTGAACCAATAATAGCTCCACTAATTATCACAACACCAGGGCCAGTCCCTTACTCTTCTGATAAGGTTGTGCTCTGGAATTATGGGGTGAAAGTGTATTACCATGGTATCAAACAATATTCATGGATTGATGATGATAAACCTGCTAACGTTACAAACATTGCTAGATCAAGTAAAGTTACTAGGACGGGGAGGATCTTCTCTCCAGACATTTCACCTCCGACAACCAAAACTACACCCATTCATATTACTGTTGACAAACCTAATACTGATACTAGGGGAAAGGAAAAGATGATTGAGCCTTCCTTGACGGAGGCGCCCACAAAAGATACTATCACTAAGGAACCATCTACCCAAGAGATGGAGGATATTTTGAAAATTATCAGGATAAGTGATTACTAGATAGTGGAACAGTTGGGGCAAACACCCTCGAAGATTTATATGCTATCTTTGTTGTTGTGCTCTAATGCGCATGCTCAAGAGTTGATAAAATTATTGAAAAATGCACATGTTCCTCAAGAAACTACGACCGACCAATTTGGAAATTGTGTAGCAAGATTGACTGTTGACAACAGTTTAGGGTTCTCTGATGCAGATTTGAATCGGATAAGGAAGAATCACAACAAAGCTCTCCAGATCTCCATAGATGCAAGGGCACTACCCTGGAACATGTATTAGTGGATACTGGATCTTCTCTTAATGTCTTACCAAAAGGAGCTCTAGATAGGTTGGACTGCGAAGGTTTGGTACTAAAGCCTAGTGACATCGTGGTGAGAGCTTTTGACGGGTCAAACAGGATGGTCCATGGGGAAGTTGATCTCCCTATCAAAGTTGGGTCTCAAGTATTCAACTCAACATTCTATGGGATGGATATCCATCCTGCTTATTCATGCCTTCTTAGACGGCCCTGGATTCATGGGGCAGGTGCGGTGACTTCCACACTACATCAAAAGATGAAATATTTAGTCAAGGGGAAAATTGTTACCGTCTGTAGTGAATAAGAGTTTATGATTAGTCATCTAAATTCATTCAAATATGTTGAAATGGATGGCGAGTTCATTGAAACTCTTTGTCAAGCCTTTGAAGTGGTCTCTCCCATGGTTGTTGTTGCCAAGGCCACTCCTGACACTCCGAAATCTGCTAAAGATACACCAAGGATGGATTCTCTCAAGGTGGAATGTGCTGTTATTGAAGAAAGAGGTTGCACCATTTGGGGATAACTTCCTGATTTCCCTTTCAAGTTAGAGAAATTTGGATTGGGATTCACTTCTAAAGCTCAAAAGGAGGTTCGATGTGCTCGCGTAGGGAAACCACCTCTCTGCATTAGTAACCATGAGATTAATCCCCTTGAAGACTCCGGTGTTGTTTGTGACTTTGATGATTGGATTTACCCAACTGCTAACGGAGGGCTCAACAACTAGAAGACCAAAGAATTCATCCCAATCTCCTTCAACCAGGAGTAATTTCAGTTTACTATTTTTATTACTTTGAGAACTATGTCTATAATTTCCATTAAAACATTGACTTTAAGCCATATGCATTTCCTGAGGCACAGTGGTCCATTTGTTAAGGGTTTGTCATTTTCATATGCCATGTTCTAATTTTAATGAAAAACGTTGGACTATTTTGCATTCAAATTTTGCGCTCATTGTCTTTCTTTACTTTATTGCATTTTCAAAATATAGCCATGTGATTTTACATGCATATACACACACATTTGCAGATCCTTATCCACTCCGGATCTCATTGATAACGACTCTGCTATTTCCATATATGACTCCGAAAAACCAATCTATCAAGCCAAAGACGAAGGCGAGGAAGATTATGAAATAACTGGGAAACTCGCCAGACTTATGATACAAGAGGAAAAGGCCATTCAATCACACGAAGAACTAGTTGACGTAATCAACCTAGGTACTGAGGCAGATAAGAGGGAAGTTAATATGGACGCTAACTTGGAAGATGATGTCAAGAGAAGATTGGTCCAGATGTTGCACGGCTATGTTGAAGTGTTCGCTTGGTCATATGAAGATATGCCAGGGCTTGATACTGATATCGTAGTTCACCGTCTACCAATGAAGGAAGGTTGTCCTCCAGTCAAGCAAAAAGTCTGTCGCATGCAGTTAGGTATGTCTGAGAAAATAAAAGTTGAGGTAATGAAGCAATTCAATGCAGGTTTTCTAGCAGTAACTTCATATCCACAATGGGTTGCAAATGTGGTCCCGGTGCCTAAGAAAGATGGGAAAGTCTGTATGTGCATGGACTATAGGGATTTGAATAGGGAAAGCCCCAAAGATGATTTCCCACTACCACATATTGACGTCTTGGTTGACAATACTGCTCAACATAAAGTGTTCTCCTTCATGGATGGCTTCTCCGGTTACAATCAAATCAAAATGGCTTCCGAAGAGATGGAGAAGACCACTTTTGTCACACAGTGGGACACCTTCTGTTACAAGGTCATGCCTTTCGGTTTGAATAATGCAGGGCAAACATATCAAAGAGCTATGGTAGCTCTATTTCATGACATGATCCATCATGAGATAGAAGTATATGTGGATGATATGATTGCAAGTTCACAGACTGAGGAAGAACACCTTGATCATTTACACAAGCTATTTGAAAGGTTGAAAAATTATAAGCTAAGGCTGAATCCCAACAAGTGCACCTTTGGGGTAAGATCTGGAAAAGTCCTAGGGTTTGTCATCAGTGGAAAAGGTATTGAAGTCGATCCCGCGAAAGTCAAAGTCATACAAGAAATTCCATCTCCCTGTATGGAAAAGGAGGTCAGGAGTTTCTTAGGTCGACTCAACTACATCGCTCGATTCATCTCTCACTTAATTGCTACCTGTGTGCCGATTTTCAAATTGTTGAAGAAAGATCAAGTAGTTAGATGGAACAGCGAATGCCAAGCAGCTTTTGACAAAATCAAAGAGTAACTAAAAGAAACTCCAATCCTGATGCCTCTAGTTGAAGGAAGACCTCTAATTATGTACTTAACTGTAATAGAGAATTCAATGGGGTGTGTGTTGGGTCAACATGACGAGTCTGGATGAAAAGAGCATGTAATTTACTACCTTAGCAAAAAGTTTAGCGACTGTGAAACCAGATATTCACTGCTCAAGAAAACTTGTTGCGCTTTGGCATGGGCTGCTCCCTGGCTAAGACAGTTATGCTGAATAGCTATATGGCAAATGATTTTAACTGAATATGATATCTAGTACACTATACAAAAAGCAATCAAAGGAAGTGTGTTGGCAGATCATTTGGCCCATCAAGCTGTTGACGACTACCAATCCATGAACTTTGAATTCCCATATGAGAGTATCATGCTAATAACCTACTGTGAAAAGCCTGGACCGTATGAAGGACCTGAACAAGGATCCCGATGGACTATGGGTTTTGATGGAGCTTCAAATGCATTGGGTAACGGAATTGGTGTTGTGATCATTTCCCCCGAAGGTTTCCATACGCCTTTCAATGCTAGGCTTTGCTTTGTATGTACAAACAACATGGATGAGTATGAGGCATGCATCTTAGGTCTAAAGGCTTCTATTGACTTAAGAATCAAGTCCTTAAGCGTATACAGAAATTCAGCCCTAGTAATCAGTTAAGTTAAAGGAGAGTTGGATATCAAACATCCAAATTTGATCCCCTATAAAGAGCATGTGCTGACCTCAATCCGATACTCCGAGGAGGTCACATTTGAACATTTCACGAGGGAAGAAAATCAATTGGCAGATGCTTTAGCAACTACGTCTTCTATGCTCAAGTTCAATTGGGACAACGAAGCTCCTAAAATTACTATCGAAAGATTTGACGAACCATCGCATTGTTGTGAGATTGACACTGATGAGGAGAAGCTTTGGTACTATGAAGTAAAGAGATATCTTGAAACACAAGATTATCCTGAAGGAGTCTCCATCAATGACAAGAAATTCTTGCGGAGGTTCTCAGCCAAGTTCTTCCTAAGCAATGGGATTCTATACAAGCGCAACCATGATTCTACTCTGCTCCGTTGTATGGAAAAGAAAGAAGCATAAAATATCATGGAAGACATGCATGAAGATATCTTCGGAACTCACTCTAGAGGGCACACTATGGCCAAGAAGATTCTAAGGGCTGGTTATTATTAGTTGACTATGGAAACTGATTGTCACCATCACTCGAGGACTTGCGATAAGTGTTAAATCTATGTCGACAAGTTTCATGTTCCTCCAATTCCTTTGAATGTCATGTCTGCTTCGTGGCCATTTGCAATGTGGGGCATTGACATGATTGGAGAAATCAATCCCACTGCCTCCAATGGACATCGTCTCATCCTCGTCGCCATTGATTACTTCACCAATAGGTCGAAGATGCTTCATTTGCCCCAGTAACCAAGAATGTTATAGCCAGGTTTATTAAGCATAACCTCATCTATCGGTATGAAATCCCTGAAAGGATTATCACTGACAACAGAACCAACCTCAACAATGCCATGATTACTGAACTCTGCACGTAATTCAAAATCAAGTATCACAATTCTTCTCCATACAGACCTAAGATGAATGGCGCATTGGAGGCCGCCAACCAAAATATAAAGAAGATTGTACAAAAGACGGTGGTCACCTATAAAGACTGGCATGAGATGCTGCTGTTTTCTCTTCATAGCTACCGTACCTCGACTCGAACATCAACTTGGGCAACCCCTTTATCTTTAGTCTATGGCATTGAAGTTGTCCTGCCTGTTGAAGTTCAGATTCCGTCTCTGAGGATTATGAAAGAAGCATACTTGGCCGAAGACGAATGCATTCAGACTAGGTTGGATCAGTTGAACTTGATTAATGAAAAGAGATTGGTTGTTGTTTGTCATGGTCAAATGTATCAAAAGCGTACGATCAAAGCATTTAATAAAAATATCAAACCTCGAGTATACCAGGCTGGTGACTTGGTAATAAAATGCATCACTTTACCACAAGGCGATCCCAGGGGCAAATGGACTCCCACTTACAAAGGGCCATTTGTTATCAAGAAATTATTCTCTGGCGGTTCTATGATGCTAACCACTATAAACAACAAAGATTTCCTGCATCCTGTGAATGCAGACATAGTCAAAAAATACTATGCATAAAGAATGACCCACTAGGTTGACATACCTAGGAAAAAATAAGGGCATCCCGTGAACCAAAATGGTTTGGGAAAAAATTAGGGATATATACAAAAGATTGTACACCCGACAAGTCGAAAACCTGAAAGGGAGACTTGGGCAAAAATGGATATCCTGGTGGACTGAAAACCTAAAAGGGAGGTCCAGGAAAAAATTAAGGATCAAATCGTATGACTATGTCCCATTGGATCACTACATCCATCTTTATTACCAACGTTAAAAGTTCAAATGGTACAAGATCAATTCAATCAACTTGTTTCGATGACAAGGGATAATGGTCGTAGACATTGGGGCAATAGTGGAGTTAGAAACCAATAAGATCAATTCCACATAGCTATACAATTTTTGTTTTCACTTTGTGTTCTTTTCATTTTTTGACGACTTCCTCTTACTAGGATATATGTCTCCCTACAAAAACGTTTGTTTATAGGCAGCTTATCAATACAAATATACTTTGAAGTGCAAACTTTTTGTTTTTCTGTTTTGAGTGCAAAAACATCCATTGATTAAAATTTAATGAACATATTCATATGAACATGATTAACTGTTAATAAATGTACGCACAAGAACAGTAATAAGCATTTACTCAAGGATTTGAGATATCCCCACAGAGTTACTTCAATAAGATTATCCCTGCAAAGTGAAGTTATACATTCTCCATCCAGAGTTCCAATCAGTATATCTCCCAGAAATTCTCTTCCCCACCTGATTTTGGTCTTCCAAAGCTGAGAAAGAAACCTTGCAAAAGTTCTTCCCCCGATGAATTCATTTCCACAGTAAGAACTTCAAAATACCTTCCTCAATAGGGTTTATTTTCCCAATGGATTACGATCTCCCCACCTTGAGTTCATTCATCAGACTACTACAAATCAACAGAAAAAACTCCTCTCCCCCAGTAGAGTGGGTGTTATCTCTAGAAAGTTACTGCAAATCCTGGAACCCGACCAGATACCAGTTAACTTTACTTTCCCCAAACAAGTAGGAAGTTTAACCATCTCTTGTATCCCCAATCAGGCTATATAAGAATCAAATTTCCCAGTTGAGTAATAGTTAACTAAGGTTCCCAAATTCTACTCCACAAGCAAAAATCAATATTCCCTGCAGAGTTTCCTCAAAATAGAAAACAGGATTTCCCATCGGAAGCACTCTAAACAAGGTTGTAGATACACATACTCTTCATCTCCAACAGCAGTCTGGGATTTAGCTTCCTAAAAACTCCCCAACATTAGTCAGGGATTTATTTTCCTGGACGAAGATACATTTCATAACATTACATATTCATACATCATACAAATAACATATATCACAATCTCATTTATTTTGAGAACATCATTACGCAGTGCATGCATCATACAACTAATTCTTTACCTTTTCAGGAAAGATAAGTCAGAAGATGAGTTTCATCAACAAAGAAAAAGTTTCCTCAAAAGACCTCTTTTGGTTAGATTTATTTCCTCCAGTTAAAGACAGGAGAACAAAAGACCTCTTCTAGTTAGATTTATTTCTTCTAGTTAAAGATATGCAAACAAAAGACCTCTTCTGGTTAGACTTATTTCTTCTAGTTAAACATGTGCGAACGAAAGGCCTCTTCTGGTTAGATTCATTTCTTCCAGTTAAATAAAGGCAATGGAAAGACCTTTTCTGGTTAGATTTATTTCCTCCAGTTAAAGACAGGTGAACGAAAGACCTCTTCTGGTTAGATTTATTTCCTCCAGTTAAAGACAGACGAACGAAATCCCTCTTTGGTTAGATTTATTTCTTCCAGTTAAAGACAAGCAAAAAAAATACCTCTTCTGGTTAGATTTATTTATTCCATTTAAAGACAGGAGAATGAAAGACCTCTCTGGTTAGATTCACTTCTTCCAGTTAAACACAAGCGAACGAAAGAGCTCTTCTGGTTAGATATAATTCCTCCAGTTAAACACAGGTGAACAAAAGACCTCTTCTGGTTAAATTTACTTCTTCCAGTTAATGACAGGAGAACGAAAGACCTCTTCTGGTTAGATTTATTTCCTACAGTTAAAGACAGGTGAACGAAAAACCTCTTCTTGTCAGATTTACTTCTTCCAGTTAAAGACAGGCGAATGAAAGACCTCTTCTGGTCAGATTTACTTCTTCCAGTTAAAGACAGGCGAACGAAAGACCTCTTCTGATTAGATTTACTTCTTCTAGTTAGAGACAGGCGAACGAAAGATCTCTTCTGGTTAGATTTACTTCTTCCAATTAAAGACAGGCGAACGAAAGGCCTGTTCTGGTTAGATTTACTTCTTCCAGTTAAAGACAGGCGAACAAAACACCTCTTCTAGTTAGATTTATTTTTTCCAGTTAAAGACAGGCAAACAAAAGAGCTCTTCTGGTTAGATTTTTTTTCTCCAGTTAAAGACAGGCGAACGAAAGATCTCTTCTGGTTTGATTTACTTTAGCCAGTTAAAGACAGGTGAACGAAAGACCTCATTTAGTTAGATTTACTTCTTCCAGTTAAAGACAGGAAAACGAAAGATATCTTCTTGTTAGATTTATTTCATCCAATTAAAGACAGGCGAACCAAAGACCTCTTCTGGTTAGATTTATTTCCTCCTGTTAAAGACAAGAGAACGAAAGACCTCTTCTGGTTAGATTTACTTCTTCCAGTCAAAGACAGGCAAATGAAAGACCTCTTCTAGTTAGATTTACTTCTTCAAGTTAAAGGCAGGCGAAAGAAAGATCTCTTCTTATTAAATTTACTTCTTCCAGTTAAAAACAAGCGAAGGACATCTACTCTTTCAGTATAAATCGACCAAAGATTTATTCTAATACTTCTCCCCATCTCTTCCAACAGTTACTGTGGATGGCATCTATAATCCTATTTCCGACAACTCTCCATTATATCTCCAAATGGAATTTTAAGCCCATTCCCGATCATCGACCAACAGTACTACTTCGTGCATAAACGAGTGCAAATTTTTGGGCACTCTAATGTTCAATCATCTTCCACCTTCAAGTCACGAATGGAGGACCCGCAAATCTACTTCTTCAATTTTAGGAAGATTGAACAGGGGCAACTGTTGTACCCCAAAATTTTCCCTCTCTCTTCTCAAGAGATTCCTGTCCAAAGATCTCTAATGCTTAAGGTTTATCCAAGATTTAATCAGATAAACTCATCTCCTAACACTAAGGCCACAAATTTGGGTTTTGTTTTTTTCTCAAGGACAATTAGACTTTTAATGCCTCAAGTGACTTCCATGGTTCATTATAGGTCTTCAAGAATGCTCATGCCAAGTTTCAAGTATTGCATCTAAAAATTGCTCAGTCAATTGATCAGATGATTGAAAATCAGCTGTATTGGTTAAAAAGTCAACTATGGTCAAACTATAGTCATAATTCAATATTGTTTATCCACATAAATATGATGAAGTCATATCCATCAATTGATCAAAGTATCATCTCAATTCCTCAAGAAAAATAGTCAAATCATCAAAAGGGCAAAATGATCAAAATTAGGGTTTTGACTAAGAATGAATGATCAATGATTTTTGATCTAGCACATGACTTAATGGTTTGAAACATTATCTCAAGAACTCAAACACAACATTTTAACCTATTTTCATGATTCAAAAAATTTCTCAAGATTATTGAATTGATAGTTGAAATTTGGTCAACTGATGAAAAGTCAACTAATACACAAAAAGTCAAACTTAGACTTTTTGGTCAAATTTGAGTTTCAAAGATCACAATTCATCAAGACATTCAAAAATATGAAGTTTTATCATCATGAAATCAAGAAATTCAAAATTCAAATTGAAAATCAAACTTTTCCAGACTTAGAAATTTTTCTAAGTGTTTTGAACATGATAATTTCACTACTTCATACCATTTTTTCACCAAGATGCAAGATGATTCAAAGAAAACTTTCAACATGAAAGTTGTAGATCTTGATGAAATCTACAACTTTGTATTTGAGGGGTCATGTCCAAAAAATGCTTAGATTTTTAGTTATAGGCCCATGAAGTCATGCACTTTTTCTTAAAGACTTAGTGAAATTTTGACCTAGTTTGGTCAGGATTTTGACCTAACTTCTTGGACAATTTTCACATAGTTGCAATTTGATTTAGCGCAAGTGATTAGAAGAGGGGTTGTAGATAATGTTACATGCTTTCCATAATGTCAAAGAACTTGAAGAGATCATGTTTGAGCTAAGATAATCGAAGTCGAGAAGTTGGACATTCATTCTTGAATTATAGGTCATTTCCATGATAAACAAGAATTCAAATCTCTTAGCCATGCCTTGTAATCTTGATTTACAGGCATCTAAACCTCTAAATATATCCATAATCAGTTGATTTCACAAGCTTTTGAGCTATTGTCCACTTGATACAAGCATTATCCAATACATTTTGCTATTTTGAGAAGAAAGGCAAGACTTCTATTTTGGAAAAGCATACTTTTGTAAAATGTCAACCCTTCTTGAGACTCTAACTTGTTCCCTATGCACACACTCCATCAAAAGATCAAAATTAACATGTTTAAAGTGTTCAACCACTCTACATTGCTTGTACCACATATTGGAACTTTGTTTCCCATTTTTCTTCAAAATCAAGTAACATAGCCATAACTCTATATCTCACAGATTTGTCAACTTCAAGCCCTAATACCTTTTGTTTATAACTATACAAGTTATTTTCAAGCAAGGACATGAGCTCAAGCACCCTTAAACCTCCCACAACTTCTGCAATCTAGATTGGCCATAAACTTTACATTTTTGAGTTTGAAACAGCTATCTCCAAATCCACTCGTGCGTATTAAGTTTTAATCATCCAAACACATTCCATACCTCATATCAAAGTGATCCAAGTCCCTGTTTCTTAACTGTAACTCCATTTCCATTATGCACCATTTTCAAAACTCAAACTTGCAACTTGACTTGAGTAGAGAGTTTCAGCCATCCTCAAAGAAAAGGAAGAGGATGAGTACACTCAAGGAGGACCAGGCAAACTAAACAGATCATTAAGACACCACAAGATTTCCAAAACTCCATACACGAATCTCACTTGCTAGTTAAAATTATAAACTGTGATGTCTTAATACAAGCACATTTTGTACATATATTATGAGTAAAAATGTAGATATCATTTCCCTAAAGCTAACCATGTTCTTAGTTTTCATTTTAATTGCTTGTGTATGCAGAATTTCATCTCTGACAATTTAGGGCATATTTTTGGTACCAACAGAAATTAATCTTAACCTTTGATCTATAGCTTTTAAGATTTATATGGTTGGATTCGTGAGGAAAAAATACACAACTTTCATGTTAAAATTTTTGAATTTGGTTGAGAAATGAGAGAGATACAAAATTCAAAAATGATGTTTCAGCCATGGGCGCAAGGAAAAAAATGAAGTCCTCTTTAGGACTTGTTTTATTTTATATAATTATTGTTTAAGTTTAATAAACAGGTGTATAGCCACCCTAGTGGTAAAGTGCGCGCCTGTTCACCCTTGGGACCTGGGTTCGAGCCCTAGTGGTGTCCTTTTGTTGTATTTTTTAATATTTTCTGTTTCAAGATCTTGTACAAGCAAGGAGGAGGCACACGTGATGCACCCTCACTCATCATCATATGATCTAATCATTCCTCAGATCCAATGCCTCACAAGGCCATACCATGATGGACCTCCCACACGCCACCACACTGGACCACATTACAGGCGCCTGGGCCAACATGTTTTGGCCTAGGATTTTTTTATTTCTCACCCCATTTTTACTTGTTGTCACAGGCCCAAAACATTTTTCCTTTTGTTATTTCAATTATTTCTTTTTGTTTAAACATTTTTATACAAAATCATAAAATCACAAAAATATAGACTTCGGTTTCTTTTTTTATTTTAATTAATTTTTGACATAAAAATTAATTTACTTTCATCACCCTTTATTTTATTTTATTAATTAATTTGTAAACTAATTAGAAACTAGGGTTTTTTAATTTCGTTTTACACATTAAAAATATTTTCCAACATTTTAGGTTTTTATTTTATCTTTATAAATAAAATTAATTAATCACATTTTCTTTTATTTTATTTTGCAAATAAAATTAGATAATTAAGTTTAATTTCTAATTACTTTTCATTTCAAATTTCAAACATCTTTTCTCAAATAAAAAAACAAACAAAAATATTTCCTTTCTTAAAATATTTAGAATCTTTTTTCAGGTTTATACTTAGCCCTTTTCCCATCCTTGCACATTTATTCACTCTTTTACATTATTTTGTGATTATTCAATTATTATCAATTTGTAATAGTAATTAGGGTTTATGCTTTCAATCCCCATTCATTAAATTTGTACCCCCATCCCCTAAGCATTGTAATAACGTAGGATATTTAATTTCTGCAATTTACTACTTTCCTATTATTGCTAGTAATTAGGGTTTGTATGGAAAGATAAAATCAATCTTAGAAAACCCAAATCTCAAAGACAAAAATGCATGCAATCAAAACACTTTTCACACTTGCACCTCTAGGGTATACCCAACTTGTTTCCTTCAATAAAAATAGTAATGTCCCTCGAGCGTGGGATGTTTTAGCAAAGACCCTCGAATATAAAGACTGTAGTCCCTCGATAACCCTTCAATGTTGCCTTAGGTAAACGATCTTAGACCCTTAAAACAAATTGCTAAGAAATCCTATGAATGTTGCCTTATATGACTATACAATGATACACGCCCGTAACTTCACATATAATGATAAGGCTTCTCACCAATCAATGGTAAGATAGCCATATCTAAAGGTGTAGGAAAATAACTAAGACTTTTTGAGTAGGTAGAACGCTCGTAGTTGCTTGCTCAGAAAATAAAAGCATTTTCACACTCACACTTTCAAAACATCTTTCCAAAAATAAACATCTCATTGAACTATTTTCCAGACCAACACTTTGTATACATTCTTATAGAAACGAGAATCATTATAAAGTTTTCCAAAACAAAGGCGTTTTCAAAATATTTTCAAACTTACACAAAACAAAAAAACATTTACAAAGCATTTCAAAGTGAGCTAGAAACTAAGAGCTTGTAGATAACTATGGATGAAAAGGGTGCTAACACCTTCCCTTTTCATAACCTACCCCCCAAACTCAAGAAAAATTCTCAAAAGGTCTTTCCTATTCTTTTCACCCTTTCCTTTATTGGATAAAATAAAATTTGGTGGCGACTTTTGCTATCCGCAACAATTGCTATAAAATGCAAAACACCCAAGTCAGTTCTCCCACAGTATCACAAATATGGTTATGTGTACTTCATGCTTGATGTCAGGCTCTTAACGGGAAATCTACTTCGGAGATTTCAAAGGAATCTATTGCTGAGATTTGATTAAGAACTACCTACTGCCGAGGTCTTCTGGGTAATCATATGTCGAGATTAACCAGTAAAATCTACTTCCGAGATTCAACGTAGAATTACCTTTTGCCGAGGTCTTCTGGATAATCAACTGCCGAGATTAACCAGGGGAATATACTGCCGATATTTGTTTGTGAATTACCTTCTGCTGAGGTCTTCTGGATAATCAACTATTGAGATTAACCAAGGGAATCTACTGTCGAGATTCAAGTGTGAACTACCTTTTACCGAGTTCTTCTGGATAATCATCTGCCCAGATTAACTAGGGGAATCTTCTGCCGAGATTTGATTGTGAATTACCTTTTACCAAGGTCTTCTGGATAATCATCTACCAAGATCAACCAGGAGAATCTACTACCGAGATTCAACATAGAATCACCTTCTATCGAGGTCTTCTGGATAATCAAACTGCTGAGATTAACCAGGGGAATCTACTGTCGAGATTCAATGTAGAATTAACTTCTGTCGAGGTCTTCTGGATAATCATCTACCGAGATTAACCAGGGGAATCTAGTGTCGAGATTAAACATAGAATTATAACTTGTTTTAACAATGATGATTGTCTTCACCTGAAACATGGTTTTATGCTATGCATGTATATTTGATTAATGCATGAAATGTAATAATTTATTGATGCATGTAATGAGTGACTTGGATATGTATCGATGGATGTTGGGTTTTGAAAAGCGAATGCGTAATTGGGCTTTTTTTTTAAAATATGCTTAATCCATGCTGTCTGAATTCGTCAGATGGATGAGATGATAAGTATAGTTTGATTCTGGATCGAAGAACCTTAATGCATGATTTGTGCAGCATTACATTTTATGATTATGAATTGAATGTTTTTGGAATGGTGCCTCTGTGATGGGTCGTGGATGATTAAAGCATAGAGGTTTTCCTATGTGATAAGGTTGCTTGCACATGGTGGTTGAATATTGTGTTATCATGACTTCCTAATACTCAATTTGAACTTAAAAATTGCTGATGTAGGAGAAAGATCCGTTGGAGGTTATGAAAGTACGTGGAGAGCTTTCCCCTATGTGGACTGTCTTTCCTTAATTTGTTGGTATGGTCTTGGGGGAGATCCTTATTGATATGAGCGTGGTAATAGTTTGATCATAATATGAATGATCCCACTGTTTTTCACTATGCCCCTAATTAAAGACTCTTGCAAATGTTTGGCTTTGATGAACCATTTTGAATCAGCTCTTTTTGATCGAGCCTTTTAGTGGTTTGCCCCAACATTCAAATTTTGAAAGATGTTCCACTCAATCTCCAGGACCTAGAGGAAGTACCCTTAGAAATAACTTAGACCTTACCATGAACTTGACATAGATTTCCCCAAGTATTCGAAGCTTGAAAAGTTTGTACTTAAAGTTGCTTGAAGGGGAATTTTTACCCTACGTGCATTAGGATGAACTTGGTATGTACTTCCCCAACATTTGAATCTTGGAAGGTTTCCCTTGATTATCAAGCCCTTGAGAGGTTTGTTAAAATGAGGAAACTGAGTCATACCATGTTGTGATGTGACTTGATTAAGGAATACTCCTTTGAAAGGTATGCCCCTGATTGACCATTGCTTTGAAACTTGACCCAAGTTGATTGAATCTCGGAATGATCACCCCTTGTTAATAGTATCTTCATTGGATATACCCCTACGATCATTAGTCTTGCCTATGATTATGGGGTTCTTCCTTAGACGTTTTCCCCCTGAAATGGACCACTTTTGACTAAACCATAACTATTGTATTTTTGAGATCTCCTTGATGCAAAGTATTGATTCGTAGATAAAATTGTACATTTTGAAAAAGTAATTCCATTTGATGAACATGCAAGTTTTGAAATCGAAGTTTGAATATAAATGGATGATTAGAGATGGATATTCGAAGAAGTGGTTAGTAATAATTTTAACAAAAAATAGGAGTCATTTTAACATAAATCTTGATGAGTATGCTTTCATATTGAACCTAGCTTCAATTAGGACTTTTGAAGGCTGTAACATGGCCATGGTTTGTGGTTTAAGAAACAAAAGATATAAGGCTCAAAATTTGTTTAGCCCACCCCATTCTCCTTGATGTTCTCCAATCCTAATTTCAAATAATGCAACAAATTCGTCCAATCTCCAAGAGAAATTTGTAGTAATTCAGATGATGAGAAGCATAGATAAAGATTCAAGTGTTGATGAAAAGTATTGATAAGACCCAAGCATTGATAAGATCTAAGCATTGATAAGATCCAAGCGTTGATGAGAATACTTAATGATTCATGAGGTGGCAGTTACAAGATAGTTTTCTAATTTGTTTGTTTTTAATCACTTATTTTGCATGGACCAATTCTTTTGAATTTCTGGTCCATTTGATTGCCCTTAACTTTTGCCTAAGCCAAGTTTTGATTTCCTTTGACTTATTGGGCTTTCTATTTTTTTTTAGTTTCTATTATTTTTTTACTTTGAATATTTATGACTACCTAAGTTAATACTGTAAGCTTTATCTTTATTTTTTCCTCGATCTCGAAGGATGTTCAGAGGAAGAAGATGTCATGAACTTTGTCTTTATTGATTGCTTCCTCAATCTTTGTTGGTGTATGCATGAAAGATGACGTGCTTGAATATTTTGCGTAGATTGTTTCCTCAATTTGTGATGATGTATCGAGGAAGAAGATATGCTTGAGCCTTCACTTAGATGGACTTGATTTTCCCGAGATTTGAACGTGTCACTGAATTAATTGAGATCTACCTTTCCCCTGCTTAAGATTAAGGTGTTGTTTTATTTTTAGAAAACAAAACTCCAACTCCTGGCTCGAGGGGGTTAACTACGGATTAACTCCTTATTCCTCCAATGTTTAGGAATTGAAACAATGCCTTACATCGTTAACTAAGCCTTACTATTAAAAAGCATACTTCAGCAAAATTTGATTATTTTTGTATTTTCATCATTCTCCCTCGAAGTTTGTTAAAGTTATGCAATGGAAGAGATAAAAGAAGAATAGAAAGTCGTTGATTATTTATGGAATGGATCAATTTCAAAAACATGCATGATTATTTATTCGAATTACTGGTCATAGAGTACATAGTTTATAACAAATAACACTTAGCAAGAAAGAAATTACACATGATAAAGCCTAACTATCCTAGGGATGAGCTTCTTTAGTGATCCACCAATCAGGGCGAGGGATTTTCCATCATATGCGGGCCATCTTCTTCAAAAGGTAATTGCTTATTGTCAATCAGCTCATATACCCTTTCTTTGAATGAATTGCATTCTTCAATCGAATGCCCCACTACTCTATCATGAAACTCACATTGAACATCCGAGTTTTTACCAAGGAGGAAATGAATACTTCATGGATCTGGTTTATCTAGGGGTCATTGCTGAATTTTGGACCAGATATGACCATAATTGACTGTATGTCATAGGGATTGGGTCAAACTGGCGAGTTTCCCCTTCTTAGAGGTTTGGACGCATATGTTGATTCATCTTTGACGGTGATTATTTTGATTCCGAATTGGTCGATTGTGACGTCGACGTTGAGGTGGAATCTTAGTCTGCTGGTTCTGTGGTATAAGCCATTACTGCTGGTGTTGGAGACCAGAAGATGGTTCATGGTATTGAGCATCTAATACATATGAATATTGATGGTAAGAAATAAGAGACACATTTTCTTGAGTTTGGTAAGTTCCCGTATTGCATTTGTTTCATTTTCTTCTTCCCCTTGGAAATCTCTAAGGGATTCACTAGTCAGGTTACTCGAGATGCTTTGGATTTTTCCATTTTTTATGTTGTTCTCAATGCGTTCCCCAACTATTATTAGGTCAGAGAAGCGTGATGATACACTGGCCAACATTTTTTCATAGGACTGACCTCGTAGGGTGCTCAAGAACAAGTTTACCAACTCTTTATCCAATAGTGGTGGTTGTACTCGAGTATCCAACTCCCTCCATCTCTGTGCATATTCTTTAAAGGATTTGTTACTCCTCTGAGATAAATCTTGTAGTAGCATGCGACTTGGGGCCATGTCTGTGTTGTATTGATAATGCTTCTGAAATGCCAAATCCAAGTCATTCCAGGTGGGAACATGGTTTCTTTCTAATTGTGTATACCACTCTAATCATACTCCACTAAGACTGTCTTGAAAACAGTGGATAAGCAATTTGACGTCGCGTGGGTATGTTTCCATTTTCCTAACATATATCTTGAAATGAGTCTTAGGACAACTAGATCCTTTGTACTTTTTGAAATCTGGCATCTTAAAATTCAGAGGAAATACCACGTCCTCCACCAAACATAACTAAGAAGAATCAAAGCTATGAGTGTCATGTCCTTCTATGGCACTAAGCCTCTTTTCCAGCATGCAGTATCTTTTAGTGTTCTAAGCATTCTATGGCTCTTCAGTATTCATGGTGGGGTTTTCCCTTTGGGGATTTTGCATAGGGAATGAAAATTGACGATACTCAATTGATTCATGGGATGGATTATACCCATCTTGGAAAATGGAGTATGTACATCAAGGTTTTTAATTGAAGCTTGTATAGGCCAAGGTCGAGCCTGAGTGTTCTCTTGAAGTGTAATGACGTCCTCAGTTATGGCTTGTTGACCTTCTCTCATTTCCATAGCTGACGTTATGTTTGCTTTGCGAGCTACTTCAAGCTCGCTTTGAGTATCTTGGAATCACCTTGTTAGACTATGGTTGGAAGTTTTCCGTGAGTGGAAGAGATATGAGCTTTACGCAGATGGATGAAAATTAAATTGTATGAAGATGCTTGGGTATGCAAATTTTTCTTTCTTTTAGGTATGCAACAAAAAAGTTTCATGGATATGCAATGCGATGTAGACGTAGTATGAGGGTAGAAGTTGGGGTATCCTATACAGGTTTAATGGTAGATATGAAAAATGATGATGTCCTACACTGAATCTGAAATTGAGACAGTCAGAAACTTCTTGTGGATAAAGAAAGATGAAGAAGAATCCCTACAGGCTAAGGATTATAATAGAGGGATGGGCACTCGTACAGGCTAGGAATTGTGATAGACCAATGGGCGATTGAGATAAAGGCTAGACTTGAGGGAATGGCGTGGGAGAGAGCACATGGTGACCCATTAATAGTCACCAGATCCTATGGCCTGATTTAGGCCACATGTCGTGTATTAGTGAGGAAGTTCTTCGTGGGAAGACAAACAAGATTCTATAGGAGTTCTAAGGATAATGTAGGGCGAAAGGGAATACCTGCACGCCAGGGATTATGATTTTCAAAAGAAAATCCCTACTGGCTTGGGGTTATATCATAAACACGGGAGCCTTATGGGCTAAAGATAGTAGTGGAAGAAAAGATAACCCTTATGGGCTTAGGAATTGCAGTGGGACTTGTAAAAGGTATCCTTAGTTGGTAGGTTCCTAGTATTGTCCTATGAATATTCTACCTTCCCATAAGGTGGTTTCCTTAAGGGTATCATGAATAATACTAGAGGGAAAGGCACAAGGGCCTCCCTTAAGTGGAGCCTCTTTGCAGACCGAAACTTTTGTCTCTAGGTCATGAAAGGTCTCATCATGAGATTTTGGTTTAAAGTTTGTACAAAGAGCCATAGGTGTCATTCAAAAGTCCTACTTCCCAAGAGGATGTCTCTTGAGAGGTATTCCTTTTGCGAAATTCTACCAACTCTAGGTGAAGCCGTCATATAAACTCATAGGGCTGATGTATCCCCTTGGCTAATAGACGAACCTTCTTTCTAAGGGTTTTTGAAAATATTTTTTCAAAACTTAAATCCCACCATATATAATATGATATTTTTAACTCGCTTTTAGGAAAAGGGATGGTGTTAGGCACCCCTCATCTACATTGTTCACAAGGATACTAGGTTTAGAATTAATCTTTTAGGAAAAAGTGTTTTAATTATTATTAGGGGAACTCGCCAAGATTTTAGTCGTATGGCTATGTATCCTCCTATGAAGAATTAGAGCCCCAATTTGTAGTTCGCAGTTAGTTTATGTTTTTTATGGATTATGAAGATATTTGAATTTCCCGCACACTTAGTCTAGGTGTGTGAATAACGGAGATATTTAGACAAAGCGTGCAGTTAATTAAAATATGCTTCGTAATCCTTTTTGAAAATTAATTGTTTAATTAATTTAGTTACGAAAAATAATTTGTCATTGGTTGAATATTTTTTATATGTTAATCATAGAAAACATCTTTATTTAAATGCATGATTAAAAATATTTTTATGCAATGAAAATAAATAAAATTTTGGATGAATTTAGAAAATAATATTCATGTGATTTAATAATAATAATAATAATTAATATAATATTATAATTATTAAAAGAAAATATAAAAATAATAAAGAAAATTAAATAAAACACAAGTGGGTGCAAATAATACAAGGCTAGTAAAAATGGGGGGGGGGGGGGGTTGCAGATATTAGGGTCTTGAATCCAGGCTCAGTAAGACAAGGGGGTATATTTTTGAGTGCGTTAGTAAAATTGGGGGGCGTGTAAAGCATTAATTAACCATCACGCTAAGTTAGAGATTACCTTCCGGCGCCTTAAATTTCTTTGTTTCGATTCCCTTTCTAAGCTCTCTCTTTTCGATTCACATGTGGAAGCCCGTGTTGATGATTAAGGCGACGATTTGATGGTGTCGGTGGCGCAACGACTGGATCTAGGGTTTCAGATGTTGAAACCATAGGCGGTGAACGGGGATTACAGCGGCGAGGCTTATCTATTCTTCTTCTGTTATGAATTTTCCTCCTTCTAATAATTTTCTTCTTTGTAATTCTTTCTTCTCTGATTTTTTTGTTGGTCCTTCCTTCTGATTTCTTCTTAGGTCTTATAGAGTTTTTAGGATTCATAGATTTAGGAAACTTTTTAATATGTTTGTAAAGTTAATACAATTTTAATTTTGTATTGATTATGAACTTGATTTTGTCTGATTATGTTTCTATTAATTTAGTTTCTATATTAGTTTGATATTGTCTTTGGAAACTTAATGTACATATTTACTTTTATTTGATTACTCTTTCTTACGATTTGAACAGTATGTGTTCATGTACTGAAAAAGTGTATTATCTTTCTCATAATTTGAGCAGTATGTGTTTGTGTGCTTTTTTCTGGGCTTGGGCTGTGCAAAAAATGAAAAATCCTTTTTTTTTGTTTAACGTTTCTTTGTTTAATTTTGAACTGGGCCTGCCTATTTGGGTTGTAATGAACCGTTTGAAAAGAAGAGCCTCTTTTTTTTTTAATCCGACTTCAATAGTCAATGTTTTATTTAATAAAACAAATCAAATTTTTTTATTAAGTTTATGATATGGTACAAAGATATTTAATAATAGTAATAGTAATGTTAATAATAATGAAGATAATGATTATAATATATTCGAAAATAATAATAGTAATAGATGTAAAAAAATTTAATATTTAATAATAATAATAATAATAATAATTAAAAAAATTAAAAATAATAGTAATGTTAATAAAAATAATGATAATGTTGTAATCAAAACAGAACAATTTTTTTTAAAACAAATAACAAGGTGATGGGGCCAAATTGTATTAGTTATTGGGCCACCTAAAAAACTGAATTGTTTTATGGACATTCCTGATTTAAATATTGAGCTTTAAACAAAATGATTTGTTTTATACACCCTCTTTTCAATATTTGAAATGGAATAGAAAAATTAGATGGGCCCTTTCTGATTTAGAAAGGCCCATGATTTTTCAAAATAGTGTACCCCGATTAAGAAAATTCACTTTCTCTCAAAACATGAATGAAACCTTATGATGGCCCACTTTAGATCAATACACCTTTCTTCCATGTTTTACACCCCCTAGAAATTAAACCTACATAATATGATTTATTTAATTAGAAACATAAATATAATATAATGGTAGGCCAAATTTGGGGTATGACAGTAGGGTTGTTGATTCACTACTTTCAGGATAGGTCACATAATCGAAGCTGGAGGGATTTGGTAGAAGATTTTGTCATGAACTACCAATACAACATTGATATGGCGCCTAACCGTACTCAACTGCAGAACTTGGCCCATGGTCCAAATGAATCTTTCAAGGAGCACGCCCAGAAATGGTGTGAATTGGATGCTAGAGTTCAACCTTCGTTGATGGAGAGAGAACTCATTGATATGTTTATGGGTACTCTACAAGGGCCGTATTATGATTGCATGATAGGAAGTACTTTTATTGGTTTCTCTGAGTTGGTTATGGCGGAGAAAGAATTGAGGTTGGTTTGAAAATGGGCAGAATTCAGGTAGGGAATTCTAGTGGCTCCTCAGGTGGAAATAAAAAGGAACTATTTATTTCATACCGTAGGAAGAAAGAGGATAAAACTAGTGTTGTTTATTCCCAAAGAGGAAGAGAAATGAATTACCAGCATCATCAAGTCAATGTTGTATCGATTCCATTTAATGCTCTTCAACAACAGTGTCCTGTAGCGGTAAAATCAAGGAATTCGCCACCGAATATTTATTTATCCCATAAAAAAGGAAAAGTAAAATCATCGAAGAAAAACCTGAAGGGAGAAATCAAGGTCTTGCATCCGAGAGATCGGTTACGGGAGTCGATTACGCGAGGGGAAGGTATTAGCACCCGTCACTTCTGTAGTACTCTACGGGATCCACTCTTGTTGTTCTAATCAAAGGGTGTGTTTAATTTAATGCTTAAGAGCTAAAAAAATGATAAGAGGGAATGCATGAAAAGAAGACACGAAGAAAAGAAGGAAATATTTACAAATTTTTGCTCAACTGAGCCTCGTGACCAGATTCCTACGTATCCCTTTTAAGGAATTAGAGCGTCGTAGTTTGGCTCACTTGTTTTGGTGGGTTAGTGTTTTTTAGTTGAACAGTGTTAAATTAAATCATTCCACCGCTGCTTGACCTTGACTTACGACCTGTAGTGGAAAGGAACTAACATGTTCTTAGAAGAGAAAATATGATTGGCAAAAAGAAAGGAGGTTGTTAGTTCTTTTTACCTTAAGAAAGGATTTAAGTTGTTAGAGAGTGTTTTTATTAGTTAAAGGAAAAAGGAAGTTTTAGTTTTAAATGCAAGGATGCAAAAAGAAAGAAAACATCTAAGGGAGACTATCTAGAATATAACCCCTAATGTTATCATACAATGATGGCCATATGTCAAGGATGAATGGGAAACATCTACCTGTGTTAGCATGCATGGATTACTATCCTAGGGTGTAGCTCGAATCGAGAAAGAAACAAGCACATCCTAAGGGAGCATGGTATATACAAAGCAAGCAAGCAAATGAAATACGTACACGGGGAGAGTAGTGTATCCCAAATAAGAAAAGGAGAGCGCATACATGGCGAGAGTAATGCGTCTCAAAGTATCAATCTCAAACAAAAGGAGCACATACATGGCGAGAGTAGTGCACACTAGCTCAAGCAAAATGGCCTAACCAAGATATCGTGAATCGAGGTAGGTAAAGAAAAATCAAGAGAAATGCTTTAGCTAAGGGGAGCGGATCACCCGAAGCAAACAAGCGAGTATCAGAGTAGGAATAAGAAAAGAAGAGAAATGCTTTATATAAGGGGAGTGTTTACTATTGAAAATGGTAAACAACCGCTGGTCCTCCCAAAGTCCTAAAACTAAGCGTAACTCGCAAGATCGACCAATTGATCTTAAGACATGTGTTAAGAGTTTTATTATTATACTTATTCTATCAAAATCCTTATCAAGGGAAATGGTTTTCTGTGATTAAGGGAACAAGTATAACGGTTTTCCACACTATGAATCGATCGACTGACTGGTGACTCGTGACCGACAGAAGGTATTCATATAAAAATAAGATTCAATAAACTAACTGACTAGTGACTCGTGACCGATAGAGAGCACTGAATTGTTTACGCAAAGTATAAAATAATGTAAATACTTTGTTCGACAGTACATGGAAAGCAAATAAAGTATTCAAAAGAGATAATTGAAAAATAAAGGATTTGCATTGAAATAAAAGTGGGGATTCACGTACATCAAGCACTTCTTCACTCTTTGTTTCCTAACACTCAGAATGATAGAATTTTGACAAGTGATTTGAGCATACAAGTGAACACACCAAAAAACTACACAAAATCTTCTTATTTATAATATTTACAATGTAACTGCCTAGATGAAATCTGCGGACAATATTAAAATCTTGAGACAACCGCTTCACTGGATGTCGCCACCTATTTGGCGCTTAAACAAATTGTAAATTGCTGGCAACTGCTGATGACTTTGAAATTTAAATCTTCCCGTTCATAGCTTCTGAAAGTAAGCCGCTTCTGACTCGCTTTGACACTTTCCCTTTGGCAAGATTTAAGAATCAACAATAATTCATTTAAGTCCAAAAAACCTTTTGGTTGAGAAAAACCAATTTCGACCATTTTCGTTGTCTTTCACCCTTTGGTCGACTAAACCAATTTCGACCATTTCTTAACATATATTCTTTTATTTCCTTTTGGTTAACCTGGCTCAGTTTCGACAATTTGGCGTGGCATTCCCTTTAAACATTAAATCTAGTTTAATAAAACCAATTTTTCAAACACATTGGCTCCAATTTCCCAAAACCCCCTACTTTAGAGGATGACCCTTAGCTTATGAGAATATCCTCATTTAATACACATGCTTGAATACCTTAAGATTTTTCAAGGTAACAAAATTCCCCCCAAAGATTCCATTTTCGAATTTTGACTCATATGAGATAATGGCATCTTTGAAGTGTCAGTTTTACCATTTGACCAAACTGTTTCCATCCCTCCAAAAGTGAACGTTATTGTTCCACCTTTTTCGTGACATCATGTAATCATGGTAACGTATCACGCTTTTCAGCTTCGAGACGTGTGACATTTAATTTTTGCCATCATTGCACTTTTAGTGGGAGATCTAGCCCATTAACTCACGTTGATTTTGCAGCACGTGTCCCTCAAATGGCACGATTTAAACTTAGGAAATCACAAAGATTTTCCCCATTATTTCTTCCTTCCTTTCAGAGTCTATAAATACCCTTATTTCTCATTTTTGACTTTTCTTTGGTTCTTTAGGTTAATGTCTCTGGCCAACAACTAAGTGTTCCTGACTATACTCCTTTGTCAGAAGCTTCTTCCCCTCATCATCATGAGAATCCTGACATTGTTGATGGTGAGTTTATTGACCTGACTATTTCGACTACTCTTAGTGACTCTGACTCAGTCACTAGTCCTGCCAAACATAAGGGTTATTGTTCGACTAGCTTTGACTCTAGCCTCTCAGATTCCCTGCAAGGTTCATAAGAAAATAAAAATGTTACCACCTCCCAAATCCTGCCCCCTCCTGAAGGCACACAAGGCACGCCTCTCACTTCTTCTGGGAAAGCAAAGGTTGACTCACCTACTACACCAAAACAAATGGGATTCAAGCCTTCTTCTCTAGAAGCAATTGCTAGGTTACGTCGCTTCGTGAGTTCTCGCACTCTTTCTTCTGACTATAACCAATCTCAAGCACACAATGACAAGATAAGTCCTGAAGCAATCAAAACCAAAAATCTAATGACTAAAATTAGGACTCATGCTTTGAATCATGATTTGCCTCATCTTCTTCATTCTGATCAAACTCTTGGCCCAGAACTTTCAGACGCTCTCACTCAAATGAAAGATCTTAACACTTTTGAATCAACCACGTTTATGATAACGTAATTTGAGAAATTCTTTATTCCTCTACTCCAAAATATCGAAAGTATTAGGGCAAATGAGGAAGTGGTCGAGTCGAAGAAAGATTTTGTGAAAGAGAATTTGGATATGGTGGTACAAGCCACTGAAGAAATCATTGATTTATTAGCAATGATTGGAAAGAAAAAATAGGAACTCGGTCCCAAACAGAAAAGAGTTGTTGAAATACGTGACCAGATTTCTGCTCTCAACAAGGAATTAGAATCGATTGCCAAGCAAGAGGAAGAGATTAATAACATTGTTAATCCAGCTCAAGCAAAGGATAACCAAATAGTCGTGGATGTTGTGGCTGTAAGTGAAGCAATTTCCTCTATCGAAACGGAGCTTGAAACACTTAGGACTCAAGCAGAAGATTTTAAATATCAGGCCGCAAACCTCCATTGTGAATTGCGGTCATTCCAAAACAGATTTAAACACTTTTAATCATTGTACCAACGATCTTGTGATTTCTTTATGGCTTTAAGCCAAATTTTAATGTCACCTTTATTTATCTGTCTTATATATATCTTCCTCTATTGTACACATTTTATGCTTGTTTTGAATTTGCTGGTTTCGAACATAATTTTACCAGCTTATTGGTTCGATGAATATTCATTCTGTCGAAATTCTGACTTCGTGAAGAATGGGCTTATACTTTTTAAGTACTTATCATTTACCCTTAAGATCCATCGATCTGGGGCTAACTCCTCAAGTTCATAGGCATTATTTGAAAAAACTTGCATCACCTTAAAAGGCCCTTCCCAATTTGGGGACCATTTCCCTAAGACTATCATTTTTGTCCATAGGTAATATTACTTTCCATACTAAATTTTCAACAACCAATACTTTATCTTTTACTTTTTTATTATAAGCTCTGGCAACTCTTTCTTTCTGTCTTATTAACGAATCAAGAGGCAACATCCTTTCTTCATCTAAGTCGACAAGCTCATCCGCCATCATATTCTAGTAATCCTTAGATGGTATTTCATGCTGTCTTTGGATTCTTATTGATTGAACATGTATCTCCACTGGTAACATTGCATCATGCCCATATGCAAGTCGAAATGGATTAGTTCATGTTGCTTCCTTAGGGGAAGTTCTACATGCCCATAAGGCTTGATCTAGTGTTTTATTCCAATTCCTTGGCTTCTTTCCTACATGCTTCTTAATTAGGCTAATTATTACTTTATTGGCAGCTTCGACTTGGCCATTTTCCTGAGCATAGTAAGGAGTAGAAGTTAACAATTTAATTCCAACCCCTTGCGTAAATTCTTGCATTTTTCGTCTAGTAAACATTGATCCTTGGTCGGTTGTAATTGTTTCTAAAATCCCAAACCGACATATGATGTGATTTTGTATAAAATCAATAACAGCTTCTTGATCGACATTTGTTAAGGCTACTTCCTCGACCCATTTTGTAAAATAATCAATACCAACTAAAATATACCTTTGTTGTTTTGATGACGCTGGTTTTATTTCTCCAATCACATCTAAATCCCATCCTTTAAATGGCCAGGGTTTTACAATTGCATTTAATTCACTTGCAGGAACATGTTGTATTCGCCCATGCACTTCGCATTCTTGACAACCTTTAGCAAATTTGATGCAATCTTTTAGCATTGAAGGCCAATAGACACCTGAACGCACCAAAAGGCATTTCATTTTGTGTCTTGCTTGATGTGCGCCACATGCTCCACTATGCACATTTGACACTGCTACATATGCCTCTCTTTCTCCAAGGTGTTTAAGCAATATTACTTTAGCAATTTTCTTAAATAATTCGTTCTCTATCAAAACATGACTGAGGTTGCGATACTTGATCCTACAATCTGTCGACCCCATAGGGATGTGCAGATAGTCGGCCAATGGCATTCTCCAATCATTCTCTTGCCAATTGTCAACCTTTAAAATCTGAAAAATTTTGGCATCTACAGCCCCTAACATTTTTATTGACAAATCTGGAGGAGAATGGAGGATTTAAAGTGCAAGGTCATAAGTTGCAACAATGTAGGATTTATGTGTAAATTCTGATTTCAGGGAGTTTGAGGGAGTCTCAAGGCTTGTGAATTCGTGTGTTAGGTTTCATATAACCTCTCTATTTATAGGCAAGAGGTTTGGAAGCTTGAAGGGATCAGAACAAGAGATCACATGTGTTGTACCCCAAAATTTTCCCTCACATTTCTCAAGGAATCACCCTGGATTCTCAAGTTTTCTCTTAAACAAATCCAAGCCTTGAATTATCAATTTTTCCAAGGAAATCACTTCCAAGGGCAAAATGGTCATTTGCACGCTGAAAAGTCAAACTTTGACTTTTGGATCAAAATCAAGCTTCAAGAATCATATTTCATCAAGACATGTTGGAATATGAAGTTTGTATCATCAAAAAGTTCAAAAGTCAAATTTACTATGGAAAAGCCAAATTTCTAAATACTTGGGGATTTTTCTAAGTATTTAAGAAAAAATGACACTTCAGAACTTCTGAGCCAGCCTCCAAGCAGGAGCAGTCAGAAGTTGTAAGCGTGGTTGAACACATAGTCTTCAGTCAGAACATGGCTCTTTAACATCTACGCAAGTTCAGTCAGAGTTTGTTAGGGTAATGCAAAGAAGGTTAAGGAGCATTCTGCAAGCTTTCTACAAAGTCTGAAAGTTCCTTCAGAACATGATGGAGCCAAAAGATACAAAGATCAGAGGATGGACGCTACGCTGAAGCAGAACTTCTGATCCATAACTAAGCCTTGGTGTAGAGTATCACGTTGCAGGATTTCTGGTTGTGATAAGTCTCATCATCATTTAATGCTCACAACTACCTTCTGAGTCTTTATCCAAAGGGTTTTCACCATGTGTACCTCTACTGACTTGGGATAGCAACTTTGCTTTTGCTTTTCCTTAAATCCTGCTGACAGCCACCATGCTTGCTTCAAAGACAAGGCAACGCTTCAGCACATGAAAGCTATTTTCAACGCTTTGGTCAGAACTTGACCAAATCCCAAAATATTTCTTATACAACTTGCTACAGACCTATGACCAACAGCTGGCTCAGCCTACGCCTGCATCTCATGATTACACCAAACTAGCATACGAAAACTGTGATGAAAAAGCAAAAGAACAGGATTCAAATCCTATTTGTTTTCCCCCCAAAATCACAACAAATTCATCTATAAATACTTGGCTCCATCACACGTTCAAGGGGTTGGACTTTGAAGGAGAGGCTGGCTTTTGAAAAGAAAGAACTATCAAAAAGAGAGAAAAGGAATTTGTGAAACCTTCATAAAAATCCAGAAATCCCAAATAGAAAAGCAAACCTTTGTTCTTCCCTTTGAACCAAGGAACACGACCACTCTTCCGTCTCTCTTTTTGATTCAGAACATCCAAAGGAAGCCTCTCAAAGCTCCAAGCACGCTCCAGGTAAGTATTTCTGGCTTCACTTTCTTTTCATTCTGAACATCATTAACATGTAAATATCATAGTATTAATGTTGTACATATCATTGTATGAATAGAAAAACTATGGATCAGAACTTCTAGAATAATGCTAGACTCAGACTTAGGATTAGGACTTCTATGAACTGTTGTGCTGTTATTCTTATGATTTGTTGTTTGCCAAAAAGGAATGAGTTGTTGACGTGTTGATTAATATGAGAAAAGAGTTGAAATGTAACATGGAACTTCTGATTTTTACATGCTGATAAAACACATAATGTTTGTTTCTCACTATTAACACACACTGAACTTCTGACTCTTATATGCTGATAACACACTGAACTTCCAAGGTTCATTCACTGGTTCAGCACAACACTGAACTTCTGATGACTCACTCACTGGTTCAGCATAACACTGAATTTCTGATGACTCATTCACTGTTCTAACACAACACAGAACTTCTGAGTTCTCCTTACATGTCAAATACACTGAACTGCTGACGTTTGCTCACTGTTTTAGCGTAATATAAAACTTCTGACTTTTGGTTCACTGGCTGAACACCATCCAGAACCTCTGTGCTTTTCCCTCTAATGTTTTTGAAGGACTTCAGAGTGTATCAATCCAGAACCTCTGTTCCCTTTCCCTCTGACGTTTTCTGCAGGAACTCAAAGTGTACCAAATCAGAACTTCTGATTATGACGCTTCCTTCTGAGTCAACACGCTGTTTCCACCTTGCATTTATTTTCCTTTTCATTTTTTATAAATTAACATAAAAAAACATAAAAATACTTTTCCTTTTAATTTATTTCCTTAAGACAAACATTTTCTAAACAAACCCATTTGTTTCTCATATTGTACATTTCAATATGGTTGTAATAATAACTTAGGACTTAAATTCCTTGCAATCCCCATTCGTACATATGTACCCCCGTCCCCCTAAATATTGTAATAGCGTAGAATTTCATTTTCTGCAATTTACTGTTTTCCTTATACTGTATAGTAATTAGGTGTGTATGGAAAGATAAAATCAACAAGCAGATAACCTTAATCAAAGATTAAATGCATGCAAATAAAACACATTTGCTTACTTACACCCTTAGGGTAATTCCACTTGTTTCCTATCAAAAAATAGTCATGTCCCTCGAACATGGGCGTTTTAGCAAAAGACCCTCGATAAAAGATCGTAGTCCCTAGATGACCCTCGATGTTGCCTTCGGTAAACGATCTAGTCCCTAAAACGACATTGCTAAAACGTCCCATATGTTGCCTTCTATGACTATACAAACGTCCCAACGCCCGTCCCTTCACATCCAACGATGGGGCTTCTTACCAAATCAATGGTGAGGTAGTAACATCTAAAGGAGGAGGAAAAGCATATCTAAGACCTTTTGAGTAGGTAGGTTCGCTCTCAGTTACTCTCTCGCTCACAACAAAAAAACATTTTTATACACCCACACTCTCATTTTTGAACTATTTTCGAAACAAACACTTTGTAGGTGTTCTTATAGAAACAAGAACCATTACGAAGTTCTATTTTCAAAATACTTTCAAAAGCACATCTCACAAACACACCTTTGAACTATTTTCGAAACAAACACTTTGTAGGCGTTCTTATAGAAACGAGAACCATTACAAATTTCCATTTTCAAAAAAATACTTTCAAAACACACACCACAAACACATTCAAACAAAAGCAAGTGATCTAGCAAGTAACTAAGATCCCATGGAAAACCATGGATGAAAATGGTGCTAATACCTTCCCTTTTAATAATCTACCCCCCGAACTCAAAAAAAACATCTCTAAAGGTCTTTCCTGTGCTTTTTCACCTTTCATTTTTGGATAAAAGAAAAGTCGGTGACAACTCTTGCTAACCGCAACATTTATGATAAAACGCAAAACCTCAAGTCAGTTCTCCCACCGTATCACAGAACTGGCGACTCTGTTGGGGACACAATTATAAAAGTGGGGTTACCTTAGGGTTTAGATCTCCTTTATTTGCTTACATTTGTTTGCCTTGTTTGCTTTACACTTTGGTTCTATTGTTTGGGTTTGAATCCTCTACCCGGATTTGGGGAACATTCATAGGTAAATAGCAATACGTTGTGGAAACTGTGCGGGGTATACCGACACGGTCTAAGCAATAGCTATGTTAGTGTGACATATTTGTGGGTACCGGTAGCCTTTGAGTCAATCAAAGAGAATACGGGGCCGCTGAGTGATGTCGTGAAGCACTAACGAACTTCTAGAACCTTTACTTGACCAACTTGGCCTTTTAGAATGTAGTGAGATGACCGACTTTTGGTGCAGTCCGAAGTTGGTAGATGCTCGATACTACACTCATTGAGGGTTGGTTCCTTGGAATATTTCGGTCACCAGTAATGAGGCTAAATTAAAACAATGAACAAGGAAACAATCCAGTGATATTGAGCTCCTTAGAACCCGGTTACTATTTCTAGGACATGTTGAGCCAACTAAACTTCAAGAGGGTACTTACCTATGAAACCCCATGCAAGCCTAAACTAGGAACTTGTGTGATTTTCTTGTACATATATACTTGTGCATAACATCATGAACATCATAAACATCATTTGCATCTGCTAACCATTTCAAGGAATTTGGAATTTCATCTTTGTTCCTGTTTTGTAGGTTATGGATTCACTTCGCAGGAAAACTATCCAAGTCAACCTTGTAAGAATTCCTCCACAACTCAAGGAGCTAGCTTCAAGGATTCCTGAGAATTCTCCATTCACCGAGAGGCATGGTTGTCTGCTCAACCTAGTCACTTCCAACATAGAGGAAGACATGATTAAAGTTCTCTTCCAGTTCTTTGACCCTTTGCATCACTGCTTCACATTTCTTGACTACCAACTTGTGCCTACTTTGGAGGAATTTTCTCAACTCTTGAGGATTCCTATTCTCAATCAACTACCTTTCAACGGTATGGAAAGAGATCCAAAGCCAGAAGAGATTGCTCAAGCCCTTCACTTGCACTCATCTGATGTCACACCCCATTGGGAAACTAGAAGTGGTGTCAAAGGCTTCTTGGCAAACTTGTTGGAGAAGGCCCAAAGCTGCTGGAATTCCTTAGACTTACAAGCTTTTGAGGAGATTGTAGCTCTTCACATCTATGGGATGTGTAGCGATGAAAAAATGTAGCGGGGTAAATCGGAGATCAAACTATTAATTAATTTGTCTCACAAAAGCAAGAGTCGCCACCGCGCTTTATTATTTCCAGGGGAAAAGGGAAAAGAGCGAAATAAAACCCTAAAATATGCAATGTAAAATGATACTTTAAAAGTAATGAAAATACAAGGTGTTTTTGAAAAGAGGTCTAGAGTTCGGGGGTTGGTTATACAATGGGAAGGTATTAACACCCAATGTATCTATAGTGTCCTATAGGAACCTTTTGAAATATATGTTTATTAAAATTGTTTGTTAAAATTGTTTGTTTGTTTAAAAAATAAATTGTTTTGGCCAAAAATGGGTATGGACAAGTTTTTGAAGATACGATGACCTAACGTCGAAGTTTTGACTTAAAAGGTGTGAGTTTTGAAAAATTGAATATTTGGGAAAATTATCTTAAGTTTTTAACGAAATAATAAACGGAGGATGAATGAGGGTATTCGCACGATGTTTTTTTGATGACATGAAGTCGACAAAAATTAAACAATTCCCTTGGATTTGAATCACAAATAATTAAACATAATAATCGAATAAAAGTCAAAGCATAGGCACTTGTAGATCCACAAGAGAGGTAGACAAACAATTAATAACAAAATAAACATTAAGAATTTATGTTAAAAGATACAAAGAAAAATCAAGTAACAAAATGTAACTAAGCAACTAAGACAATATTAGAATTCACTAAAGATATCAAATTGAAATTAAAATTAAGCTAATTAAATATGTTAAATAAAATTGTCTAAAAAAAATATTAAATTTAAACTAATTTAAATAATAAAATGTATCTAATTAGAAGAAATTTTATTAATTAATTAAAAAAAAGGGACTAGTTAAACTAAATTGATAAACTACTAAAAAAAACTAAACTAAATAAAGATAAGGTGCAGACAAAATTATTGGGGGAGGAAGTAAAATTTTTGAAATCGAATCCTGCTCCCTCTTTCGAACTCTTTCTCCCTCTCTTCTAAATCGAAATCGAACAACACCAACAACGAATCTTGCTCCCTCTTTCGAACTCTTTCTCCCTCTCTTCTAAATCGAAATCGAACAACACCTACAAAGAATCCTGCTCCCTCTTTCGAACTCTTTCTCCCTCTCTTCTAAATCGAAATCGAACAACACCTACAACAAATCCTACTCCCTCTTTCGAACCCTTCCTCTCTCTTTTCTAAATCGAAATTGAACAACACCAACAACGAATCCTGCTCCCTCTTTCAAACTCTTTCTCCCTCTCTTCTAAATCGAAATCGAACAACACCAACAACGAATCCTGCTCCCTCTTTCGAACTCTTTCTCCCTCTCTTCTAAATCGAAATCGAACAACACCAACAACGAATCCTGCTCCCTCTTTCGAACCCTTCCTCTCTCTTTTCTAAATCGAAATCGAACAATGCCAACAACGAATCCTGCTCCCTCTTTCGAATTCTTCCTCTCTCTTCTCTAAATCGAAATCGAACAACACCAACAACAAATCCTGCTCCCTCTTTCGAACTCTCTCCCTCTCTTCTAAATCAAAATCGAACAACACCAACAACGAATCCTGCTCCCTCTTTTGAACTCTTTCTCTCTCAAACTGTTTCTCATGCGATCAAACAACAACACTGCTTCTGATTCCGTCATGGCTCTAGTTAACTCTAAAACAAAATAACAACAACGGTAACTCGTTCTATACTCTATTTCCAACTGTCTCAATCTTTCTTATACGATAAACAATGATAACAACTCAACTCAAAACAAATCGATTTAGGTATGGCTATAAAAGCTAAATAATCAAAACAAGAAATTTCAACATTTAACAACAAATCATGATGAATCACGATGGTATACAAAATGCAAAGGGAGAAAAAAAAGATGAACTCAAAAGGTCGGACTAGTCTGACGAGCTTACGATTCCTGCAGAGGCTTTAACGGGTAAGGTTGTGAATTCCACTTTCTTTTGCTCTCTGATTCTTTCTACTTTCAGAAACTAACTCGAAAATGTTGGTGTTGTTGAGGCGATGAGTTCTTGTGGATGGTTGTGCTTGGTTCAAAATGGTGCAGGTTAGAAGGTTTTCTTCTGTTTACAGTTTGTGGTTTTTTGAAAGTAGGCTTGGATCTATTGTTTATGTTTTGAGTGGAATGGTTTGTTTGTATTTTTGACTAGGCTTGCTGTTTGTACAGGCTTTGGTGGTTTTTGATGCAGGTTTGTGCTTCTGCAAGTTTTGTTTTTTTTCTCTTTTGTGTACTGCCTTCTTCGATTGTATATTTGCCTATTTTATAGTGAATAAGAATGAGGTTTTTGGGGGGGGGGGGGGAATTTGGTGACTTTGAACAAATATGATTATCTGATTTATGGATTTTTGATACAGGTTTTGGTGTGTGTTATTTGATACAATTTCTGGACTGATATGATGGTCTTATAACATGGCAACAGAGATTATGTGACTGTTTTTCTTGGAATTACTTGTACAGGGGCCATGCAGTTTTGGACAGATTTTGCAGCATATGGACAAACTTATATGGACATAGCATAATAATTACAATACTAATAATAACAGTAATGACACAAATAATACAATAAAATGTTAGTAAAACTAAACTGAAAATATAAAAGTGAAATAAAAGAGATATAAAAATTGGTTTTAATTATATTAATAATTCAACCTAAAAACATTTCAAATGGAATTATAATCAAAATTAATAATAGAGGGAATAAAAATAAAATTAAACCATATATTTTCATATTTTCGAATTGCAACTAAAGAAACACAAATTAGACTTACACACTCAAACAATGTAAAAAGCAAAAGAACTTATATGTATTTTGAGATTTTTTTTAAATTATCAATGAATTAAATATATAAATTAAATGAAACTAACAAAACTATAAATTTTTTTATATTTTGGATAAAGTAAAACTGATATGAACTAAATATATTTTGTGGATTTTCTTTTTATGAAAATAAGAATAAACGAAAAATGATAAAAAATGAAAAAAATTATGATTTAGTAAAGTCGGACAAAAACCAGTTAAATTTCACTAAATTCACAACAATTTCTAACGTTTCTATTTTTTGGTGGATTTTCAAAGCATAATCATCTCTTGTCTTGTAAAGAAAAGTTGTAGTTGTTGCAAAGGAGAATCATATGTAAAAGAACCACTAAAAAATTTGTCGAAATTTGAAGAAGTTGTGAATTTTTGAAACCTGACTCGAGAATTGGCAAAAACAGGTCGAATCGCTTGTGAACGCTTGCTATGTAATAATGCAAATGGGAGGTGGTATCTTAGGTCAAAATTTGGGGTATGACAACTGCCCCTATTTAAGTTTCTTCTATCCGGAGATATGAAGATTAAAATCTTCGTCTCGACGAGATTGAAGGTACTTAAATACATAATACATAATTTTTGCCCTAAGATACCGCCATTATGTTTGTGATATGAATGTAGTATTTAAATTCACAGAGAATGATATTGTATGAGACAAGATAATGCTGGAGAAACCAAACACCAACAAACCACAGGAACATAGATTATACACTACTGGGGAAATGAGCCATCGACCTCAAATGATAGACTCTTGACGGCGAATAAAAATTTGAGAGAATACGACCTCTGACCCTAACAAAGAAGGCATCTTGCATAGGCCACAAAAACAGATTATTGACCCAAAATAACAGTGAGTTCACAACTCAAGGTCAAAGATAGACAAAAGATGTACCAAGTTTGCTGATAATGGATTACCAACTTCTGAAGGTAAAGATTCATAACAAACTTCTCTGCGAGATTTCCGGAGAGATACCAATTAATGCTGAAATAATAATATGGTTGTAGATACACAAGTTGCTCAAATAAAGAAGCTGCCATTTGTTGTCGTTCAAAGATGTCAATAACATACAAGTTGCTCAAATAAAGAAGTCGCCACTTGCTGTCTTCCAAAAATACTATGACATACAAGTTGCTCAAATAAAGAAGCTGCCACTTGCTGTCTTCCAAAAATACTATGACATACAAGCAGCTCAAATAAAGAAGCCGCCACTTGCTGTCTTCCAAAAAATACTAACGTACAAGTTGCTCATGAAGAGACTGCCGCTTGTCATTTTCCAAACAATAATAACGTACAAGTTGCTCATGAAGAGACCGCCGCTTGCCGTTTTCCGAAGAAAAGATAACGCACAAGTTGCTGATGAAGAGACTGCCGCTTGTCGTTTTCCGCAAAAAAGATAACGCACAAGTTGCTCATGAAGAGACCACCGCTTGTCGTTTTCCGCAAAAAGATAATGCACAAGTTGCTCATGAAGAGACCGCCGCTTAGCGTTTTCCGAAGAAAAGATAACGCACAAGTTGCTCATGAAGAGACCGCCGCTTGTCGTTTTCCGCAAAAAAGATAACGCACAAGTTGCTCATGAAGAGAACGCCGCTTGTCATTTTCCGCAAAAAGAACGCACAAGTTGCTCATGAAGAGACCGCCGCTTGTCGTTTTCCAAAAAAAATAACGTACAAGTTGCTCATGAAGAGACCGCTGCTTGCCGTTTTCCAAAAGATAATTCAGAAGAAAATTGCGATAACACTGTCAGAGAATAAAATCTTCGTCAAAGGGAACCATGAATAGATCCTTCCCTAGGAGATAAAATACTTAAATGCGCAAAATAAATGTGTTGTACCCCAAATTTTGACCTAAGATACCATCTCTCATCTGCATCATTACATTGCAAGTGTTTTGATCTATTGATTTTTAAAAATTCATAACTTTTTCAGGTCGAGAGCTGTTTATTTGTTGAACGCTAAATTTATTAACTGATCAAGACTTAAATGATGTTTATTAATTATTTATCATCTTAAATTTAAATAATTGGAATGTATTTTCAGTTATTATATAATTCAAAGATCTATAAATAATAAAGTAAATATTTGAAAAAAAAAAGGAGCATAAGAAAGGAATACAAACAAACCATATGAAGCAGTATTGTGCAGAGGCCAAGGAAATATAGTTAAATATTCAAAACCTGTGGCATAAAGAGGAGATGCCAAGAAAAACTGTAACATAACAAAAAAAACCCTTCGAGAGAGAAAGAGAGTTCATAACCTGCATAGCCTTCTACACAAAACAAAGAAGCAAAAACCATTTTGCTCCAAGTCTAAAAAACAAGGAACCAGTATAAACTACTGTCAAACCTACATATAACCAAAAACAACAGCATGGCCTAAACCATTCCAAAACCCTTCCTACTGCATAATACCACCAAACCAGCACCATCCATAACCATGTCCTAAAACCATCCCTACTGTCAAACATACACCATATAAACCAATATAAACCATAAACCAATTTCCATCAACATAACCATTACCAAAAAAACATAGCCTACTGCATAAAAACCAGTAACACCAAAACCAATTAAAATATCAAACCTCCATGGCCTAAACCATAAAGAACCAACATGTCAAACCATCACTCCATGGCCTAAACCATTAACCTGCAAAACCAAGAACCTACTGTCAAACCAATACCAAACCTGTACCATCCATAAAACCACAACCAAAACCGAACCTTATGGCCTAAACAAAACAACCTTGGCCTAAATCATAGCCTACTGCAAAAACCAGTATAACCATCAATAACCACCATAACCCTTTTTCAAAACCTCAACCACACAAAACCAACATGTCCTAAACCATTCCAAACAAGTACAACCATCAGAAATCAATTATTCCATAACCTGTAGAACACAAATCTTGGCCTAAACCAGTAGAACCAGCATAAACCATATAAGAACCATATGGTCTAAAACCACAAACCTGTATCACCAAAAATCAAAACCAATGTCCAAACACGAAGGCCTCAATATGTTCATCATTGGCCATTAAAGCATACAGAAGTCAGAAAGAAGAAGAGGGCAAGCTAGTCAAATTCATTTCAACATTAGCAAATCAAAGCGTCCAACAAAATAGCCAAAAGAAGTAAGGAATAGGCAACTCAGTGTCAAACACAGGGCCTCAGAAATTTTCATCACAGGCAAACGTTCAAAGGCAACCCAAAGGCAACAAACATTTCAAAGAATATCAAGCATGTTCAGCATACAGTGAACGAGAAGAAGAAATAAGTGAATATCAAAGGCTCAATTCATCACAAAAAGGGCCAAAAGGAACGAAGTACCGGTAAATCTGAAGCAAGCCCACAGTGTCAAACCTCGCCGTCCCGGCCTCCTAGCTATCCTCACCTTCCCTACTCCTTCTCCAGGTAGATTTTTCACCCTCTTTGTTTTTCTTCATAATACCTCAATAACCATGTGAAAATGAGTAAGGATCAAAACAGAACAAAAATAACAACATGCAAATTGTAACAAAAACACCGAATACGAAAACGAACTTACCGTAAAAATCCATCGCCGTATGCTTTGCTGGAGGGAAGAGGAAGTGAAGAGCACTGGTGGCCGTTGGGACAGAGGGAGACTCAGAGCCATGGAAGCGAAGCAAGAGACGAAGAGATGAATCACGCGAAGAAGACAAAGCAAGCGAACGGCACCGTGGTCACAAAACCTAAATCCCTAATTCAATTATCAAAACATGTTTAACCTAAAACAAGAATTATGAAATTCATAATTGGACCCAACCGGTTCCCTGCATAAGCCCAAACGGATCTCCTTGTGCACCCCCCTGTTTTAGTTCTGATCAGGCCCTTTAAAACCCTTTTGGCCCATTTAATTGCTCATCTAATTTTTTTAATACACCCTTTTCCTATTTATTCCCTTTTTTTAGTTTTTTTAGAACTATTACTCACTTAGTTTAATTATTTAGTAATTTAATCAAATAGATATAATTTAATTAAACATTTTAATAAGGTGACCCATTTTATTAACCTTAGGTTTATTTGGTAATTTTAAATATTCCCTTTTTTAATTAATTAGGTTTTAAGTTAGTAACTTTTAAGTCTTCATTTAGTGTGATTATTTAATATTTCTTTAAAATAATTCCTCATATAGAACTTTAAAATATATAAAAAATAGAAACTTAAAAAACTTAAAAAATATTTTTATTTTCCTTAATTAATTCTCATTACTTTTATCCATATTAAAAATGCATAAAAAATGAAAACTATTAAAACATTTTTCTTTTCATTAATATTAAACAAAAATCCAAAACGCATATTTACACCATTTAGTCATTTATTTAACTGTTGTTATTTAATCATTATCCGCATATTTTTTTTCTGTTTAATTATTTCATATTTACTTGTTTATTCTGTTTACTTCTAAATCCGAGGGAAAAGCGATTAAATTTGTCGACTTCATGTCCTCAAGTCTAATCGCGCGAACATTCGCATTTCATTAAAACTTAGGATAATTTCTCCTCAAATATTCAATCTTTTCAAAACTTATACCTTTTAAGCAAAAACTTCGACATTAGGTCGTCGTATCTTCAAAAATCCGTCCGTACCCCTTTTCGGCCAAAACAATTTATTTTCAATCAAACGAACAATTTTAATAAAACAGATATTTCAAAAGGGTCCTATAGAGTACTATAGATACATTGGGTGCTAATACCTTCCCACTGTATAATCAACCCCCGAACCATAGATCTCTTTTCAAAACGCCTTGTATTTTTATTACTTTTAAAAGTATTATTTACATTGCATATTTAGGGTTTTATTTCGCTCTTTTCCCTTTTCCCTTGGAAACAATAAAGCGCGGTGGCGACTCTTGCTTTCGGTGAGACGAATTAATCAATAATTCGATCTCCGATTTACCCCCGCTACATTTTTTATCGCTACAGAATTGGCGACTCTGCTGGGGACAGATTGACCTCTTGTTGGTCCATCCCTAAGTGGGTTAAGCCTATTTTGTCTTATCTGTTTATTGTCATTTGATTTGTTTGATTATGTGTTTAATTTTGGGTGTTTGGGTTTTTTGCAAAGGACGAATCCTATACCCGGATTAAGTAACACTTAAGGAATAGGACGGGCGGTACAATCATGTTAACTTTGAGGGAGTAATCCCGAAGAAGGAGGCATGAGATCCCCCACTCAATGGAAGGCCCTCTTGAACTTAATATTTGTTTACCGAGTAATCGGGAAGACATTATTATTTTCGACCTAGGAGCCCGAGAAGTTAAGGACCGTAGAACCCTAACCTATCTTGGCCTTTTTAGGTGTAGCGCAGAGACTATAACGGAGTAATTCGGAAGTAGTTGTTACGCGATGCTACGCTCGGACGAGTTTCTCTTGAGAATATTGCTAATTATTGAGTAATCAAGACGTTGGTAATACCCAAAGGAGGAATGTAGACTCTGGGAACACTTAGAACCTTGTCTTACAGGTGTGATTGAACCATTAGTACATACCTTTGGGTGGGCTTTACCCTCGACTCCATGCTGAACGTTGAACCTTTGAACCCCATGTTTGTGAACTTGTGTGTGACTGTTGCATTATCATTCATTCATGCATTCATCAACATCTTTGTAAAACTTGTTTTTCAAAGGAACTTCGGAATGATTTTTGCAGACATCTAAAGTATTATGGAATTTGGAAGGAGAAACACTCGAAGCTTTAGTTTTAAGGAGCCCGAGATTGAAGAACTGAAGAGTTTGATTCTGAAGATCGAGAACCCGACAGATTTTCAGAAGAAGTATGGGTCCATTGTACCTCTCATGAAGCGCCAGATGAAGGAAGGCATTCTTAATACGTTGGTTCAATTCTACGATCCTTTGTACCGATGTTTCACCTTTCCGGATTACCAGTTGATGCCCACCTTAGAAGAATTCTCTTACATACTTGGTTTACCGATCACCGACCGTGTTCCTTTTTCAGGCTTAGAAGAGGAGCCCAAATCTTACGAGATAGCGACCATCACCCACTTGAAGAAGTCAGAGATAGAGGAGAACATGACTACAAAAGGGGGAATCCGGGGTTTGTCTGTGCAGTTTTTGTTGAGGAAAGCTCGTCATTTTGCTGAGATAAAAGATGTTGTTGCCTTTGAAGACGTCTTTGTTTTACTCGCTTATGGTCTATTCTTGTTCCCTAACGTTGATAAGTTTGTGGACATCAATGCCATCAGAATTTTCTTGATTGGAAATCCGGTCCCTACGCTGCTAGGAGATACCTACTACTCCATCCATCTTCGAAATTCTTATCAAGGAGGGATGATTATTTGTTATGCACCGTTGCTGTATCAGTGGTATGTTTCTCATCTACCTGGGTCTGATATTTTCTGGGATCTCGAGAAGGAGCCGCGATGGGCGCCAAAGATTATGGCTCTCACTCATTTCGACATTGATTGGTATAATCGAGTTTACTACAACGTGAAGATCATCGATAGCTGTGGTGCTTTTCCTAACGTGCCTCTTCTTGGTACGAGAGGTGGAATCAACTATAACCCTGTTCTCGCGCGCCGTCAGTTCGGGTACCCGATAAGAGACAAGCCGAACAACATCCATGTGAGTGGTTTCTTTCTACAGGAAGGACAAGATCATCAGGAAGCTAAGAGGGAGATCGAAGGAGCTTGGCGCCACATCCATAGGAAAGGGAGAGATATGTTAGGACATAGAGGTGCCGTTTCTTTGGAGCCTTACCTACAGTGGGTCCGTGCTAGGGCTTGTGCTCTCAAGATGCCCTATAAACTTGAGAAACCTTTATTCCCTACCGTTGCACCATCATCTGTTGTTATCCCTATCGCGAATATAGGAGGATATTCAGAAGTTGCTAGACCAGAGAGTTATCACTATTACGTATGACAGAGATCCGGAGGATGAAGTGAATGTTATCATACCACAATTCAACTTGCCTGAATCAGTAGAGATCGCTTACGACAGTCAGACTGCACCTGTTGATCCTTTGATTATTTACCCACCTGGTCCTGTGCCTTACAACTCAGACCAAGTTGTACCGTATAAGTATAATGCCACAATGATTGAGAATGGGGTAGAAGTCCCTATACCAACAAGACCGTCTTTTGTTAACATTGCTGATGTGAGTAGAGTTACGAGAAGTGGACGTGTTTTTGCAGCAGTACCTTTGAAGAGACCAGAAGTTCAAGTCAGGAGACCCATACCTGCAGAAGTTCCAGTGAGAAATGTTGAACCAAGGGTTGAGATAGGCCGATCCAGTGAACCTATCCCTCGCCCTGAAGATGATGAGATTCTGAAGCTTATCAAGAGAAGTGAATATAAGATTGTAGACCAGCTTTTGCAAACTCCTTCCAAGATTTCTTTGCTTGCTTTACTGAGAGATTCTGGTGCCCATATAGAAGCTTTGATGAAGGTCTTGGACCAGGCGTTCGTGGATCATGATGTGACGGTTGACCAGTTTGATGGGATTGTGGGAAATATTACTTCGTGTAACAATCTTGGTTTCAGTGATGAAGAACTCCCGGAGGAGGGGAGAAACCATAATATGGCTTTGCATATCTCAGTAAGTTGTGGAAATGATACCTTATCAAGTGTGTTGGTGGATACAGGTTCGTCGTTGAATGTGATGCCCAAAACTACATTATCTCGACTTTCATATCCAGGTGCTCCTATGAGACCTAGTGGAGTAATTGTCAAAGCGTTTGATGGCTCTAGGAAGACTGTCATTGGTGAAGTGGATCTTCCTATAGTAATTGGTCCCCATACTTTTCAAATCACTTTCCAAGTGATGGATATTCGTGCTGCCTACAGTTGCTTATTGGGTCGTCCATGGATCCATGATGCGGGGGCAATCACCTCCACGCTCCATCAGAGACTAAAGTTTGTAAGGCATGGGAAGCTAGTGATGATTGGGGGAGAGCGGGCTATGGTGGTAAGCCATTTAGCATCATTCTCTTTTATTGATGCTGACGAGGATGTTGGAACCCAGTTCCAAGGTCTTTCTGTTGCCAAGAATGAAGTGAAGAAGCAAGGGGCATCCATCTCTTCTTTTGAGGATGCGCGGCGAGTGGTGGAAAGTGGTTCGGCCGAAGGATGGGGCCAGGTGTTGACGTTGCCCGAGAACAAGTCTGGGGAAGGTCTTGGTTTTCATCCAGTGTCTGCAAGAGTCAAGAAAGAAGTGGTTGTTCGTCCGATTCAAGAGGTTTTCCGAAGTGCAGGGTTTATACATCCTGAGGTTGATGCTATCATAGAGGATGATTCCGAGGAAGATTTGCCCGATTTTGTGACGCCTGAATTGGTTTGCCAAAACTGGATAGCTGTTGATGTTCCTATTGTTATGCACATTTCCGAGTAATGTTTTGTTTTGTTTTTCTTTGAAAAAATTCGCTCTGCCCAAGGCGAAAAGTATTTTGTGTTGGGCTATGAAAAATAATTCCTTTTTCTCTGCCCAAGGCAAAAGAGAAATGTCTGGGCCCTTTGTTTCAAATATTTCCCTTCAATGAATAAAAATGTTATTTTGTCCACTACTGTTTTATTTTTCACTTTTTCTGGGAAATAGCAATGAAAATTAATTGGTAGTAATAGGAAAATATAATAACTTTTTGTTCTATTTGCACAAATCGATTTCTAAAATAAAGCATAATCATATGTGCAGATTAATCCATGACTTAACCATCGAAAACAGTGATCCTATGCCCTCTCCCAACTTTGAATTCCCTGTGTTCAGAGCCGAAGAGGAGGATGATGAAGAGATTCCTGTTGAAATTTCCCGTTTGCTTGAGCATGATGAGAAGATCATTCAACCGTTTGAAGAACCTTTAGAGTCGGTCAATTTGGGTGATGAAGAAGATAGAAAGGAAGTCAAAGTCGGAGCATTGCTTATCCCGGAAGTTAAAGAGAAAATGTTGGAGCTTCTCAAAGAGTATGTTGATGTGTTTGCTTGGTCCTACCAAGATATGCCGGGTTTGGACAACGATATTGTGGTACATCGTTTACCATTGAGACCTGAATGTCCGCCTATCAAACAGAAGCTGAGAAGGACTTGTCCCGACATGGCTGACAAGATCAAAGAGGAAGTTCAGAAGCAGATAAATGCAGGTTTCCTTGTTACATCGGTATATCCTCAGTGGTTAGCCAACATAGTGCCTGTTGCAAAGAAAGATGGCAAGGTTCGGATGTGTGTAGACTATAGAGATCTGAATAGAGCTAGTCCGAAGGATGACTTCCCATTACCTCATATTGACGTATTGGTCGACAGTACCGCCAAGTTCAAAGTCTTTTCTTTCATGGACGGTTTCTCTAGTTACAATCAAATCAAGATGGCACCAGAAGACATGGAGAAGACGGCTTTCATTACACCTTGGGGAACTTTCTGTTATCGGGTTATGCCGTTTGGTTTGAGGAATGCTGGCGCAACATACCAAAGAGCCATGACTGCTTTATTCCATGACATGATGCATAAGGAGATCGAAGTGTATGTAGATGACATGATTGCCAAATCACAAACTGAGGAGGATCACTTGGAACATTTGTTGAAGTTATTCCAGCGTTTGAGGAAGTACAAACTCCGTCTGAATCCCAACAAGTGCACTTTTGGTGTTCGTTCTGGAAGACTTTTGGGTTTCATTGTCAGTCAGAAAGGTATTGAAGTAGATCCTGATAAAGTCAAAGCTATTCGAGAAATGCCCGCCCCCAAGACGGAAAAACAAGTAAGAGGATTCCTTGGGAGACTGAACTACATTTCTAGGTTTATATCTCATATGACTGCTACCTGTGGGCCGACTTTCAAGCTTCTCCGAAAGAACCAAGGATGGGTGTGGACGGAAGATTGTCAGATAGCTTTTGATAGCATCGAAGAATATTTGCTTGAACCTCCCATTTTGATTCCTCCGGTGGAAGGAAGACCTTTGATTATGTACCTGACTATATTGGAAGACTCCATGGGATGTGTGCTTGGTCAACAAGATGAGACTGGAAGAAAGAAACATGCCGTATACTATCTGAGTAAGAAATTCACAGACTGTGAGTCTCGATACTCGTTGCTTGAGAAAACCTGTTGTGCTTTAGCTTGGGCTGCTCGCCGTCTGCGCCAGTATATGATTAACCACACCACTTGGTTGATCTCCAAAATGGATCCGATCAAGTACATCTTTGAGAAGCCCGCCTTATCTGGAAGGATAGCCCGTTGGCAGATGTTGTTGTCTGAATATGACATTGAGTATCACACTCAGAAAGCAATCAAAGGGAGTATTTTAGCCGACCATTTGGCTCACCAACCAATTGACGATTATCAATCCCTCAGGTTTGATTTCCCAGATGAGGATGTTATGTACTAGAAAGCTAAAGATTGTGAAGAGCCGTTACCTGAAGAAGGACCTGATCCTGAATCCCATTGGGGTTTGATATTTGACGGAGCTGTGAACTCTTATGGAAATGGAATTGGGGCAATCATCGTCACTCCCCGAGGTACTCATATCTCGTTCACGGCAAGATTGAAGTTTGACTGCACGAACAACATGGCGGAATATGAGGCATGTATTATGGGTCTCGAAGAAGCGGTGGATCTAAGGATTAAGATTCTTGATATTTAAGGAGATTCGGCATTGGTAATTAATCAAATCAAAGGAGAATGGGAGACTCGTCATCCTGGTTTGATCCTTTACAGAGACTATGCTAGAAGATTGTTAACTTTCTTCAACAAAGTGGAATTACATCATATCCCTAGAGATGAGAACCAAATGGCTGATGCTTTGGCTACTTTGTCTTCAATGTTTCAAGTAAATGGTTGGAATGACGTGCCTACGATCAGAGTTATGCGCCTTGACATACCTGCACATGTGTTCTTAGTAGAAGAGGTCACCGACGACAAACCGTGGTTCTACGACATTAAACGTGTTCTTCAAACTCAAGAGTACCCGCCTGGGGCATCCAATAAAGATAGGAAAATGTTGAGAAGATTAGCAAGCAGTTTCTTCCTCAATGAAGAAGTTTTGTATAAAAGGAATTATGACATGGTCTTGCTCAGATGTGTAGACAGACGTGAAGCGGACATGCTGATGCAAGAAGTACACGAAGGGTCCTTTGGCACTCATGCCAACGGACATGCGATGGCTAGGAAGATGATGAGAGCTGGTTACTATTGGATGACCATGGAATCTGATTGCTGCAAATATGTGAAGAAGTGTCATAAATGCCAGATTTATGCGGACAAGATACACGTGCCGCCGACCCTCCTCAATGTTATCTCTTCACCTTGGCCTTTCTCTATGTGGGGCATTGATATGATTGGAATGATTGAACCCAAAGCTTCAAATGGTCATTGTTTCATTTTGGTAGCGATCGATTATTTTACTAAATGGGTGGAAGCAGCATCTTATGTTAATGTAACCAGACAGGTGGTAGTCAGATTTATCAAGAATCAGATCATTTGTCGATACGGTGTCCCGAGCAAGATTATCACTGATAATGGTTCGAATTTGAATAACAAGATGATGAGAGAGCTTTGTGAAGAGTTCAAGATCGAACATCATAATTCTTCTCCTTACAGACCGAAGATGAATGGGGCTGTTGAAGCTGCTAACAAGAATATCAAGAAGTTTGTCCAGAAGATGGTGGTAACTTATAAAGATTGACATGAGATGCTTCCGTTTGCTTTACACGGGTACCGTACTTCAGTTCGAACTTCAACAGGTGCAACTCCATTTTCTCTGGTTTATGGTATGGAAGCCGTACTCCCCGTGGAGGTTGAGATTCCGTCTTTGATAGTGTTGATGGAAGCTAAACTTTCTGAGGATGAATGGTGTCAAAGTAGATATGATCAGTTGAATTTAATTGAAGAGAAGAGATTGACAGCGTTGTGTCACGGTCAATTATATCAGCAGAGAATGAAGAAGGCTTTTGATAAGAAGGTTCGACCACGCGAGTTCAGAGAAGGTGACCTGGTGCTCAAGAAGATATTATCTTTCCAACCTGATTCTAGGGGCAAGTGGGCTCCGAATTATGAAGGACCGTATGTCGTTAAGAAGGTTTTCTCTGGAGGTGCTTTGATTCTCACCAATATGGACGGTGAAGAACTCCCGCGTCCCATGAATGCCGATGCGGTCAAGAAGTATTTCGCTTAGGAAGGCTTTTGGTCAGACAAGTCTTGGCATTTGAGCACATTTTGGAATTCGAAGTTGTTAGGGAGAATAGCGATCATTGTTTTTGTGTAACCTTTTTATTTCATGTACTATTTCCCAAACTTTTGTAAACCGTTGGAGTCGCATTGTTAGCGAACTACCATATTATTAATGAAATTTACACATTTACCCTTGTGTGGGCAAAATTTTAATTTTTATGGAAATACTTGAAACAAATTTACTTAAAATATTCTTATTTTAAAAATGTGTCGTGAATAACGAAAGGAATATTAATAGTTTGTTCCAAGGATGGTCAAGCCATGAAATGCAAAACAGTACAGTAATTTATCCTTGCATGACGGGCATGTTTCGTTTCAAAATCATCATGAGGTGTTATTTGTGTAAGCTCGTGTTTCTAGTGGTACTAAGTTTGGTGACTCCCCAAGTGTTCCAGTTAAGATTTGTTTCAGTTATCTTTGTTTGGGAGATTTCGGAAGTGTGGTACATTTTGTTTCTTGCCAGTGGTCTTTTGGTTTTGTAATATTGGATTTGAGTGCTTTTCTCCTCAGAAGACTTGAGCCTTGTGGCGTGTTACGCTCCGACGTTGCTTTGTGTTTCCAGTTCCAGTTATCTTCCTTCTTTTTAAGATTGGCCGAGTATCTATATTTTCGCGACATCTTATCGTCTCCAAGATATTCCATCTGTTCGTTTTGTCAGCATAACATTCATTTATTCATTCACACTTATGTCACGCATACATATTTACATTTGCCATCGATTTTGGGTTGTACTTTGTCTATTCAAATAACGTACATGTTTCTTTCCAAGTAGAAGGTTAGCTTAGGCAGAAAATGTGCTTCCTTGCTAAATTCGCCAACTGAGCTAATCCTCATGGATGATTTTTGATTTAGCTCACCTTGTCCATTTCTGGATAGGATGAATTCCCCAATCGAGTTGCTTTCTCATTGGGTGGAGTCTTGTTTGACTGTTTTCTCTTTAGTTATTCCTGGATGAAGTTGTTGTCTCTTGCATAGGCTATCTCATTGATTTTCCCCAGTGAAATCGCGACCTAGACAGATGGTGCATTTATTTTGCACATTTATATGTGATCTCCTCGGGAATGGACTGATTCATGATTCTTTTTGACGAAGATTTTATTCTCTGCCAGTGTCATCGCGACTTCTTTCTGAGTTACTCTTCGGAAAACGACAAGCGGCAGCTCTTCACGAGCAACTTGTACATATATTATCATCGTCGGAAAACGACAAGCGGCAGCTCTTCACGAGCAACTTGTGCGTTATTATTATTGGAAGACGACAAGCGGCAGCTCTTCATGAGCAACTTGTACGTTATAGACATCGTCAGAAAACAACAAGCGGCAGCTCTTCACGAGCAACTTGTGCGTTATTATTATTTTTGGAAAACGACAAGCGGTAGCTCTTCACGAGCAACTTGTACGTCATTTTATCTTGTGGAAAACGACAAGCGGCAGCTCTTCACGAGCAACTTGTGCGTTATTATTTTGGAAAGCGGCAAGCGGCAGTCTCTTTATTTGAGCAACTTGTACGTTATTATTTTTCTGGAATACAACAAGCGGCGGCTTCTTTATTTGAGCAGCTTGTATGTTATTGGTATTTTCTTTGGACGACAGCAAGTGGCAGCCTCTTTATTTGAGTAGCTTGTATGTCATAATATTTTTGGCAAGACAACAAGTGGCAGTTTCTTTATTTGAACAACTAGCGTATCTACAATATTATTATATCAGCATTAATGAGTATATCTCGGGAAATCTTGCAGAGAAGCTTCTCATGAATCATTACCTTCAGAAGTCGGTAATCCATCATCAGTAAATTTGATACTTTTTGTCTATTCGCTGGCTTCGAGTTGTGAACTCACTGTTTTGGGTAAATAATCGGTTTTATTGGCCTATGCAAGATGCCTTCTTCGCTAGGGTCAGAGGTCGTATTCCCTCAATTTTATTCGCCGTCAGGAGTCTGTCATTTGAGATCGATGACTCGTTTCCCCAGTAGTGTATGATCCACGTCTCTGTGTTTTGTTGGTGTTTGACTCCTCCAGCATCGTCTTGTTTCATACAATATCTTTCTCTGTGAATTCAATCACTGCATTCATATCAAACATAAGGGCGGCATCTTAGGACAAAATTTGCGTAATTATGTATTTAAGTACCTTCAATCTCGTCGAAACGAAGATTTCAATCTTCATATCTCCGGATAGAAGAAACTTAAATAAGGGCAGCTGTTGTACCCCAAATTTTGACCTAAGATACCATCTCCCATCTGCATCATTACATTACAAGCGTTTTGATCTTTTGATTTTTAAAAATTCATAACTTTTTCAGGTCGAGAGCTGTTTATTTTTTAACGCTAAATTTATTAACTAATCAAGACTTAAATGATGTTTATTAATTATTTATCATCTTAAATTTAAATAATTGGAATTTATTTTCAGTTATTATTCAAAGATCTATAAATAATAAAATAAATATTTGAAAAGAGGCATATTAATCGTTCAGACAGTGTTTATTTATTATTTATTATCTTAAATTTAAATAATTGGAATTTATTTTCAGTTATTACATAATTTAAAGATTTATGAATAATATAATAAATATTTGAAAAGAAGTTCATTAATTGGTCAATAATGGTTATTTAATTATTTATCATTCTAAGTTAAATAATTGAAATTCTATTTTTAATTATTATAATTTAGAAAATTATGAATAACGAATTAAATAATTGAAATTATTAATTGATCAATGATGTTTATTTATTCGTTTATTATTCTGAATTTAAGTGATTGAAATTGATTTTCAATTATTATACAATTTAAAGAATTATAAACGATAAATAAATAATTGGAAAGAAAAAGAATTGACTGGGAAATAATAGAATTTTATTTCACTTTATTCTATTTTATTACAATTGCTATTTAAATATTGTATTATTTACAAAATATTTATAATAACAAATTACATAAAAGTTTAAAGTAAAATAGAACTATTTTTCTAAGATTCTAATTCTAAATCTTCTATCCAATGCTTTTGTCTGCTCATTTAATTTTACCTGCAAAAACAATTAAAAGAAAAGTTAGAAATAAATAAATGATTAAAAGCAGAAAATTATTTCAGTGTTCATCATTAGAAGCAACGGCTGGAATCAGTTTACCCTTTTTTGCAAATCACGGGATTTCTCCCGGTTCACAAAAAGGGAGGAATTTTTATTTTCATAAATGAATGCACAATTTAAAACATGCACAAATTCATTTCTATTTTTTAAAACTGCATAATTAAAAATTAATTGCATTTTTCAAAGTCCACAACATATTTCAGAATTAACATCATATACATAATACAACAGCACATGCATTTCAATTCCAAACAAAAGCCAACGTAAACCTTTTCCATGCACATAGGAAGAGTCCAAAACAAATAGGCTCCACTGTGCCATTGCAAGTCAAAAGAAATGTGCAGTCTAAAAACCATTTTGCAAGCAAGTATATTTCCTTTTACATCATGTTCCAGCCTATGCAATTTCAGAATACAGTACAGTACATAACATCATTTTATGTCAAATGTACTTAAGAGAGAGAAGAGAGATAGAAAGTTGGTTTTACAGGTTTTGGTTTAGGCAGAAGGAGTTATAAAACAAAGCTACAGCAGTAACTCAGTAGAAAAAAAATGCACCATTCTTCTAGGTTGCCTAGCTTGGAGAAAATCACGAGATAGCCTATGCAAGAGACAACAACTCCCTCCAAGAATAAACCAGAGAGAAAATAGTCATACAAGACTCCACCCTATGAGAAAATAACTTGATTGGGGATTCATCCTATCCAGAAATGGACAAGGAAGGATAAATAAAAAAATCATCCACGAGGATTAGCTCAGTTGGGGAATTTAGAAAGGAAGCACATTTTCTGCCTAAGCTATCATTCTACTTGGAAAGAACATGTACATTGTCTTAATAAACATAAACAAGGTATACGACCCAAAATCAATGGCAAATGTGAAGATGCATGTGTGATATAAGTGTAAATGAATGAATGTTATGTTGACGAAACAGGCAGACGGAATATCTTGAAGATGATAAGATATCACAAAATAATAGATACTCGGCCAATCTTAAAGAGACGGAAAATAACTGGAACTGGAACCAAAAAGCAACGTCAGAGCGTATCACGCTACAAGGTTCAAATCTTCTGGGAGAAAAGTATTCAAAACCAATCTTCTAATCTCCAATAGACCATTGACATGAGACAAAGTGTACCACACTACAAAAATCTGCTCAAATAAAGATAACCAAAACAAAGCTTAACTGGAAAAGCTGGGGAGTCACCAAACTTAGTACCACTAGAAACAAAAGTTTATACAACCAACACCTCGTGACGATTTTGAAAGAAAACATGTTCATCATGCAAGGATAAATTACTGTATTGTTTTGCATTTCATGGCTTGACCATCCTCGGAACAACTGTTAATATTCCTTTCATTATTCACGACACATTTTTAAAATAAGAATACTTTAAATAACTTTGTTTCAAATATTGCCGTAAAATTAAAATTTTGCCCACAAAAGGTAAATGCTCAAATTTCATTAATAAGATAGTAGTTCGCTAACCACGCAACTCCAACAGTTTACAAAAGTTTGGGAAATAGTACATGAAAGAAAGGGTTACACAAAAACAATGATCACTATTCTCCCTAACAACTTCGAATTCCGAAATGTGCTCAAATGCCACAGCCGGTCTGACCAAAAGCCTGCCTAAGCCGCCCCTTCGGGTTTTCAACTTAGCGAACTGTCAACTCAAACCTAGGCGAAATACTTCTTGACTACGTCAGCGTTCATGGAGCGCGGGAGCTCTTCACCGTCCATATTTGTGAGAATCAAGGCACCTCCAGAGAAAACTTTATTAACGACATACGGTCCTTCATAATTAGGAGCCCACTTGCCCCTAGAATCAGGTTGGAAAGATAATATCTTTTTGAGCATAAGGTCACCTTCCCTGAACTCGCGTGGTCGAACCTTCTTATCAAAAGCCTTATTCATTCTCTGCTGATATAATTGACCGTGACACAACGCTGTCAATCTCTTTTCTTCAATTAAATTCAACTGATCATATCTACTTTGACACCATTCAACCTCAGAAAGTTTAGCTTCCATCAACACTCTCATAGACGGAATCTCAACCTTCACGAGGAGTACTGCTTCCATACCATAAACTAGGGAAAATGGGGTTGCACCTGTTGAAGTTCGAACTGAAGTACGGTATCCATGTAAAGAAAACGGAAGCATTTCATGCCAATCTCTATAAGTTACCACCATCTTCTGGACAATCTTTTTTATGTTCTTGTTGGCAGCTTCAACAGCCCCATTCATCTTCGGCCTGTAAGGAGAAGAATTATGATGTTCGATCTTGAATTCTTCACAAAGCTCTTTCATCATCTTGTTATTCAGATTTGAGCCATTATCAGTGATGATCTTGCTCGGGATGCTGTATCGACAAATGATCTAATTCTTGATAAATCTGACTACCACCTGTCTGGTTACATTAGCATAAGATGCTGCTTCCACCCATTTAGTAAAATAATCGATCGCTACCAAGATGAAATGATGACCATTTTAAGCTTTGGGTTCAATCATTCCAATCATATCGATGCCCCACATAGAGAAAGGCCAAGGTGAAGAGATAACATTGAGGAGGGCCGGTGGCACATGTATCTTGTCCGCATAAATCTGGCATTTATGACATTTCTTCACATATTTGCAGCAATCAGATTCCATTGTCATCCAATAGTAACCAGCTCTCAACATCTTTTTAGCCATTGCATGTCTGTTGGCATGAGTTCCAAAGGATCCTTCATGTACTTCTTGCATCAGCATATCTGCTTCAAGCCTGTCTACACATCTGAGTAGGACCATGTCGTAATTCCTCTTATATAACACTTCTTCATTGAGGAAGAAACTGCTTGCCAATCTTCTCAACGTCTTCCTATCTTTATTGGATGCCCCAGGCGGGTACTCTTGAGTTTGAAGAACACGTTTAATGTCATAGAACCACGGTTTGTCATCGGTGACCTCTTCTACTGAGAACACATGAGCAGGTCTATCGAGGCGCATAACTCTGATTGTAGGCACATCGTTCCAACCATTCACTTGAAACATTGAAGACAAAGTAGCTAAAGCATCAGCCATTTGGTTTTCATCTCTAGGGATATGATGTAATTCCACTTTGTTGAAGAAGGTTAACAATCTTCTAGCATAATCTCTGTAAGGGATCAAACCAGGATGACGAGTCTCCCATTCTCCTTTGATTTGATTAATTACCAATGCAAAGTCTCCGTAAATATCAAGAATCTTAATCCTTAGATCCACTGCTTCTTTGAGACCCATAATACATGCCTCATATTCAGTCATTTTGTTCGTACAGTCGAACTTCAATCTCGCCGTGAACGAGATATGAGTACCTCGGGGAGTGACGATGATTGCCCCAATTCCATTTCCATAAGATTTCACAGCTCCATCAAATATCAAACCCCAACGGGATTCAGGATCAGGTCCTTCTTCAGGTAACGACTCTTCACAATCTTTAGCCTTCAAGTACATAACATCTTCATCTAGGAAGTCAAACTTGATGGATTGATAATATTCAATTGGTTGGTGAGCCAAATGATTGGCTAAAATACTCCCTTTGATTGCTTTCTGAGTGTGATACTCAGTGTCATATTCAGATAACAACATCTGCCAACGGGCTATTCTTCCAGATAAGGCGGGCTTCTCAAAGATATACTTGATCGGATCCATTTTGGAGATCAACCAAGTGGTGTGGTTAATCATATACTGGCGCAGACAGCGAGCTGCCCAAGCTAAAGCACAACAGGTTTTCTCTAGCATTGAGTATCGAGACTTATAGTCTGTGAATTTCTTACTCAGGTAATATATGGCATGTTCCTTTCTTCCAGTCTCATCTTGTTGACCAAGCACACATCCCATGGAATCTTCCAATATAGTCAGGTACATAATCAAAGGTCTTCCTTCCACTGGAGGAATCAATATGGGAGGTTCAAGTAAATATTCTTTGATGCTATCAAAAGCTCTCTGACAATATTCTATCCACACACATCCTTGGTTCTTTCGGAGAAGCTTGAAAATCGGCCCACAGGTATCAGTCATATGAGATATAAATCTAGAAATATAGTTTAGTCTCCCAAGGAATCCTCTTACTTGTTTTTCCGTCTTGGGTGCGGGCTTTTCCCGAATAGCTTTTACTTTATCAAGATCTACCTCAATACCTTTCTGACTGACAATGAAACCCCAAAGTCTTCCAGAACGAACACCAAAAGTGCACTTGTTGGGATTCAGACGGAGTTTATACTTTCTCAAACGCTGGAATAACTTCAATAAATGTTCCAAATGATCTTCTTCAGTTTGCGATTTAGCAATCATGTCATCTACATACACTTCTATCTCTTTATGCATCATATCATGGAACAAAGCAGTCATGGCCCTTTGGTATGTTGCACCAGCATTCTTCAAACCAAACGACATTACCCGATAACAAAATGTTCCCCAACGTGTAATGAAAGTTGTCTTCTCCGTATCTTCTGGTGCCATCTTGATTTGATTATAACCAGAGAAACCATCCATGAAAGAAAAGACTTTGAACTTTGCAGTACTGTCGACCAATACATCAATGTGTGGTAATGGGAAGTCATCCTTTGGGTTAGCTCTATTCAGATCTCTATAGTCTACACACATCCGAACTTTGCCATCTTTCTTAGCAACAGGAACTATATTGGCTAACCATTGAGGATAGACCGATGTAACAAGGAAACCTGCATTAATTTGCTTCTGAACTTCTTCTTTGATCTTGTCAGCCATATCGGGACGAGTCCTTCTCAACTTCTGCTTAATCGGAGGACATTCAGGTCTCAACGGCAAACGATGCTCCACAATATTGTTATCCAAACCTGGCATGTCTTGGTAGGACCAAGCAAACACATTAACATACTCTCTGAGAAGCTCCAACATTTTCTCTTTGACCTCTGGGATAAGCAATGCTCCGACCTTGACTTCCTTTTTATCTTCTTCATCACCCAAATTGATCATCTCTATAGGCTCTTCAAACGGCTGAATAGTCTTTTCATCATGCTCAAGCAAACGGGAAATTTCATCAGGGATCTGTTCACTATCTTCTTCCTCGGCTCCGAACACAGGGAATTCAAAGTTGGGAGGGGGCATAGGATCATTGTTTTCAATGGTTAAGTCATGGATTAATCTGCACATATGGTTATGCTTTATTTTAGAAATCGATTTGTGCAAATAAAACAAAAAGTTATTATATTTTCTTATTACTACCAATTAATTTTCATTACTATTTCCCAGAAAAAGTGAAAAAATAAAACAGTAATGGAAAAAATAACATTTTTATTCATGATTGGAAATACTTGAAACAAAGAGTCCAGACATCCTCTCTTTTGCCTTGGGCAGAGCAAAAGGATTTATTTTCAACATAGCCCGGCACAAATACTTTTACGCCTTGGGCAGAGCGAAAGTTTTTTTAAAAAAATAAAAACAAAACATTACTCAGAAATGTGCATCACAACAGGAACATCAACAACAATCCAGTTCTGGCAAACCACTCCATGCATTACAAAGTCGGGTAAATCCTCTTCAAAATCGTCTCCTATTATAGCATCAACTTTAGGAGGAGTCGGATGGATAAACCTGCGCTTCGGAAAACCTCTTGTATCAGACAGATAATTGTTTCCTGCTTGACTCTTGTAGACACGGGATGAAAACCAAGACCTTCTCCAGACTTGTTCTCAGGCAAAGTCAACACCTGGCCCTAACCTTCAGCCGAACCACTTTCAACCACTCATCGCGCATCCTCAAAAGAAGAAATAGATGTCCCTTGCTTCTTCACTTCATTATTAGCAACAGATAGAGCTTGGAATTGGGTTCCAACATCCTCATCAGCATCAATAAAAGAGAAATATGACAAATGGCTTACCACCATAGCCTGCTCTCCACCAATCATTACCAGCTTTCCATGCCTTACAAACTTCAATCTTTGATGGAGCGTGGAAGTGACTGCCCCTGCATCATGGATCCATGGACGACCCAATAGGAAACTGTAGGCGACACGAATATCCATTACTTGAAAAGTGATCTGAAAAGTATGAGGACCAATTATTATAGGAAGATCCACCTCACCGATAACAGTCTTCCTAGAACCATCAAACGCTTTGACAATTACCCCACTAGGTCTCATGGGAGCACCTTGATATGAGAGTCGAGATAATGTAGTTTTGGGAATTACATTTAACGACGAACCTGTATCTACCAACACACTTGATAAAGTATCATTTCCACAACTTATATAGAAATGCAAAGCCATATTATGGTTCCTTCCCTCCTCCGGAAGCTCTTCATCACTGAAACCAAGATTGTTACACGAAGTAATATTTCCCACAATTCCATCAAATTGGTCAACCGTCACATCATGATCCATGAATGCCTGGTCCAAGACCTTCATCAAAGCTTCTCTATGGGCACCAGAACCTCTTAGTAAAGCAAGCAAAGAAATCTTGGAAGGAGTTTGCAATAGTTGGTCTACAATCTTGTATTCACTTCTCTTGATGAGCTTCAGAATCTCATCATCATCGGGGTGTGGGATAGGTTCATTGGATCGGCCTATCTCAACCCTTGGGTTCAACATTTCTCGTTGGAATTTCTGCCGGTATGGGCCTCCTAACTTGAACTTCTGGTCTCTTCAAAGGTACTATTGCAAAGACACGTCCACTTCTCGTAACTCTGCTCACATCAGCGATGTTAACAAAAGATGGCATTGTTGGTATAGGGACTTCTACCCCGTTCTCAATCATTGTGGCATTATACTTATACGGTATAGCTTGGTCTGAGTTGTAAGGAACAGGACCAGGTGGGTAAATGATCAAAGGAGCAACAGGTGCAGTCTGACTATCGTAAACAATCTCTACTGGTTCAGGCAAGTTGAATTGTGGTATTATAACATTCACTTCATCCACTGGATCTCTGTCATGTGTAATAGTGATAACCCTTTGGTCTAACAATTTTTGAATGTCCTCCTTCACAATAGGGCAATCAACCTCTCTTGAACAGAATTCACAAACATCATAATCATGCTGATTCCTAAATAAGGCAAGTCTTCTTAAGCTTTGATGTAACCTGATCAACGAATCTCTTATGTGTTCAACTTGAAAAACTCGAAACTTTCCCGGACAACCTTCCACCATATTCACTGATGCTGCCCCGTGTCGAGGAAAAGGATTATCTCTAACATTAGGGTTAACATCCTTGAAAGACAAGATACCGTTCTTAATCAATCTCTGCACATCCGCCTTTAAAGCAAAGCAATTTTCGATGTTGTGCCCCGACGACCCTTGATGATATTCACAAAACTGGTCTGCCTTGTACCACAGAGAAGTACTATTTGGTGCGACAGGAGGAGGCTTCATTGTTATGAGGTTCTTTCTGATCAGAGCAGGGAACAATTCAGTGTAAGTCATGGGAATGGCATCAAATTGCGGTTTCCTTGGTGAACAATTCTGGTTATTAAATTGATAAGCATGTTGTCGAGGCTGCTGTTGAAATGGTCGTTGCTGAATTGGTGGGGTTTGATGAGTTGGGGTCACCAATGTTTGGCGGACAGCCGGAGTGACTGCCGCAACATGTGAATAGCCTCTCCTTGGTCTCCCAGGGTAAATTACACTGACATCTTGTTCTTTCCTTTTAGGGAAAACACTTCCAAACTTCTTGATACTGCTAGATGGACTTCCTTCCTTAACCAAACGTCCCTCACGAATCCATTCTTCCAACCGCATGCCCATACTTACCATCTCGGTGAAATCACTGGGTGAGCTGGCAATCATTCTTTCATAATAAAAGGAACCTAAAGTCTTCAGGAATATCTTTGTCATTTCTTTCTCCTCAAGAGGGGGATAAATCTGAGAAGCAATCTCGCGCCACCTCTGAGAATATTATTTAAAGGACTCTCTGTCTCTCTGGGACATCGCCCAAAGTTGATCTCTGTCCGGCGCCA